>JAWZYV010014959.1:0-115920 GCA_038373885.1 Cheiracanthium punctorium | reverse complement strand
ATGGATATTCGGTTCCCGAACGCACCACCTACTATGGAGCCAAATGAGGGACGCCCGATATCAGCGCCAGTGCTAACTGGGTACAATACGTAATCAGCGACCCGTGTATCAGCCTCCGACATTATTGAACTGACCAGTAGAGGAATGTTTGCTTAGGGCAAGGCCAGGAAATGCATCTGCTTACTAGCGGATTCATACACATGGAACTAAGGTGTATCGCCCGTTTACCAGAAGCGAGGGCCAAAGCTGTGTGTTAAAGTGGTATTTACCCTGGCCCCCAACGGCCAGGATCCCCTTTTCCTGGGACACGGGACACCGCACACGGCAAACAATCAGGTGGAGTACCCGCAAGTATAAGCTAACAGCAAGATTACGACAAAGCATCTAAACGGAAGCCCTCATATCATCGACGATTCCAGAACGAGGGAGAGACCAAAAGGGAATAAGTAAGAGGGAAAGAGGAGAGGAAAAAGACAGGGTAAAGTATGCGAGGGTACCTCGGGATTGCAACACCCGTGTTTACCTAAAGCAGGTAAATCCCCTGAGGGGAAATGTATCAGAAAACTGGTATAAGAAATGGCAAAGAAAAACCAAGCCAGTAAACAGTACTTAGAAACGATGGAGTGTGAGTTACTTAAACATTTACAGCAGAGGTCAAAGTGAAAATTCGACCAGGAAGGATCCCCTTTTCCTGGGACAGGGGTCACAGCGCATGGCAAACTATCAGGCGTAAAACTCGCAAGTATATGCTAATAGACACAGGAGGACAAAACATCTAAACGGAAGCCCTCATATTACCGACGATTCTAGAACGAGGGACAGAAAAAAAGGGAATAAGTAACAGGGAAAGAGGAGAGGAAAAGGACAGGTGTAAAGTATGCTAGAGTACCTCGGGATAGCAACACCCGTGTTTACCCGCTGATGGGAAATGTATCAGAAAACTGGTTTAAGAAATGGCAAAGTACAACCAAGGCAGTTAACACAATTTAGAAATGATGGAGTGTCAGTTAATTAAACGTTTACAGTAGAGGTCAAAGTGGAAATTCGAAAAATAAAATGTAAAAATTGGAGGTGTAGTTTTTGTAAAAGAAGAAAACTTACCCTATTGCAAACGGCTTATGGGGAGAATAGTTAGAGTTCATCCGGGATGTTTCCACGTTGTGCATTCTATCAATTGAAACTTAATTACTATAAGTGTATTGAGATTTTGAAATTTTGAGCTAGTTTGTGAATTCATGAGTGTATATTTTATGCTGTTTTAAATATTATTGAAACTTAATTACTATAAGTGTATTGAGATTTTGAAATTTTGAGCTAGTTTGTGAATTCATGAGTGTATATTTTATGCTGTTTTAAATATTATTGAATGTTAATAACATGTCAGCGGAGGAGAATGTTGCACGGCCCCTGTGTGTATCATCTGGTTTATATATTCAAATTTTGCTGTCAAGCATTTCGCAGCAGAGGACCACCTCGGCATTCCCCCCTTCGTCCCACAGATCGGTTTCATACCTGTGAGAGAGCAATGCCATGAGAGGCAGCTTTGAGTTTTTATACATTGAGTTTATATGTTTCTGAGATTCTCTGAAAATAAATTGTTCCAATCGACAATTTGAGTCTATAAGTTAATTTCTGAGCTATAGACGGAAGTCTAGAACGGGTATCTGAAAAGGTTAAAAATTTTTTTTAATGATAACATTCATTTTACAAAAATTTTGGTTATATAAAGAGATATTAAGTACCCATGGGGTTGTAGCAAACTAATGTAGTAGCATAATTAAGTTATAAAAACTTTGTGACGCTTTAGAATGCTTGGGTTTTTCTTCTTTTTCTAAAGTCGGTGTTCTACGGAGTTAAGATAATGAATAAAACGCCTATTGAGCAGAGTTCAAAGTGAAAATTCGAAAAATAAAATGTAAAAATTGGAGATGTAGTTTTTGTAAACGAAGAAAACTTACCCTATTTCAAATTGCTTATGAGGAGACTATTTAGAGTTCATCCGGCGTGTTTCCAAATTGTGCATACCATCTATTGAAACAAACAGTAAAAGTGTTTGAGATTTGGAAATAGTTTGTGAATTTATGAGTGTATATATTTTGTTAATTCAAATATTATTGAATGTTAATAACATGTCAGCGGCGGAGAATGTTGGAGAGCTTCTGTCTGTAGCATCTGGTTTATATCGTGAAATTTTGCTGTCAAGTGGTTCGCAGCAGAGGACCAACTCGGCATTCGCTCCTTCGTCCCACAGAGCGGTTTCAGACCTGTGAGAGAGCAATGCCATGAGAGGCATAGCTGTGAGTTTTTATATATTGAGTTCATATATTTTTGAGATTTTCTTAAAATAAAGTGTTCCAGTACATAATTTGAGTTGTATGAGTTAATTTCTGAGCTATAGACGGGAGTCTAGAACAGGTATCTGAAAAGGAAAAAAAAAGTTTCTATAATCACATTAATTTTACAAACAATTTTGGTTACATAAAGACATATTAAGTTCTCGTGGGGTTGTAGCAAACTAATATAGTAGAATAATTAAGTTATAAAAACTTTGTGACGCTTTAGAATTCTTGGGTTTTTCCACTTTTTCTAAAGTTGGTGTTCTTCAGATATTGAATAAATCCACAATTGCTGAAACAAATTGTTCACAAAGCAAAACAAAACTACTTACTTTTATTCGACGTTAAGATATTCGAAGCTCCGCTCGGAAGTTTTGGACGGTTTTCTGTAGATGTAAAGTGTATAGACGGTAGGACCACTTAGAAGAAAAGGTCTTCGACCTAGGCAACTGCTTCGCCCCACAGGTAGTTTCTCCTCGTGTAGTCTTGCCATAACTTCAAACTCGAAGCTCTGTCCAATGACCAGAGAGCTCAGGAATTCAATAGATGAAAGCAGGTTTACTCATTTGTGAACTTGAGGGTCCAGAGTGTTTGTCTTAAACTCAAGTATCCCCAATTTCACAAATGGGTTTAAACCGTTTCTTTTATCCGTGGGTCTTTCTGTAGATGTAAAAGGCATAGACACTAAGACCCCTTAGAAGAAAAGTCCTCCGACCTAGGTTTTCCGATGTACCAATTGGATGATTCTATGTTTCTTTAGATTTCTTATCGTAAATATTAGACGTCACATTTATTTTACAAACAATTTTGGTTATATAAAGACATATTAAGTTCTCGTGGGGTTGTAGCAAACTAATATAGTAGAATAATTAAGTTATAAAAACTTTGTGACGCTTTAGAATTCTTGGGTTTTTCCACTTTTTCTAAAGTTGGTGTTCTTCAGATATTGAATAAATCCACAATTGCTGAAACAAATTGTTCACAAAGCAAAACAAAACTACTTACTTTTATTCGACGTTAAGATATTCGAAGCTCCGCTCGGAAGTTTTGGACGGTTTTCTGTAGATGTAAAGTGTATAGACGGTAGGACCACTTAGAAGAAAAGGCCTTCGACCTAGGCAACTGCTTCGCCCCACAGGTAGTTTCTCCTCGTGTAGTCTTGCCATAACTTCAAACTCGAAGCTCTGTCCAATGACCAGAGAGCTCAGGAATTCAATAGATGAAAGCAGGTTTACTCATTTGTGAACTTGAGGGTCCAGAGTGTTTGTCTTAAACTCAAGTATCCCCAATTTCACAAATGGGTTTAAACCGTTTCTTTTATCCGTGGGTCTTTCTGTAGATGTAAAAGGCATAGACACTAAGACCCCTTAGAAGAAAAGTCCTCCGACCTAGGTTTTCCGATGTACCAATTGGATGATTCTATGTTTCTTTAGATTTCTTATCGTAAATATTAGACGTCACATTTATTTTACAAACAATTTTGGTTATATAAAGACATATTAAGTTCTCGTGGGGTTGTAGCAAACTAATATAGTAGAATAATTAAGTTATAAAAACTTTGTGACGCTTTAGAATTCTTGGGTTTTTCCACTTTTTCTAAAGTTGGTGTTCTTCAGATATTGAATAAATCCACAATTGCTGAAACAAATTGTTCACAAAGCAAAACAAAACTACTTACTTTTATTCGACGTTAAGATATTCGAAGCTCCGCTCGGAAGTTTTGGACGGTTTTCTGTAGATGTAAAGTGTATAGACGGTAGGACCACTTAGAAGAAAAGGCCTTCGACCTAGGCAACTGCTTCGCCCCACAGGTAGTTTCTCCTCGTGTAGTCTTGCCATAACTTCAAACTCGAAGCTCTGTCCAATGACCAGAGAGCTCAGGAATTCAATAGATGAAAGCAGGTTTACTCATTTGTGAACTTGAGGGTCCAGAGTGTTTGTCTTAAACTCAAGTATCCCCAATTTCACAAATGGGTTTAAACCGTTTCTTTTATCCGTGGGTCTTTCTGTAGATGTAAAAGGCATAGACACTAAGACCCCTTAGAAGAAAAGTCCTCCGACCTAGGTTTTCCGATGTACCAATTGGATGATTCTATGTTTCTTTAGATTTCTTATCGTAAATATTAGACGTCACATTTATTTTACAAACAATTTTGGTTATATAAAGACATATTAAGTTCTCGTGGGGTTGTAGCAAACTAATATAGTAGAATAATTAAGTTATAAAAACTTTGTGACGCTTTAGAATTCTTGGGTTTTTCCACTTTTTCTAAAGTTGGTGTTCTTCAGATATTGAATAAATCCACAATTGCTGAAACAAATTGTTCACAAAGCAAAACAAAACTACTTACTTTTATTCGACGTTAAGATATTCGAAGCTCCGCTCGGAAGTTTTGGACGGTTTTCTGTAGATGTAAAGTGTATAGACGGTAGGACCACTTAGAAGAAAAGGCCTTCGACCTAGGCAACTGCTTCGCCCCACAGGTAGTTTCTCCTCGTGTAGTCTTGCCATAACTTCAAACTCGAAGCTCTGTCCAATGACCAGAGAGCTCAGGAATTCAATAGATGAAAGCAGGTTTACTCATTTGTGAACTTGAGGGTCCAGAGTGTTTGTCTTAAACTCAAGTATCCCCAATTTCACAAATGGGTTTAAACCGTTTCTTTTATCCGTGGGTCTTTCTGTAGATGTAAAAGGCATAGACACTAAGACCCCTTAGAAGAAAAGTCCTCCGACCTAGGTTTTCCGATGTACCCAATTGGATGATTCTATGTTTCTTTAGATTTCTTATCGTAAATATTAGACGTCACATTTATTTTACAAACAATTTTGGTTATATAAAGACATATTAAGTTCTCGTGGGGTTGTAGCAAACTAATATAGTAGAATAATTAAGTTATAAAAACTTTGTGACGCTTTAGAATTCTTGGGTTTTTCCACTTTTTCTAAAGTTGGTGTTCTTCAGATATTGAATAAATCCACAATTGCTGAAACAAATTGTTCACAAAGCAAAACAAAACTACTTACTTTTATTCGACGTTAAGATATTCGAAGCTCCGCTCGGAAGTTTTGGACGGTTTTCTGTAGATGTAAAGTGTATAGACGGTAGGACCACTTAGAAGAAAAGGCCTTCGACCTAGGCAACTGCCTCGCCCCATAGGTAGTTTCTCCTCGTGTAGTGTTGCCATAACTTCAAACTCGAAGCTCTGTCCAATGACCAGAGAGCTCAGGAATTCAATAGATGAAAGCAGGTTTACTCATTTGTGAACTTCAGGATCCAGAGTGTTTGTCTTAAACTCAAGTATCCCCAATTTCACAAATGGGTTTACACCGTTTCTTTTATCCGTGGGTCTTTCTGTAGATGTAAAAGGCATAGACGTTAAGACCCCTTAGAAGAAAAGTCCTCCGACCTAGATTTTCCGATGTACCAATTGGATGATTCTATGTTTCTTTAGATTTCTTATCGTAAATATTAGACGTTCATCTTTCTACTATGTAACATACAGTCACAATAACATATACCTTTCTGTTTCGCTTGCCTACATTTCTTTCTCACAATATGAAATATGTCTAAGGAGAGCAAGACAAGAAGGAATTTTTAAGGAAACCGTTTGATCATCATTTCCAAAAGATTCAGTTGCTGTGTTACTGCTTATTGGTGTATTGTAAATTTAATAACTCTATCCTACAAAATGAGTTACGGTATTTAATACAGAATATTTAAAAGGGAATCTATCTTTTACACCTTTTTTATAATCGGCTTTAAATTAAGGTTTCAAGCTGAAGGGGATTACGAATATGAAATTATTAAAACGAAAATTGATATGAAAACTTTTCATTAGTATTACAATTCTTCCTATGCACAGGACGTCCCAAAAGTGATGCAAAATTTGAAGTAAATAAGAATTGAATTAGTTTTTAGTATTGGCAACCAAAAAGGTAGAACGGTTTGAAAGTTGACAGTTTAGGTAAATGCACCACTTTATTAAAATCAGTATTAGGCTAATAAAAATACTCTATACGAAAGAGCAGCGCGTTTTCATTTTGTAAATGCATTAAAAAAAAATAAAAAAAGGAAAGTTTCAATCTTGATGATGAATAATGAGAACGATCATGTGATTTAACACCATCGGGTTTCTTTCTGGGGGTTATTTGTCGTCAGTCATATGCCTATTTCAAAAAGCCCACATCCACTCGGTCATTGAAATCGAATGTGGCGAGGACTAAACACTGCATCAGCTAAATTCAGCCACATTTATTCGAAATGATCCTGGAAAAATTCGAAAAAAGTGAGGGATATTGTAGCAAAGCCATGGTGGTCATTTACCCGATTTGCTATTCCATACATAAATCTATCGTATCTACTTTATGTTTCAGTAAAAAAATAAAATAAAATAAATAAAATAAATGCAGTTGGGAAAAAAAACTGTATTTTCTATTTAATGCAATTCATGCGCCAATTTTGGAGCACCCTATATAGATAAGATGAAAACCACAAATATTTCTTACTTTTTAAAGAAATACCAACTTTTTAAAAGAAAAAATATTATATTCTGAACAGAAGTACGCAAAGATACTTTAAATTTAATTTATATTTCAAGAAATATGTTTTTAGATGTCAACAATAATAATAATAAGCATGTCAACAATAATAATAATAATAAATAAAACAAAATTAAAAAAAAACTGTACTTACTTTTAATTTAGTTTTCGTCATTCGAACCTATGAAACAAGGCAATTGATAAAAATAGGTTTAAACGCATGTACAAAACTGGTGGCACTGGTTTTTGTATGAAACCAACATGCGCATCAATCTTGGACATGGGGTTGAACCTTTTTCTAGCAAAGAAGATAGAATAAGTTCATTTTCAGCGCAGGACATTAAAGAAGGGACACTTGGCACAACCTTAGAAAGGTAAAAACAAACAACTGTAATATTAAGTGAACACAAAAATATAATTCTTATATCTATACATTATCCACTAGGTGACAGTAATCTTGAATATCAAAGTTTGAAAAATTACTTTCCTTATTTATGAAACATATGATTTTTCTTACTACTCAGTTAAAACTGATTTATCACAATTTATTTTAAAGGAAAGGATTACAGAGGAACTGAATTTGTATTTGTAGAAGTCTGTATGTGTTCTACTTTGTGCATATTTTTAGTCCCAAGAGTTATAATTTTTCACAAAGTGAAAATATCAACGAAATATTCCCTAAGCAAAAATTCTTTTTTAAAATCCAGTAAAGTGAAATTGATGATGGTGTGCTTTCTGAAAAAAAAATATTCGAGTACAAGTAAAATTCCCTGTAAGGGTTACGGATATAAATTATTATTGCTTTAAAAAAGCAAGTCACGAAACATAAAATACTGGCCGCCTTCGGAGACCAGTTTTGGCCGTCGGGGGCCGCTTCGCGGCCAAAATGTACAACCTAGAGCAGGCGGGCCGCTTCGCAAGTGGCTTGTGCAACCTACACACATGGGCCTCTTCGCGACCGAAATTTGCAACCTACGGGCCGTTTGCCTTCGGCAACCAGCTGGTCAGACCGCTTCACGTCCAGCCTGTACAACGTACGGGCCTCTTTCACACGTTTCGATGAGCGGTCGCATCCGGCGACCAGTTGGTCCGCTGACGGCCTCTTCGCGACCAAAAACTGCAACTTACGGGCTACCGGCCTTCGGCAACCAGCTGAATGATAGCTCAATAGTTTGTCCGTAATCGTATATATTTTTAAAATTCAATATGCCCGTTCGCGCGGGCCGTGTGTAACGACCGTACCTGATACATGTCCCCTTCTACATATCTGTGTTCTAACAGTCATTTATTGCTGATACCAATGCAGCTACTAAAAACAGAGTCCAGTCGTCAGTGTAATAATCAGTCTTCCTGCCACAACACGAACACAGAAGAGAAGGAGGGGGATGCTAACTGTGTCAGTCTAACAACTACGCGTCTCTGATTTTATTTTTTCTAAATTGGAGTCCTGTTTCAACAACTCAACTCTGAACTCTATAAATTCAACAGAAAGAAATTCCAAGTTCAAAATAACACGACTCCAATTTAAAAAAAAAAAAAATCATAGACACAGGGGCGTAGCCCCCCCAAAATGGGACCCTTTACTTAGCTTACAGTTTGATACTTATTTTACAATTCAACTTTAGCTTACAATTTGATACCCACCCCCGAAATTAAATCCTGGCTACCCTACATGAGAGGCTGGGCATAGCGGATTAAATTGCTCTCTGGCGATTTGGCGTGCAGTCAGACTCCTTTGGCAAGAGTCGTTTCTCCCGCTGTTATACACTGCACGCTAGGGGTTGCCGACCGCACCGCAAGTTGATCCGCGAAAAACAGTAGAGTTAGAAATTCCATGTTCTTTTTCTAATATTTTTTTATTTTATTTGTTGATTAATTGTTCTAAATATATATTTTAATGCATTTAAAATTGCAGTCTAAAATTACAAATCTAAAATTTTTATTCATATTTAAATGCATGCATTTAAATATGAATAAAAAATTTTAGATTTGAAGGTAATATGTTACGGAAATAAAAAAGAAACAGTGAACAGTTAAAAAGCAATCATCATTTGGCTTTTGTATGAATTTACATACGATTAGAGAAAACCCTTCTTTATTAAATGTTTAGTCCGGGGTTTTAGCAATTAATAGATATGGATTATAGATGCAGATAAACTCTTCGGGTTTAAACCTATATGTTCCCATGGATGCAGATTGAAGCGAGGACGAAAATTGCATTACTGATTCTTGTAGGATACTGAAAGATTAATATGGGCTAGCAATAATGTGTGTAACAACAAAGAATAATAACCGCTCGTCTTTGTAACGGTAAGAAAGTAAATGTTAAACTTTGTGTAAAGTTCATTTACATATAATCTATATTTATAAAATGCTAAATTCTTTTAATCAAGCACAAACTACTAATTCAATGAAAGAAAAAACTAATTCGTATTCAAGAACGATTTTTTAAGACTTTCTTTGGACCATTTTGTTTCAGTGAAAAATTAATAAGGTAAATAGCTAAAAACTTAAAATTAAATGAGAAAGAAAATTCTAGATAATTTTTTTACTGTTGTTTTAAACCGCAAAAGATTTCTTATTTGTTTTAAATACAACTTACTGTAATTCAGTCAAAACATTGTCTATGTATAAAGACAGGGAAAAAAAAAAAAAAAAAATGAACGGTGAAATCTGGAAATTTCTTGTATTGTCAATGACATTTTGTCTTTTTTTTTTTTTTCCAATGGCAAAGGCAAGAAAGAAGTAAAACATTAAGAAAAAATAAAAAGATAACAAGAAAACTGTAAATAACTGCGAGATAAAATTTCATGCTCAAACGTTGAATTTCCCAATTTTCCATTATTGTTATTGCATAAATAAATATGTACTTTTTAAAAACCCACCCCCCTCCCCCTCTAACACCTTACTTCTATTCCATAGCAGTGTATGTAAATATACTGCAACAGAAAAAGAATGTGGAAGCTCTACTGTTTTTCGCGGATCAACTTGCGGTGCGGGCGGCAACCCCTAGCGTGCAGTGTATAACAGCGGGAGAAACGACTCTTGCCAACGGAGTCTGACTGCACGCCAAATCGCCAGAGAGCAATTTAATCCGCTATGCCCAGCCTCTCGTCTACCCTACTGCATAGGCGCGGAGTGCAGAGTCGTTAGACTGACTGACACAGTTATAAGAGGCATGATGTCTAACTTATTGGTAGGCAATTTTTCAAAGCGAATTTTCACGGGCCAGCGCTGCTGGACGGCTTGCCGGCTAGCAATCATAGATTTACGACAAAAACAAAATAACTGACACCAAATTAACCTAAATAAAAACTATGATCCAACAACGTTAAATCATAAATTTTCACAAAAACACTACATTTAAACACCTTTAAATTTTAAAAACACTGCTATTTTTCAACTGAAGAGAGCCAATAGCAACTTTTTAAAAAGTTTAAAAAAAAAAAACTTTCCACAACAATGAATTGAAAATTAAACAAACGCTTCTGGATTTACGATAAAAACAAAACAAATGTCTCAAAGCAATGTAAATAAAAGTTACGATACAACAATGTTGAAATCAAAATCTATCCATTTAAACGAATTCAAAATAAACGGTTACAACAAAAACAAAATAAACAATCTAAAACACTCAAAAACTTTTAAAATACGATTCCATAAATGTCACGCCGTTAACATTGAAGAACAGTCCGTTAAGAGTATTGAAAGAAAAAAAAACAATTCGTGACTTCCCAGAACAATAACAATATACGTTTACGTTCCCAATTTCTAAAAAAGAATTCCTACAAATGGATGTTTAAGTGTTGTGCCTAGGCTAAACTTGATGGCTAAACTTGTGAAGTATGGTGATCCAGGTGAAGTACAGTTATCCAGTTTAGCCTTGGTTGTGCAAACAAAATTTTACGCATTCTAAATAAATTTGCCCAAAGTCTATCAAAATTTTTCAGTTAAATAGAACGTAAATAAGGAGTAAGACGTCTCTATGACGTCCTCTAATCGATCTACGCGAGAGATTATGTTCCATGATTTTTTTTTCAAATAATCAAGGAATGACTCGTCTTCGATTCTCTGTCTACTTTTCGAGGCGTGATATCACGTAAGTTATTTAGAATTGAAAGAAATTGCAAGTTTAAAAAAGGTTAATTTTTTAGAGATCTTTCGAACTGTATAAAAAGTTTTTGCTTTTAGTTAGAGATAAAAATGTCGTTTTTATCAAAATTTCAACAGGGCGACAGATTCACCGGGGTGATGAGTCGATCCCGGAAGCGTTACATACAACGGCTTTTATTATTTAGATTAATCATGAAATCTATGTATGGAAACACTATCAAGGCTGTAAATTAAGTAATGGCAACATAGGTATAAATCAATTTGTATTGAATTTACAAGTAAAACTGCATTACATTCCTTCTATGTAATTACCAGCAAAGATTATAACCTTTTAACCTTTTACCAAACGTCGGGTAGGCATTGGAGACCACTGGCAAGATGTTGATTGTTGATGTAGGCGACAGAGCGCCTTACTGCGCGGAGTACAAATGCAACGTCATGAAATCGGCGGCCTCGGAGGGGTTCCTTCAACTTCGGAAACAGATCAAAGTCACAAGGTCTCATGTCAGGTGAGTAGGGAGGGTGTCCATGATTTCCCACTGCTACCGTTGCAATAAGAGAGTGACACTGTTTGCGACATGACAAAGAGCGTTGTCATGCAACACAAAAGGGAGACTGTTTTGCAATAATCGTGGATGTTTGCGGCACATAGCAGGACGCAGATGGTGCTTTAGATATCGGCAACAGTAGTCTGCATTGCCCGTTTGTCCTGCAGACACGTCATGCGTAAGAATCACACCCTCCCCACAATTCATCGTGCAACCGTCCTATACGGTAATGCCCTTTCGCCACAGGCTTCCAGTAATCCTCGATAACATTCTGTTGCATTTTCGAAACGGCCAATCTCTAAGCCACGTCTGCTGATTACCTTTTGAAAACATGCTTTAAAGCGATGGAAGCGAAACTCTTCACTTTAACGCCACACAACTACCCTTCGAATGGATCGACTGTTTTTTGCACTCTACACATAGACAACAGCGCCACCCCACCTCTATCATATCCTATCCTTGCGTATGCCCGCTCTTCTGAGAGTTTTTAGGTTAAGTTGCCACTATTTAATTTACAGTCCTCGTCTATACAGGATGATAAAAAACTATTCCGATAAATGAACTTCTAGCGGCCTATCTGGCCAACCGATGTGACTTTTGAAGGTGAGAACACGAGATTGGGATTATTTAAAATAATAGAGCTCTCACGGTTACGGTTATAGCTAAAAAATTTTCCAAGGGCAACACTTTTAGAAGATTGATGAGAAAGAAGGTGTATTGAGAAAATTCGAATAATTCACTGGGACAGACACCATAGAAATGTTAAACTAACCGTAAGGTGCGTGAAAACTTTTAATTCCAATAAAAACAATTTCCCTCTCCTCACTTGATCTGTCATTGTTTTTTTACAGAGGTCTCTACAAATGTTATGCACCATCAAATTTTATCATGCATGTATCGTTTCAATGCTCGCTTTTTCAATGCGCTGATCAATTTTTGCGGAAAAAAAGAAGGTATTGCCATGGAAAAATTTCGAAATTTTTCCACTGTAACGGTACCCGTGAGAACTCTTTGTGAATACTCTTTACACAGAGTTTCACAAATCTCAATTTTAAAGGTTCTACGATAATTAATTACCGAGAAATTAATTATTCAAATTTTAAAGTTTTCAGCAAGATCAGCCATTTTTTTTTCTGAATTTCTTAAATAACTCCTTACCTGCAAAATTTACTGAAGTGAAATTTTGTTTCTTGGGCTAACTTTTTAAGCAGATTCCAAAAACGTTATCAAAACTTGCATATCTTTATTAGTTGATGCATGAGCATTGCATTGGCTAAAGCAACTGTACGAATTTTTTTCGGCATGTTTGATTAGAAATACATGTTTTAAATTTTCATATGTTGTTAAGATGGTATACCTTTAAATCTCTAAAAATTTCTTTTTGTCTTTTTGCCCAGGGTCTGAGGGAAAAAAAAAATATTTACATGACTAAAAACAAGGCATTTTTTTCACACGCAACAAAAGCTTTATTATGAAGACAGATTTTTCACTGCTTAATTCAGGTTTCAAATATATTTTTAAATATGACACAATGCAAGCCACCGAGTTGCTTAGGTGGCTTTCAACAGTATATCACATATGGAGTATAACTTGCATCAACAAATCAACTAACAACTAAATTCCAATAAATTAAAATTTCTGATCCATATATATACAGAGTCAAATTTTGTAACCAACTTATATTTATATAAATTATTTATGAAATATCATAAGATTCCTTTAATCATTATTAGACGCATTCAGGTTGGAACAAACAAAAAGAAAGAGCATGTAAAACAAGGTTAAATAAAAAAGAATTCTAAAGTTAAACTTTCAATCTGCCAATAAATCATCCGAGTTCTCTATGACTTTCAAATCAAAAGACAGAACAAAATTTTTTGAAATATTTGGGTGTGAAAAAAAACAAAGGCCTAGTCATAGATATATATTTCAAAGAACAAAGGAATTGTGAGAAAACTAAAAGTGCAAACCGACAATTAATAGCCAATCAATCGCAATTAATAGACGGTCACTTTGGCCCCAGTCTCTTTGGCATCTAAAAGTTAGAACAAGACCCAGGAGTTTGAAGAGAAACACAGATAATTGGATTAACCAATAAATGCGGATTGTATCTGTCATGTAAAAGGATCTCAAGGAGGTTAATAAGGTCGTGCACGCCTTGGAGAGCTGCTTTTACGCGACCTTGATTGTTATCTTATTCTGTGTAATATTGTTTAAAATAAAGTATTTGTTAAAAAAAAGTATGATACAGACTACTCTGTAACTAAGGGGACTGACGCTGGGTAGCTCAACGTCACCGGGACGAATCATCGTTAAATCCGTAACTTCCACATGATATATCACACACGCACAAATATACATATACGTAATATAAAAATCCCTTTTAGCTTTTTATATTAAAATTTCCAAATTCATATTTGTAGGGTCAGGTGGGGGAACCAAATTCATATTTGTAGGGTCAGGTGGGGGAAAATGGCCTTTAAAAAATCAAAAAATACCTTTTTTCACATAAAAATTCAGACGTTTCAATATTTTTTTCTATGGAGATATACTTTAACAACATAACAAGTACTTCTATTGAAGTTTTAGGATATTTCAACAATATTAATGCGCGCAAAAATTTTGTTTTTGCTCTAATACACTGATTGTTAACAAGTGATATTGAAAAACTTTATAGATTCCTTTCAAATAGATAAAGTCATAATATTTTTATACATATTACCAGAGAGATTTCAAAAGAACCAAATTATATATTAAAAAAAATTCTATTTTTAAATTTTTTTTTTCTGGGGTGGGGTAAAATGGGGGTATGATTGGACTTAGCAAAATTCTAATATGATACTGGTATTTCTATTTCTCTTTTAGCTAACCCATTCGCGACCAGCGTTCCGTATGCGCAATGCAACAGTTCCTCTTTTATCAGCCCAGCGTCGCGTTTGCGTAATTTGAAAACGGACCGATCGTTTTGAATTTTGCAATACTACTAAATGGCTCTAAAAGTTAAAGGTTTTCATAACTTTAAAATCTTGAGTTATTGTTTTGAAAGGGTGATTTTACATCTTTTCGGTGAAATTAGGCTTTGTTGCTAAAAATCCGTGAGCAGATATCCATGCTCCGTTTCGGAGCATTTGGTCCCTTCCCAAGGGGTCAAATATTCCTGAAACAACAGTTATAAATAATGAAACTGACATTTTAATTAACTCTTATAGAAAACAATTTCGTGGAACCAGTACCGTAGGCAAGAATTGTTTTCGGAGATGACTGAGAACTCAAGAAACCAAGGGCGGAGGGGACGACCGCCCCCTCTGAGAAAAGAGAAAGTAATGTAAAAGATCCTATTTTACGTCCATAAAATGGATGTATATGTCAGTCTTCTTACTAACCGCCTCCCGCCCCCCGACAAAATTGCATTAATCCGCCACTGCAAGAAACTAGAATGCAATATAGCTTATAAAAATCGATATAACATTTCTTTTTTGGTGGGGGAGGGAAGGAGAGGGGAATGGAACCCCCTTACTTTGCTCACGAGTGTTCGAATATAAAAATGAATTTAAAAAAAAGAAAGAAAAAGTTACTGCATGAATCGAATTTGAAATCTTTGCAATTGCAGAAATATACATTAGATATATTGTTAAATGTGGCTGAAATTCGTAGCTGAACTTTAAATTTTTAAAGAACTTTCTAATTTATCCACAAATAAGTAATCTTTTTCATATCTTATCTTTACTTATTTCGGGGATGGCTACAGCTCCATCAGCTATCCCCTGCTTATACCGCCGTGTGTAACTAAGTAATGCCATATACGTAGCCATATACTGAGTGAACCTGAATTTCATAATCGTGGACATTATTTCTTATAATCTAATATTTTGGGAAATAGCATTCTTTTCTGTGCATCTTTTTCTTGAAATATATTACGAATACATTGATTTGAATGCATTTTCTTTCATTCATAGCATTAACGCGATTTTTATTTAAAATGTACAGGTCCCCTAGTAGTAACCTCATTTTCCTCACCATGGGGGAAAATGGGGGTCTCAATAATTGCCAAACTAACTTTTTTTTAAATGGCGGGCCTTAAGAATGCCTTGGAGGCATTGGCCACCACTAAGGCCGGAGTTGTTGGTCACTTCATTAAGGGGGCACCTAGTAGGTGGACAAACCTTTCCCCCTATGAAGGGACGGACACAATGACATCAAGCCCAGTCGCAGATCGAACCTCGACCGCCGGGAGTTGAACCGAAAGTATTTTAATAATATTAAAAAGTTATGCGATATTTTTAATCTATATAAGTCAAATGTATCTAATATGCATCAGCAGTTTAATTAACATAAATTAAACAGATTAATATTTTAGGACCTTTAAAAATATTCTCGATTTTTCCACCACCTGATAATATTAGTCATTAAGGGGATGGTGGGCACCCAAATCATCAAATTTGGCCCAAAAAATGTGTTTTTTCTTTTTTACATACTAATATTCTACAGTTAAAGCTGAACCATGGAGAAAAAAAACGCGTATGTCTACGGCAATTTTTAAAAAAGATATTAGGGTTTGAAAAAAATTAAAAGTGACAGTTAAATGTCCACAAAAATGCAAACAAACGCGTAAATAAAAAGTCACAATTTTTATTGAACGTTTTACAAAATAAGCTAATATTCGAATGAAATTATTTTAAAAATATGTTTTGTTAAGGTAAAATCATAAATAAAATTATTCAGAAGAGACGTTACTAAAGGTAAATGGAAAATTACACTTTAAACTGTATTTTCTCCAAATCAAGTTTTTTGTGATTTTTTTGCCTTCAAAATGCTCCATGCGACTTAATTTTGGTCGGAACTGTACAAAATTTACTACAAATATTCTTCTCATATATTACAATAAATCTGTGTATCCTTTTTAAATATGGTCAAAATTTCGATTATGAAATTTCACTTTTATTTACGAAAACTGAAAAATTTCGGGAAAGTTTGGTATATATCCATGAAAATATTTCTAAAAAATTAACTACTCGGTCGAATCAAAAACCGATGCACAGACTTTTTAAAAATATATTTTTATGCTGTTATAAAACAAAATTACTAAAAAAAAGTTAAAATTAAAACGCATGGAACATTTTTTCGAAATTAAAAGAATAATTAATTTTTAATTAATTACTAATATTTTTAAAATGTATTTTACATTTTTTTCAGTTGTTTATAATGCTTTTAGTTTAATATATTAAAATACAAAATTTCATAATCCTATCTTATTAAATAAAAAGAAAAAACTTTTTAATGTCCACCATCCCCTTAATATTAATATTGTTCTCAAAATTAAGGTAGTTTGACCACCACGTCGGTGCCATTCTAAATTGTTTTCTCTTTAAAAATCCGTCAGACGAGGCTTTTCGTGATAGGCTTTGACTCTGCCATGACTAAATTACTATGGCCAATGAATCCTATTAAAGCCCCTGCTCCTACCCAGTTAGTCACATGATATTATGTATCGTAGGAAATCTTTGTCTGCAACCTTTAGCTCATTATTCCCTTTTAAATACAGTTTCACGCTGAATTTTATGCTTTTTGTATAATCCAGATTATTTCATAGTATGCAGTGGTATAGAAACTTAACAACGTATAGCAATTTTAAATATGTGCTTCTGATTAAACAATCGTAATGTAATACTTAAAATTTCGAAAATATAATTCATTTGGACAGTAAGCCTTTTATAGACTTGCAATGGAAGTTACAGTCCATCGCAAAAATCTGAATTATATTGCTTGTTAAATATTTTTAAGAATTGTTCATTCGTAAATTTCGGAAATTTTTGCAGCTCTTAGCAAAGTTTCAGCAGGATAATCCTGAAACATTCTTAATGGACACTCACATCATGCGTAAAATTTTGATGTAAATGTAAATAAATAGCTTAATGCAAAAATGCGTAATATTGGCTAGATAATTTGCAAAAATAGAGAACACATTTTCTGGAAGTGAAACCATGACTTAAAATTATGGGGCACCTTCTATTTCCTCATAAATATCCCAGTTCACTGCTGAAACTTCCCAGGACTGTCCACGTGGAGGTGGCAGCACGAGAGTCCCAACCGTGCAATTAGAAAATTTATGAATCGAAGAGAATTTTCTGTTTTGCAAGCTTCTATCTTGCAGAAAAACAGAAAAAAATCTACTCACTTATCGTATAATTACATAGCGTCGTATTTCTCATAAAGTCGTATATCATCCAAAAAAAAAAAAAAAAAAAAAAAAAAAGAATCAAATGTCGTCCCTGCTTTCCATCAAATATTTTATTTTTTCAATTGGATACTAGACGATTGTTACATGAATTTCCTCGTTTACAGTAAGAAGAAAACCGAAAAAGTACATTTTTTAGAGATTTAAATGAAATTTCATAATTAAATTTCCAAAATTTTTGCAGCTCTTAGCAAGTTTCAGCAGTGTAATCCCGAGAAACATCTAGAAAGACACTCATATCATATGTAGAAATTCAGTCAAAATGTAAGTACGTCAAACCTCTTTATAGGGTCACTCGCTTATAAGGTCACCCCGTATATATGGTCACTTTTGAAAAGTCCCGGCTGACTGAATAGGAATTCTGTATTTTTTAATATTGGTCATAGGGTCATGACATCATAGCTATTCCCGCTTATATGGTCACTTTAATCACTGTGGGAAGTATTTCTGAAAAATGACAAGGCTATATTTCAATAACAGATGAGCTATCTAGCCTTTCTTCATTGTGTGAAATTTAAGGAAAGGAACAGTTTGAACGGTTGCAAAAGGGCTTAACCCACCATCACCAAGTTTACTTCTGCACAAGACACTCATTTTTTGAAACGAGGTTTAAAACTTGATCTATCCACTGTTTAGAAAGGGGAAAAAATGTCAGATGCAGATAATGTGTCATACCCAACCCTGGAATAAGTTCCAACTTTGTTTCACTTGTTTTCTCACTGCATTTTCCATAAACAGTATAACGCTTATTGATCGCTACCTGAAGCCTCAGAGGAACATTTAAAAACTGTTAGAGATTTTGAAAAAGTAGTGGGAAGAACATCTAAACCAAAAGAAAGGCAATCGTACATAAATAAATATTTTAAATACTTAATTGTGTTTCAACAGTTGAATAAAACATATTAAACCAATAACAATATATAATTCTGCTTTTCCTTATATATTTAACAAACACTTATAATTTTTATAGATTTTAATTGAATTTCATTATTAAATTTCCGAAATTTTCTGTTACCATTCTAAACTTTTAGCATTCTAAAACTTTTTAAAACTAAAGTCCTATCCCTGAAAATAATCTTTTAATCTACTATTTGGGGTTACTTCTTTGGTAAAACTCATTTTCTGAGTGTGTCATGTTTTGTATGAAGCTGACAAGCTTAAGAAAGCGGCAACCGAATCGGCTATATCTATCAGTTTATCGGATATCCCTTACATAGGAAAGTATAGTGGCTGTTGAAGGAGGTTGCAAGTTCACCCATGCTGCTCGATCATGGTAGACTACCTCCACAAAGTTCTTCGTTCTTGATTGGAAATTAGGATTTCAAGCAGGCAATCGACCAAGAATTGAGACGCAACAATTTCCTGAGGCAGAGGAAAGGACAGTGGCTGTAAAGTTCATTCTAAGTTCACCAATGCTTCTATATGTCCGCAGTTCAACTCTTGATTTTCGGTGGATATGAACAGCCAGAGCAATACGCGAAATAAGGAAGTAAACCCTTTAGTCTTTCGAGAGTTCGAAATGAAGACATCACACTTCCATTCGAAGAAGGTTATTAATTTTAGCAGGTATAGCTCGATTATGGGGGTTAATCTGTATAATTTTGTGATTCATTAGTGTAAATGAGGAAATACATGATAGTAAAGTTTGTAGGCGACGGAAATTAATTTCTGTTAGTAAAAAGAAACATTAATCCATAATTTTATGATGACGTACGAGCAGCAATTTAATGACTTCATAAATTTAGTGGAAAATTCGTTTGCTATGACAAAAAATATATTCGAGGAGAAAAACATTTGCGGTTGAGTTATTTAAATAATTTAATAAATTTTTCCGAAAAAAGTTTAGAATGCTAAAAGTTTTAGAATGCCTTGGTTTGTTAAGTTCAGTTAGTTAATTAATTTTTATTTCATAATTTTTTTTTCTACAATTTTTCACTACATTATTTTTTTTTCAAAACTAGTGTAAATAATTAAGATACGTGTTTCGGAGCTAAAGCAATGGCATTTTTCAATATTAGCCTTTGAAAAAATATTGAAATAAAATGAGTCAAGACAGCACCTTTGCTAAAACTTATATTGGTGACGAAATGTAAGACCCAAGATGACTTGTTTTCTTTCAGCGCGTGCATTGTTTTTCTTGAACTGCTGGAAACGCAAATCTATCTTAATTTGTAAGGTGCGTCGTATCTGCCTATTTAATTTTCGAAATTTGTTTTGTGAACCTCTTTTTAACCCATTTGTGCCTAGATATTTTTGCGACTTTCTTAGATTTTCGCTAATATCAGCAGTAATAGATAAATTTCTGATGTCAACTTCTTGAACAAGGGATGATTTCTTTTAAAATCTTCATGTATAAAAATTGAAGTGTCAACATACTTCTAGGTCATGTTAAAATATTTTGTGGAGTTGAGGTTCAATACTCGTGAATAAAGGCTAGGAAAAATAAATAACATTTTCGACTGATAGCGATAATGCCGTCCCAAAAAAGGGACGCTAGGCATAAATGGGTTAAATCACCCAAGAGCCGCCACTGGTTCCTTGTATGTCTTCGAATATCTTTGACCACACTGCTGAAACTCCCCAGGACTCACCACGCGGAGGTGGCTGCAAAAAGAGTCCCACGCGCACTATTACAAAATTTTAATGTCTGTTTTTGAAAGAATATATCCTGCAAAATAAATCGACCTGTCTACAATACAATGATATGAAGTCATTTTATTGTTGCTCGTACGTCATCATAAAATTAGGAACTACTGTTCCTTTTTACTAACAGAAATTACTTTCCGTCGCCTACTAGCTTTACTATCACGTACTTTCTCATAATGAATAGCAAAATTATACGGATTAAACCCCCTCATCGAGCTACACATGTTAATTAATAACCTTCTTCAACTGGCAGTGTCATGTTTTCACTTAGTAATTGTCGAAAACACTAAAGGGGCTTACCTCGTCTTATCGGCGATTGCTCCGGCTGTTCATGTCCACCGAAAATCAAAAGAGTTGAACTGCTGCCATGTAGACGCATTGCTGAACTTATAATGAACTTTACAGCCACTGTCCTTCCCTCAGTTAGTAATCTTCAGAAAACAGTTGCGTCGAAATTCCTGGTCGATTGCCTGCTTTAAATCCTGGTTTCAAATCAAGAACGAAGAACTTTGTCGAGGTAGTCTACCATCATCGAGCAGCATGGGAGATCTTGTAACCTCCTTCAGAAGCCACTTACCTTTCCTCTGTAAGTGATAGCCAATAGACTAAAAGATATAGCCGTTTCGGTCGCCGCTTGCTTGCTTAAGCTGGTCAGTTTCATACAAAACATGACACACTAAGAAAATCAGTTTTACCAAAAGAGTAAACCCAAATAGTAATTAAAAAGAATATTTTCAGGGATAAGACTAAGTTTTAGAATGCTAAACTTTTTACGCAATTATTTTTGGTCATGTATAAATTTTTTACTCAACAACTTCTGTTTTTATTTTCCCTGAATATATTTTAAAGAAAAACCTTCCCGAATTAACTAAACTGCCTGAACTGCATGAGCTCTCTCCTAATAAGATACCGCCCCCGAGCTTCCTCCTGCTCTTTCATGACAAAGCCACATAACCGCTTGACAGAACGAGGGAAACTACAAACCTATCTCTATCCCGATGTATCTTGTCCCACCTTTAAGCCCCTCGAAAATCACTAATACGTGTTCCATTATTAAATTATTTAAGTAATTCAACCGCAAAAGTTTCTCTCCTCGAATATATTTTTTGTCACCGCAAACGAACTTTCCACTACCTTAATGGAAAAAAGATTTGTATATATTATATTTTAGCAAATCATCATTCAAATAAATGTTGTGATAGAAATTCACACTAGTATAAAACAGAATTTCACTCTTCCACCTGATATTCCGCAGAGTACTTATATATCTCCCCATGACTGTTGAACTAAAACTACCTATACTCATTCAGTCAACTCACCACCATCAACTTAGGCTATCTCTCTTTGAAACAACTACGAAATCGTCAATCAGTACCACCTCTTTAATTCAAACAAATAGGTTACTTGAAAGTTCTTTACTTCTAATCAAATATGTTTCAGCGTAAAACGAAAATGTCAACATGCAGAAGGAGACAATAAATTTTAGCACATCTTAAAACTATTACAAAGGTTCAGTCTTCTATTCGAATATCTGCAACTTAAATTCACTTCTCACTTCTATTGCACAACTGAAATAACCAAATTCCGTCTAGCAAAGCTACCATTATAATTAATCTATTTAGAGATGCAATTACTCGAAAATCCATGCCGTCCGTTATAACATAAAAACTGACAGCGAATTTCAAATATATAGCAGATACAATATCGCAACGTGATACCTATATTTTTCACGGACTAGTAAAAAATTTTTATAGATTTTAATTGAATTAAATTATTAGATTTCAAAAATTTTTGCAGCTCTTAGCAAGTTTCAGCAGTGTAATCCTGAGAAACATCTAGAAGGACACTGAAATGTAAGTAATTACTTTAATGTGAAAATGCCTAAAAATGCATAGGGATTTTTTCGAAATAAAACAGACCAATATCTAGTATCGAAACCATCACTTAAAACAATGGGGTTCCTTGCAGTGGCGGCTTCTCCATTTGAGCACATGAGTACGTGTATCTCCATAGGAAAAAACTGAAGAATAAACACATTAACAAATTAAATTTAAACCAAATATTAAGCGCACTTCTAGATTTATGTGAATTTAAAACGTGAGTTTTACTCTCTCCCCACTATTATTAAATACGCTTATTATAGCTAACGCACTATAGTGTAAGTTACTACAACTCGGTCTAATCAGTCGCACGTGCGAACGGAAATTTTTCCCTCTGAACCGCTCTCTGGGATAAGAAGCCCAGACAGCTGGGAGGAAGCACGGATCTCATGAAATCTGTCCGTTCGCACAAATTCATTGTGCACATATGGCCACTTTTTTGCGGTATCGCTTCCGGATTTTGCCTTGGTTTGTTAAGTTCGGTTAGTTAATTAATTTTTATTTCTACAATTTTTCACAACATTATTTTTTTTACAAACTAGTGTAAATAATTAAGATACGTGTTTCAGAGCTAAAGCAATGGCATTTTTCAATATTAGCCTTTGAAAAAATATTGAAATAAAATGAGTCAAGACAGCACCTTTGCTAAAACTTATATTGGTGACGAAATGTAAGACCCAAGATGACTTGTTTTCTTTCAGCGCGTGCATTGTTTTTCTTGAACTGCTGGAAACGCAAATCTATCTTAATTTGTAAGGTGCGTCGTATCTGCCTATATAATTTTCGAAATTTGTTTTGTGAACCTCTTTTTAACCCATTTGTGCCTAGATATTTTTGCGACTTTCTTAGATTTTCGCTAATATCAGCAGTAATAGATAAATTTCTGATGTCAACTTCTTGAACAAGGGATGATTTCTTTTAAAATCTTCATGTATAAAAATTGAAGTGTCAACATACTTCTAGGTCATGTTAAAATATTTTGTGGAGTTGAGGTTCAATACTCGTGAATAAAGGCTAGGAAAAATAAATAACATTTTCGACTGATAGCGATAATGCCGTCCCAAAAAAGGGACGCTAGGCATAAATGGGTTAAATCACCCAAGAGCCGCCACTGGTTCCTTGTATGTCTTCGAATATCTTTGACCACACTGCTGAAACTCCCCAGGACTCACCACGCGGAGGTGGCTGCAAAAAGAGTCCCACGCGCACTATTACAAAATTTTAATGTCTGTTTTTGAAAGAATATATCCTGCAAAATAAATCGACCTGTCTACAATACAATGATATGAAGTCATTTCATTGTTGCTCGTACGTCATCATAAAATTAGGAACTACTGTTCCTTTTTACTAACAGAAATTACTTTCCGTCGCCTACTAGCTTTACTATCACGTACTTTCTCATGAATAGCAAAATTATACGGATTAAAACCCCTCATCGAGCTACACATGTTAATTAATAACCTTCTTCAACTTGCAGTGTCATGTTTTCACTTAGTAATTGTCGAAAAGACTAAAGGGGCTTACCTTGTCTTATCGGCGATTGCTCCGGCTGTTCATGTCCACCGAAAATCAAAAGAGTTGAACTGCTGCCATGTAGACGCATTGCTGAACTTATAATGAACTTTACAGCCACTGTCCTTCCCTCAGTTAGTAATCTTCAGAAAACAGTTGCGTCGAAATTCCTGGTCGATTGCCTGCTTTAAATGTGGGTTCCAAATCAAGAACGAAGAACTTGGTCGAGGTAGTCTACCATCATCGAGCAGCATGGGAGATCTTGTAACCTCCTTCAGAAGCCACTTACCTTTCCTCTGTAAGTGATATCCAATAGACTAAAATATATAGCCGTTTCGGTCGCCACTTACTTGCTTAAGCTGGTCAGTTTCATACAAAACATGACACACTAAGAAAATCAGTTTTACCAAAAGAGTAAACCCAAATAGTAATTAAAAAGAATATTTTCAGGGATAAGGCTAAGTTTTAGAATGCTAAATTTTTACGCAATTATTTTTGGTCATGTATAAATTTTTTACTCAACAACTTCTGTTTTTATTTTCCCTGAATATATTTTAGAGATTAAAGAAAAACCGAATTAACTGAACTGCCTGAACTGCATGAGCTCTCTCCTAATAAGATACCGCCCCCGAGCTTCCTCCTGCGATTTTGTGACAAAGCCACATAACCGCTTGACAGAACGAGGGAAACTACAAACCTATCTCTATCCCGATGTATCTTGTCCCACCTTTAAGCCCCTCGAAAATCACTAATACGTGTTCCATTATTAAATTATTTAAGTAATTCAACCGCAAAAGTTTCTCTCCTCGAATATATTTTTTGTCACAGCAAACGAACTTTCCACTACCTTAATGGAAAAAAGATTTGTATATATTATATTTTATCACGCCATCATTCAAATAAATGTTGTGATAGAAATTCACACTAGTATAAAACAGAATTTCACTCTTCCACCTGATATTCCGCAGAGTACTTATATATCTCCCCATGACTGTTGAACTAAAACTACCTATACTCATTCAGTCAACTCACCACCATCAACTTAGGCTATCTCTCTTTGAAACAACTACGAAATCGTCAATCAGTACCACCTCTTTAATTCAAACAAATAGGTTACTTGAAAGTTCTTTACTTCTAATCAAATATGTTTCAGCGTAAAAGGAAAATGTCAACATGCAGAAGGAGACAATAAATTTTAGCACATCTTAAAACTATTACAAAGGTTCAGTCTTCTATTCGAATATCTGCAACTTAAATTCACTTGTCACTTCTATTGCACAACTGAAATAACCAAATTCCGTCTAGCAAAGCTACCATTATAATTAATCTATTTCAAGATGCAATTACTCGAAAATCCATGCCGTCCGTTATTACCTAAAAACTGTAAGCGAATTTCAAATATAGAGTAGATGCAATAGCGCATCGTGATCGTTTGAATAAACATATTCGCAATGTTACAGTTTGAATAAGCATATTCGCATACATAGTGAAGCCACATGTGTACAACATTTGCCAAAAAACTTTCTCCAAAAAAGCCGCGCAGGTGGTGTAGTGGCTAAGGAGCTAATCTATCACGCCTTGGGTCAGGGTTCTTTTCCTGGCATGGGCTTGGGTGTTAACTTTTTCGTCCTTTCATAGGACATAACGTTGGCCGGCTACAGGATGCCCCCATAATAAAGTGTCCAAGACTTCGGGCTTTAGTAGTGCGAATACTAACACTAACCAAGCAACTCTCTAACACTAACCAACTCTCTCGTACTAACGAACGAACTCTCTAACACAAACAAAGTATTCTCAAACAATAAGAACCTCTCTTAAACTAAACAACTCCCTAACACGAATTACCTAACTCTCTAGCACTAACAAACTCCTGAACATTGACAAACTATCGAACATAAATCAACACTAACTCATATTAATTAACAATAACATTAACCCACTGACACAACTAACTAGATAAAGGTAATTAATTACGTGTCATAACCTCCCTTTTCGCTGTTTGCTTGAGCTGTTCATTTCCACCGAAAAACAAAAGTACTGACCTCCTGTCACGAAGCCGATTTGGTGAGCTTCCCTTTAAGACTAAACTAAGAGACAACTAAGAAATCGTCAACCACCACCTCTTTAATTCTAACGTGCCACCTCTTTAATTCAAATACATTATTCACTTGTATGTACTTTTCTTCTAATCAAATATGTTCCTGTGTAAAAGAGAAAAATTCAACATGCAGAAGGAGACAGTAAATTTTACTACATCTTAAAACTATTACAAAGGTTCAGTCTTTTATTCGAATATCTTCAACTTAATTTATATTGTTATCTCTACTGCACAACTGAAATAAACAATTTCCCTCTGGGAAAGCTACCATTATTGAATTAATCTATTTCAATATGCAATTACTCGAGCATTCATGGTGTCCGTTATTACCTAAAAACTGTCAGCGAATTTCAAATATAGAGCAGATACAATATTGCAACGTGATCGTTTGAATGAACATATTCGCAACGTGATCGCTTGAATGAACATATTCGCAACGTGATAGTTTGAATGAACATATTCGCAAACGCAGTGCAGCCTCATGTATGCAACAAATGTCAAAAAACTTTCTCCAAAAAAGCCGCGCAGATGATGTAGTGGCTAAGGAGCCAATGTATCACACCTTGATCATTTTCTGGCATGGGCTTTTGTATTACCTTGTCCATCCCTTCATAGGAGATAACGTTCGCCGTACAGGAGGCCCCCATAATAAAGTGTCCAGTACTTCGGGCCTTAGTAGTGGCGAATGACGTATAGTCAAGTGTCTGCCCTTGAAATAAAAGTCTCCAAGAAAGTTATCTTGAATAAACATCTTGCTATGCAGACAAGAAAGAAACGTTGTGCGTGTGGCATGTGTCAGTAAAAATTCTCTAATGAAAGCTCCATAGATAAACACGTTACTATGCACATAGAAGAGTGCATGTGAATTCTGCCAGAAAGAGTTTTTTGAAGAATCGCACTTGATTACTCATCTTTGTATATTCGGTCTATATATGAGAAAAATTCACTTTCAAATAAATAATTTTCAAATCGTTTGAACAGAATTTTATGTATTTCATATTCTTCCTTTCAGAACATGGTGGATATGGGAAAAGAACATGTAGGTCTCAGAATCCGAATAAATTGTTATTTTTGAAAATGCTGTTCAGTCTCGCGCCGTTGTTAAAAAATTATACATGTCAAATATCGTACTATTAGCCTCCTTAGTTTTTTCTAGGCAAAATACTGAGAAACGAAATAATGCGATTACTTTTTGGAACACTAAATACGAACCAACTAAGTATCTAACAATAATCAACAACTTAAGACGAACCAATTAACTTCCTAATAATAACCAACAGCTTTACACGAACTGGCTTACTCTCTAGCACTATAGCTTCTTTACACCAGTGAACCTACTCTATAATTAGGATAGTTGCGATACTGTTTTTTGAAGACCAATCACAGATTTAGTTTTTTTTGAGAGACGTAGAACATTTTTAACATTAATATGTAAGGATTTTACGAGACGAGACCAAGCATTTCAGCTGTTTTCCGAGACACGAGAGGCCAATTTTTCGTCTGGTGTCCATTATTAATATCTAACACTAAACAACTTTTTCTCAAACATTAACCAAATTATTCTATAAAACTAACCAACTTATTCTCCAACACTAACCAACTCCTGAACACTAGAAATGCATGCAACGCCAATAAACACTAACTAACTGAAAAAGAAATCGACGAAGTTAAATGACGTTTGCAATAAGGTTTACGAAAATATGTTTATGACTTTTACCCTGACTCTTTATCTGAATTTTACTCTGATAAACAGTGCGTACATTCAAAATCCAAATCTCAGGTTCACTGATCTTTTCCAAATAAAAATTCACAAGGGCGGTTGGGTATTTATTTCTTTAGACATCGAACAAGAATATGTTTACAGGGTAGAGTATTTAGCCCTACGCCTAACCGTCAACCTGCAGCGCCAGTCCCCTGATACAATACCCAGGAGCAGGGTGCCGGATATATCTCCGAACGCTTGGCACCTCTTTCAATCGCCTCTTGACTGACTGACTGAAGATAAGTTTTCGGAGTACCAGTGCACAAAGCAATAACTCCAATGTGTAATGAAATCGTATGTTTATGCTTTGAGTGTTGATGAGATGCAACGAAGCTGCATAAAATTCAGGCAGAGAGTCAAACTCGTAGTCAAGTGAGAGATGATATTATGTCGACCTGACCTCCCCCCACCTAAAAAGGTGGTCTTCACAGGACAGGTTGCTTGACTATGTTGTGTAGTGAGGCAATGGGTGAAGGCAGAGCAGGGGTTCAGAGCATGGAGGACGGCCCTGGGTCTTCTCCTGTAGCTAGGATAAGAAGGCTCATAATTCGGTAAGTTAGCAACGATTTCATTGGGCAAATTCTGGAGGTTCAGAAAGAATTTCTTGCTGAGTTTGAGAAGATGAGTCTTCAAGAGCTTGATACAGAGGTCCTTGAGGATAATTTTGTTGGTCAGAAAGGGATTACCATTTCTGTTGATTCTTAGAATCTTTCTTTCCTCGGCAAGCAGGGAATTAAGACGGCTCTTCGCAACGTACGCCCAGACCAGGGCGCATACGTGGCAATGGGTCTGACCATGGTTCCATGGACCATATATCTCCGAACGCTTGGCACCTCTTTCAATCGCCTCTTGACTGAGTGACTGAAGGTAAGTTTTCGGAGTACCAGTTCACAAAGCAATAACTCCAATGTGTAATGAAGTCGTATGTTTATGTTTTGAGTGTTGATGAGATGCAACGAAGCTGCATAAAATTCAGGCAGAGAGTCAAACTCGTAGTCAAGTGAGAGGTGATATTATGTCGACCTGACCTCCCCCCACCTAAAAAGGTAGTCTTCACAGGACAGGTTGCTCGACTATGTCGTGTAGTGAGGCAATGGGTGAAGGCAGAGCAGGGGTTCAGAGCATGGAGGACGTCCCTGGGTCTTCTCCTGTAGCTAGGATAAGAAGGCTCGTAATTCGGTAAGTTAGAAACGATTTCATTGGACAAATTCCGGAGGTTCAGAAAGAATTTCTTGCTGAGTTTGAGAAGATGAGTCTTCAAGGGCTTGATACCTAGGTCCTTGAGGATAATTTTGTTGGCCAGAAAGGGATTACCATTTTTGATGATTCTTTGAATCTTTCTTTCCTTGGCAATTAGGGAATTAAGACGGCTCTTCGCAGCGTACGCCTAGACCAGGGCGCATACGTGGCAATGGGTCCGACCATGGTTTTATACAGTAAGACTTTGTTCCTTGTGTTTATGTTATTTGTGAAAATTAGGGCTCGGAGTTTTTGAAAAGCTCTTTCCATTTTCCCCCTGGTTTTGTTGATGTGACGTCTCCATATGAGGACACGATCGATCTAAACTCCTAGATAGGGCACGCTATCCGCCCATTCCAGGGTATGTTTACGTGGTTGTTGTGTTATACGTGGAATATTGTTCGTTTACGTGGTATTATTACGTGGTATTGTAGTACGTTTGTTTACGTGGAGACGGGACGGCGGCTGTTTCCTCCCGATGGACGGGGCTTTGCACTTGACTGGGTTTAATTTTATCTTCTAATCCCTCATCCACCTTTCAAGTTGGTCCATGTGGTTTTGGAGATGAAGTTGGAGAGGGTGGGTTGTCTTCGCGCGCCTGATGATTGCGGTGTCTTCTGCATAAAGGGCGATATCAGTAGCATGATGACGCGAAAATCATTCACAAAGATGTTGTAGAGGGTGGGCCCGAGGATGGAACCCTGCGGGACCCCACTGTGAATCGGGTAGAAGTTGGAGACGCTGTTATCGACTCTGACTACATAACTGCGCTCAGAAAGGTAACTCTTGATAGGATTCACAAGAGAGTCTGGCACACCCATACGAAAAA
The DNA here is from genome assembly GCA_038373885.1 of Cheiracanthium punctorium. NCBI lineage: Eukaryota > Metazoa > Arthropoda > Arachnida > Araneae > Cheiracanthiidae > Cheiracanthium > Cheiracanthium punctorium. The sequence goes on along the minus strand of JAWZYV010014959.1, from coordinate 86,182 downwards.
GTTTGCAGATAAGTCCAGTGTGCCAGACTTGTCAAAGGCTTAGAGGTGTCAAATAAGACGATCAGAACACTGTCTTTGCTCTGGACCGCGTCCGTAAGGTTTTCAACCACCTGCAGGAGCTGATGAGAGGTAATGTGCTTGTTGCGGAAGCCAAACTGTTCCAGGAATATCTGGTTGTTGCTGGTAAGATGATCAGACAGCCAGTTCAGGATGGTGCGCTCAATCACCTTGCCCAAAGAGCTGAGGTGGCTGATGGGACGGTAGGAGCTTGGGAGCGAACGGTCTTGTCCACCCTTGGAAATGGGGCAAATGACTGCCTTTTTCCACTCAGAGGGAAAGTACCTAAGTCGGGATATGGTGTTGGCAAGATGTGTTAGTCGTATTAACCCATTCGTGCCTGGATATTTTTGCGACTTTCTTCGATTTTTGCTAACACCAGCAGTAATTGATAAATTTCTGATGTCAACTTTTTGAACAAGGGATGATTTCATTTAAAATCACTATGTATAAAAATTGAAATGTCAACATCCTATTTGGCCATATTAAAATATTTTGTGGAATTGAGGTTCAATTCTCGCGAATAAAGGCTAGGAAAAATAAATAACGTTTTCGACTGATAGCGAAAATGCCGTCCCAAAAAAGGGACGCTAGGCATAAATGGGTTAAGTAGTTAGCAGGCAAGTTCTGAATGGTCTTGTTGGTAATCTTATCATGTCCCGGGTACTTGTTTGGTTTAAGTTTGGTGATGATACCAATGAGCTCCGAAGGGTAGGTGCGGGCAATGAGGCAGTCAGGTGTATTATTCAGATACTGGTCAACTTCATTTTCAATGTCCAAAACGGAGGTTTCACAGTTCTGGAACTACTTTTGATATGCTTGCGCGATGGCTTCAGCTTTGTCGGTATTGTTTAAGGCAATCCTATTAGCCGTTTTAATAGGCGGGAACTCGTACTTGGAGTTGGTAAGGCGTTTAACCGCCCTCCAAATCGAAGAGTCTTCAGGGTTGAGACTACTAAGATGGTCCGCCCAAGTCTGCTGCCGGTGAGTGCTAATGGTATTCCGGGCCTCAGCCTGTAGTTTGATGTAGGTCTCGCGGTCAGAAGGGCACCTGGTCCTTTGGTAGTTTTTCCGGGCAGCATTTCTGGCACGTAGTTTAGCACGAATGTCCTCAGGGAGGTAGTAGGAGTGATTGTTACGACAAGGCTTAGAGGCATTGTTGAGAGCAGCATTGATGTTGGTGATTGTCTTAACTTCCTCTTCCACGTCGAGGGTGGTCCTTAGAGGCGGAAGTCTCATCCCGTCAGCAATGAGGTGGCTGGTGAAAATACTCCAGTCTGTCTTCATTATAGGTGGACGTACAAAGACATCGTATTTGAGAGAGATGTCCGTCATAATAAGCAAGTGGTCCGAGGTGAATCTGGGCATGGTTGCAACAGCGTGGTGCTGGTTAAGATTCTTGTGGAGCATAAGGTCGATGGTCGAGGAGCTGATGCCAGGTTGGTTGCTTTGACGAGTGTGGGGTGGAGTAGGCCATCAACATGTGATCCTCAATTAGTAATCGAAGGAGAGTGGTACCATACCAATTATTCCCCTTGCAACCCCAAGCAAAGTGGTGGGAGTTTAGATCCCCCATTATCATGGACTTGGAGCAGTAGTTGAAGATCGATCTGAAATCAGCAGTCGGGAGGGCCCTGTTCAGCTTGACATAGGCCGAAGTGATCATCAGTTGAGGCGAGGAATCAATGATAACAGAGATGGCGTCAAGGATAACAAGATTGAGATCCGTGACAAGATGGTGTGGAATAGAGCTCTTGATGTAAATAGCAACGCCTCCGGCACGATGTCTACCAGTGGTAGGGCAATCGTAGCGGTGGAGGGTGTAGTTCGGGATTGCATAAGACAGGTTGCTTCGTAGGCAAGTTTCTTGTAGGATTGCAACATCAAAGTCACCTCCAGACAGGAAGTCCATGAATTCAGCGAATTTTCCGTGGAGGCTATTAGCGCTCCTCGAGCGGATCTTCAAATTATTTTTCTGAACCATTATCAGAGGAGAAGTGTCGGGTGAATGAGTCCAGAATCGCGTAAGCTTTATCAACCGGATCAGTGTAATTCTTAGCTGTAGAGGCAACTTCCTTGAGGAAGTTGGTCATTTGACGCACATCAATTAGTTCAGTGACTTCCCGCATGTCAGCGAAAAGTTCCAAAAGTGGTGACATCGCGTTAACAGAGGTGGGGAGAGGAAGAGTCTTCTCCGTAGTCTTGTTTGGTTGCTTGTTTTTAATGGCAGGTTTCACTTGCACGGGCTTGGCCGGAACAGGGTCCATGCCAACAGGTCGGGTCTTTTGAGCAGCAGCCTGTTTTTGTTGGCGCTGTCTGGTGCCCTTAATATGTTTGCGTTCAGCAGGCTTGTTGATGTTGGAGCTGCCAGGGACAGCAGGATCTTTGGCAGCAGGAGATTCCTCAGTGGGAGCAACCTCTTTGGGTTTGTCTGTGAGAGTACGGAGTTGGTTGGAAAGCTTGGTTTTATGGTCCTCAGCCCGTGATGATGGCGGGTTGGAGGGTTTAGTCAGTTTTGGTTTGTTCGTAGGGTTGTGGGGGCAACCTTTGTAACTAGATACGTGCGGACCCCCGCAGTTACAGCAGAGAACAGGATCCTGATTTTTAGTCGGGCAGACTGCAAAGGTGTGTTCATCAGCACATTTGCAACGGGCAGAGTAGTGTCCGAACCCTTGGCAATTCTGACATTGTCTTGCCGTCTTGGGGGGCCGGTAGGGTTCAACAGTCACTCTCATATAGCCGAATTTCTCAATGTTATAGAGATCTTCAATGTTGGGCGAAGTCTCAAGAGTAACGAGAACAATGGCCCAGTTATGTTGATATTTCTTGGAATACAAGAAGTTAATATTAATAGGATGGAATCCCCGTTCCTTGAGGAAATCATCAATCTCCTTAATAGGAGTGGACGTGGGAATTTCTTTAATAATGGCTTTTTTCGGTCTCTGTACTCTGGGATCCATTGTCTGGAAACCAATATTGTTTCGACTAAGCTAGGCTTGAACCTCACGGAACTTACCCTCATCGTGAATGCCAATTTTATGTCTATTCCCAGTTAGTTTGGACTCGATACAATTTCCAACTATTTTGGAGAGCTGGTCAAGATCGTTAGCCTAGTTGTTCTTTAATTCGGTAAAAATAGTATACTTGGGGGGTTTTGGGACCTCCTTTCTCGTCTGGATTGAACTGGGCACATCATCCTGTGCGGACACGTCCATAATTATCTCGTGAGTCGGGGCCTCCGAGAGCTCATCCGAAATGGATGGTTCTTCTTCAACGTGAAGAATTTTTTCAGTTTGTGGTTCTTCATCACTGTCCGGTTCAGTAGGGTTCTTCCGTTTAATGGAGGTGGTAACCTCAGTTTGAACGGCCCTGACCGTAGGCAGTTTGCGTTGGAGTTTTGCCTCATAAGCCTTAATCTTATCGGCATGGTAAAGATGGAAGAGCGCGAAGCTTCGGGGTTATACCAAAGTTTCGAGAGTCGGGAGTCTTGATAATATCACAGAGTTCGGGTTCGTACTAGAATCGAACACAGTCCTGCTGACAATCCATAAATTTTTTCAAAATTTTTAACTGATCTTTTTCCAGACTTGACAACATTTTGGGTGAAACCGAATACACAAGATTGTTCCACTTCCTTGAACATGCTAACCTTCTTTTTCTGATCTAATGTGTCTTTTTTCTCATCTGACCACTTATACATTGTTTTAACTCGTATCTGTATTTGGAAAGCCATCCAGATAAATTAACAAGTAAGAGTAGTAAAAGTAGGTAAGTTTAATCAGTACATACTGATTAAATTTATCTACTTTTGTGCAGAATCATTACAGCTGTTATCTTGTTTTAAAAGCTGCACTTTTTAGCATACATCTATTTTATTATCTTATCCTTTAATTGCTTTTTTACCTTTCTTATTTTACTTATCGTCTAGCGCAGCATAAACTTGATCCAGATCTTGAGCCATTAAACCTCAACCAACCAGCTCAAAATAACCAACTCCCTAACACGAACCAGCTAACTCTCTAACTCTACCCAACACCCTAAGATTAACGCACTAACTCTCTTACACTAACCAACTCCTTAAAACTAACCAACAAACTCCGTAACACTAACCAACTAACTCTGTAAAACTAACGAACTCCCTAACATTAACAAATTATCCAGCACTAATCAACACTAACTGATATTACACAACACTAACAAAAACCTACTGAAACAGCTAAGTAGATAACGCTAATTAATTATCTTACATTAATTAATTAATCCTTAACTAACACTAACCAAGCAACTCTCTAACACTAACCAACTTTCTAATACAAACGAACTAACTCTGCATTCTCGAGCAACCAAGTATTCTCAAGCAATAACAACCTCTCAAATTAACCAACTTCCTAACACGAATTACCTAATTCTCTTTCACTAACCAACTCTCTATAACTAAAAAACTATCTAAAACTAACAAACTCCAGAACGCTGAGAAACTATCCAACATAAATCAAGACTAACTAATATTAATTAACAATAACAGAAAACCACTGGTGCAACTAGATAAAGGTGATTAATTACGTGTCTTAACCTCCCTTTTCGCTGTTTGCTTGAGCTGTTCATTTCCACCGAAAACCAAAAGTACTGACCTCCTGTCCATCTCACGTCATCGTTGACTGCTTGACTAAAATGCTGATTTTCTCTGAAAAAAAAAAAAAAAACTTCATTGAGTTATTCTACCGTCATCGAACAGCATGGGTTAACTTGAAACTTTCTTAAACAGCCCTGTAACTGATGTCCAAAAGAATTATAGGTTTTTACATCTTTGTTCGCCGTATGCCTGAGCTGGTCATTTCATACAAAATATGACACACTGAGAAAATGAGATTTTCCGAAGTGTAAACCAAAATAGTTAAAAAAGAAACTTTTTCAAGTGTAGGACTTTCAGTTTTAGGATGCTAAACTTGTTACGTTATTTTAATTCGTGTATAAATTTATTAAATATCAACTTCTGTTTTTTTTCCTATATATCTCAAACATAACAGAAAAATTATCAACATTCACATTTGTAGAATAATGTGTGAAGTAAATGAGCTCTCTCCTAATAAGATATTGCTTCCGGCCTCCATCTGATGTTTGATGACATAGTTACACGTATCCGCTTGACTGGATAATTCAAACCCCAAAGATTCCCCAATCTATCCTATCACGTGTTCGAAAACGACTAATGAGTGTCCTGTTATTAAACTGTTTGTATAGCTCAAACGATAAACTTTCTCTACTCGAATTTTATATTAAAAAATAATTGTCAACTTACTAAGAAAGAGAAAGATTTGAAATAATTATATAGCAAATTAATTTTATTAACGAAATAGTCTATCTGTTGTCACCGAGCTCCATTACTGCAGTTATAATCTTCTGTTTTTCCTCGCATTATTATCGATCAAATCATCATAAAATATTCAAACAGGTAACAGAATTCTATCCGATATTCCTTAAACTATTTAAATATGTCCCTTCGACTCTAGTACCAAAACCACATATACACATTTTTTTAACACACTACATTTAATTTAAGCTATCTTAATCTGAAACAGCTTAGAAATCGCCAACCATTAACACTTATTAATCAAACAAATAATTGACTTTTAAGTACTTTTCTTCTGAAGAAATGGGATTCTGTAAAGCCGAAAAAAAAACCACATACCCAAGGAGACAATAGGTTTTTTTTTTTTTTTTTTTAATCATGAAATATTTAATACGGTACGAGCTCTCTATTCAACAATTTGCAGCTAACGTATAACGTTACCTCGACTAAAGACCTAAGTCATCAAATTTTAGTTAGAAAATCTCTACCGCCATTGGATCAATGTATCTCAGCATGCAGTTACACGAAATTTTTAAATTAACTCGTCAGTTGTTACCTAAAAACATTCAGCGAATAATAAAATATAATGCATACCCTATCGTAATATAATACTTAAAATTTCGAAAATCTAATTCATTTGGAGAGTAAACCTTTTATAGACTTGTAATGGAAGTTACATTCCATCGCAAAAAATCTCAATTATATTAGTTGCTATTTTTTTTTTAGGAATGGTCCATTCGTAAATTTCAGAAATTTTTGCAGCGCTTAGCAAGTTTCAGCAGGATTGTTAGGAAAATTACTTTTACTTTACTTTCTTTTCGGGTTGGTTCCCTCTCTGAAACGCTTAACTATTTTCCGACCCTATTTTTCTTTCGTTCACAATAGTAGCGACCTATACCTTCTTGCCAGCGGAAGTATACAAGTTATGTATCAGACAATTTTCCGATCTTAGTTTAAAGTGGAAGCTTCGACATGCATGCTATAAATTTTCCTCCATGTTTTGTCACTTTATCATTTGTGTAATACATATGCAAATGAATAGCTGTATTAAAGCTCCAACAAATGAAAGTTGCAGCGCGAGGTAATGCCAGGTGGCATTTCTGTAATTGATTAGAATGGGTTTGATTTTAATTTTTGTTCAATAAAGTTATGTTCATTATGTCTGCCTTACTATTGAGACCTCCTCAATACACTGTACTCTGCTGATTTACGTTATCAGGATAATCCTGAAACATACTTAACAGACACTTATATCATGCGTAAAAATTCGATGAAACTGCTGCCATATAGCCGCATTCGTGAATTTATAATCAACTTTACAGCCACTGTCCTTTCCTCTGTTAGTAATCTACAGAAAATATTTGCGTCTCAATTCCTGGTCGATTGCCTGCTTTTAAATCCTGCTTTCTAATCAAGAACGAAGAACTTTGTTGAGGTAGTCTACCATCATCGAGCAGCATTGGGTGAACTTCTAACCTCCTTCAACAGCCACTATCCTTTCCTCTGTAAGTGATATCCACTAGACTAATAGATGTAGTAGTTTCGATCGCCGCTAGCTCTAGCCGTTCAGTTTCATACAAAACATGACACAGTGAGAAAATGAGTTTTACCAAAGGAGTATACCTAAGTACTAGTAAAAAAAATATTTTCAGAGATAAGTATTTAAGTTTTAGAATGCTAAATTTTTAAGCAATTATTTTTATTCATGTATAAATTTATTACCTATCAACTTCTGGGTTTTTATTTTCCTGAATATATGTTACACATTAGAAAAAACTTTCCCAATTAACTAAAGTGCCTGAACTACATGAGCTCTCTCGTAATAAGATACCGCCCCCGAGCTTCCTCCTGCGATTTCCTGACAAAGTTACACATATCTGCTTGACAGATCGATTGAAACTACAAATCTACCCCTATCCCGATGTATCCTGTCCCACCTTTAAGCCCCTCGAAAATCACTAATACGTCTTCCATTATTAAATTGTTTAAATAACTCAGCCGCAAATTTATCACACCATCATTCAAATAAATGTTGTGATAGAAATTCACGCTAGTATTCAAATAGCATTTCATTCTTCCACCTGACCGCAGAGTACTTATATATGTCCTCACGACTGTTGAACTAAAACTACCTATGCTCATTCAATCACCTCACACCATTAACTTAGGCTATCTCTCTTTGAAACAACTAAGAAATCGTCAACCACCACCTCTTTAATTCAAACGTACCACCTCTTTAATTCAAACAAGTAAGTCACTTGTAACTGTAAGCGAATTTCAAATATAGAGTAGAAACTTACCACTTACCTATAACATCTTATGTGTGTTTTTTACAAAGTTTTTTATTTACTTCAAGCAACTCTCTAATACTAACCAACTCTCTAGTACGGTCTTGTGTTCAAATATCTGCAACTTAAGTTCACATCTCACCTCTACTGCACTGCTGAAATATCCAAATTCCGTTTCGGAAAGCTACCATTATTGAATTAATCTATTTCAATATGCAGTTAGTCGAAACTCATGGCGTCCGTTATTACCTACAAACTGTGAGCGCATTTCAAATGTAGAGCAGATACAATATTGCAACGTGATACTTAAAATTTTGGAAAATATTCTTCACGGGCAAGTGCAATTTTCGTAGATTTAAATTGAATTTCATTATTAAATTTCCGAAATTTTTGCAGCTCTTAGCAAGTTTCAGCAGTGTAATCCTGAGAAACACCTAGAAGAACACTCACATCATATGCGGAATTTCAATCAATATGTAAGTAAATAGTTTAATGCGAAAATGCCTGAAAATGCATAGGGATTTTTTTGAAATAAGACAGACCACTATCTAGTACCGAAACCATTACTTAAAACAGTAGGGTTCCTTGTATGCCTTCGAAAATCTTCGACCACTCTGCTGAAACTCCCCAGGACTCACTACGTGGAGGTGGCTGCTAAAAGAGTCCCACGAGCACGATTACAAAATTTTAATGTCTGTTTTTACAAGAATATATATCTTGCTGTAAAGCAGCAAAAACAATCGACAGTAAATTTTACTATATCTTAAAATTATTACAAAGGTTCATTCTTCTATTTAAAAATCTGCAATTTGAAGTCACATGTCACCTCTACTGCGCAGCTGAAATAACCAAATTCCATTTAGGAAAGCTACCATCAATGAATTAATCTATTTCACCATGCAATTACTCGAAAATCTACTACGTCCGTTATTACCTAAAAAGTGCCAGCGAATTTCAAATATAGAGCAGATACAGCATCGCAACGTGATGCTTAAAATTTTGAAAATATTATTCTGATCACCTTGATTTCTCGTATCTCTGAGATAATGAGTCATAGATCAGATATAAGTTAACGTAGTGACATGCACAAACCTATGATAGTGACTTGTACATATCAATGATTATTCACTCTATCAGACCAAGTTATATTAGGTAATGCAATATCTACAAATACAAGTTTGAATATGTTTTAAGATAGAGGGCGCTTGGGTGATCACATGATTGTTTTGAACCAGTAGGAAGACTGTATTTCATCTAAGTTAGATAAAGTGCCTGGATGAGATCTGCCAGGCTCACATTTTGCTGTGAGTACTTACACTTTAGACGTGTGTTTCTAGTTTTATGCTTTAATTGATTTTTCACGGAGTTTAAAAGAATGCCTTTGGTTGAATTGATCGAAAATACTTTTAACATTGAATACACTCCTGAGTTTTACACTCAAAGTGATGCTTATGTGTTACTGCATAAATTAATGCAGTTGCCTTTAGATGCAAAGTGATGAAAAGAAGATTTCTTCAACCCGGAAAGTAATTGCTTTTGCAGATGTGGGAATAAATTAGAGTTTCTCTGGAGCGACAGTCTCTGTTTTCTCTTATATATCCATTCTGCAAAAAATACGTGAAAATCTACAGAAAGCAACAAATTATGAATTTAATTTTGTGCAAGTGAACTTATTCTCTGACGGGCAATCTAAAATTGGAGACTACGGAGATTTTTCTCTGGTCTTATCATCATGTTTATACATTCTAAGTTTTGGATCTAAACGGACTTTTGATTTTAAACCAGCAAACTGTGAAATCACTAGTATTAAATTAGAACATGGTACAATGTGTAAGATATAGCCCCCAACTAACGAACTTTTAACGCGTGGTGTGCCTACTGAGAATAACGAGACATCCCCACACATTAACCTAACATTCGCCAAAATGTACATTTATGAGCCTTCACACAAAAGACGAAAGTTGGATGATTGGACCGATCATCTTTACTATAGCTTACATGCTTCTGTAAATGGCACATGGCACTTGGAATGACTTCTCTGCGTTTCACTTCACGATGAAAAAACTTACTTGAAGATTCATATTAAACAATTTATTCAGAACGCCCAATTAACTATATACCAGGCAGTCAGGGAGTGATTATGCACCCTTCTAAATGGATAGAACTTAGTGCAAAACTTTTGGATTTTTATCTATGTTATAACGATAACTCCTTTATTTGTAATAATCAACTATCTGTATTTAATGACCACGGAAAATGCATCTTACAAGAAATTTACAAAACCGGAGATTCATTTACGTTAAATCCAATATTTTTAAAACTCTTAAGTGTTCAAGTAAAAAAAACCTTGTGAAATGAGAAGCGAATCATAATTTATTCTAAAAACTCTCTTTTCTGCAATGTTAGTACAATTAATTTTAATATTAAAACCGCAGAAATGTATCCGTGAATCACACTGTGATTATGACGAAGCTAAACAACAATTAATGGATATAGTATATAAGGAAATTCTTACAAGCGTAAAAAAATTATTTAAATGTGTATTGAAGATCATTCTTCACAAAGAAGATAGGCATGTTTAAATACAACGGATGCTGAAAAGTGTCTTTTTGTAAGTAGCAAAGTATGGTTTATGCTCGACATACCTTATATATAGCAAAAGAAATATGCGTGAAAAAATATACATACATTTATGGAGACTTTTTTTACAAACATTTTCTTAGAAGATTATCAAAATGAACTATTCAAATCATTTTTTCCAACATTTCCTTATTTGAGAAATGTAAATAACACCCTGTGTGTTTTTTCGTGATGTATAACTATTGTACATGTAAAAACATTAATAGCATGATTATGTAGAAAAGGTATGTTTGCTTAATTGTGTAAATAGTTTGTGTAATTTAAAAAACATTTTTGTAAATAAATGAGTTTATGTACAAAAAATTTTTGTGTTTTCTTTATGTGTGTGTTTATTTTTAATTACATGCAAAATAAATATCTATGAAATTTTACTATAGCAAAAAGTGGTAAAGTTAGCATACTTAAACAAGTTTCAAGGTTCTCGTACTGTGTTTTATACTTATCTTTTATAAATACTACAAGATATAGATACCTGCAAATTTAAGAAAAATTATTGAAACTAGTACTAGTAAAATTTGCAATATTTTAGTAAAGTGGATTAGCACAAATCTATTATATCAACTAATGGATTATAACTCCCAATAAAACGGTACAATGCTACAGTCGAAGCAGCAAGTGAAGATTTTCTTTGTACTGCTTCGGTTTGTTTTACGTTTTGCTTCGATACATACAATGTGACTCAGAAATTCTGCGAGAAACTCTTAAGGAGGTAGAGTACCAAGATGATTCGCAAATACTTTGCAATGTTATATCGAAAATGCAATCATTACATACGTTAAATTGAATCATGAAACGAAAACTGAAGTTATTTCTTTACTTCTGAGATTCGGAAAAGGTAAACAAAGAATAGGGAGCAAATAGGACATAAACTGATGAGCATTTTAAAAATAATTGGACCTTAAATGTCTTTACTGCTACTTAACATTTTATTTCTTTTGTATGTGTAAGTTTTTCACGAGATGATCCGGAGATGCACATGCTCATAGACACTTGACTCCCAATAAAGACTGCTACGTCTAGTTTTATTGAAAAAATTGGAACCCCGTTCAGATTTTAGTCCCGTAGATAACTCCTGTCTTTAAATATTTCCATGACTTCTAAAAAAATTGGAGTCACTCCACTTGATTTTCCGAACATTTGATCACTAAACTTAAATAAATTTGAATGGGTTTTGTTATCAGTGTAAAATAAATATATATCCTATACCCGTGAATACCTACACAGCTTGTGAGACGGTGATTTACACAATTTCCCTACCAATTCAACTCAATCGAATGCAGTGTTCAGAAGACAGTGCAACTTCAAACAATTTTCTTCTAAATTTCAAAGTATTTTTGTAGCCCTTTAAACAAACTGTAAGTCCTACACACAGCAAAATCTATACAGTATGCAAGAGAGTGACCTATAATATGCGTACCTAATTTGAGCGCATTCAGATGCACTATATAAACATTTGTGCGCTTTAAATACATTGTGTTTATAGCTGTAATCTATGAAGATACTTTTTGCAGTCATGTACAAACATTAGTATAAGTCCTACACACACCGAAATGTAAACAAGTTTTGTGACTATGACCTATAAATTACAAACCCAATTTGAGCTTATTCGAATGCACCATTTAGTATTTAGACATTAGCACACTCCAAACGATTTGCGTCCATAGGCCGTATAATTTATAAGAATTCTTTTTTGTAACCTATAAAAAAACTAAACGGCCTATAAACACAAAAATCAATATCGGTGGTACGAGGGTGTTCTATAATATACATGCAAAATTTGAGCTCAATCAAACGCTCCGTTTAGAGGCTACACACATACACATTACCTTAAAAATATTATGAATTAATTCAGAATACCCCAAAGCGAGTACATACATCAAAATCTCGTAGTCGAATTTTTTTATGATCACACTTTCCTTACTTTGCACATGTTCGGAAAGTAAAAATTTTCGCTCACTAAACTTAATAAAATCCAGAGCGTTAAACCTCTGGATTTTATTAAGTATTTCTTCCGTTAATACTTAGAACGTTCATACTTCTTCAACATCCATAGTCAAAAAGCTTGACGTCGAAAATTAAAAGCTACCTGAAATTGATAATTTCTGTCGCAAACATTTACATCATAATAAAAATAAATTAGCACTTTCTTGATTGTAAATAACTCTTCTGTATTACATTGTTTCACATTCTTTCATAAAATTAAAATAAACTTTTCTGCTGAACCACTATGATTATGTATACTAAATTGAGCATTGCGGCTTCCTTAATTTTCCGACACAATATTATGTAACAATAAATTTGGTGCTATATATCGATTATGGAACACTTTCAAATACAAGAGCGGTGATAAATCTTATCGATTTTAAACAGTTTCAAATGCAATGTTATTAGCTATGTCATTAATTTGAATGTGAAACAAAAAATTTAAATGTAAATAAGGACAAATTTAACTTGATTAATATTCACTGCTGCGTATAGTACAGTGTGGATCCTGCTTATAACGACCGTGAAGGGGCCGCGATATTCGCTTGCTATAACTGAGTGCTCGTAAAAAACGGATTCATGAAAAAATCATAAAAACTCATATATTCTTAATAAATTACCTAGTTCATTTATTTTATTTCAGTAGAATACAAAAGAAGATGGTTAATTTGCTGCAAACTGCTTTACTGCTTCTTTCCTGTAATATTATTCATCAAAAAATACATAACCTGAAAAAATATTCTCATTTGCACTCCTGGCTTCGAAAAAGCTTTGAAGTTTTTCTGCGAATTCGAAAGACATCTAATTATATTGTTTTATGACAGGTTAACTTTCGGTTGACTTCGGAATATCAAAGGATTTTTTTAAAGCTAAGCTTAGGGATGGACGCGAGACGCGAGAATTCTCGCATTGTCTCGCGAGACGAGACGCGAGACGAGACAGGCATTTTTTTTGCGAGACGAGACGCCAGACGAGAAAAAAATATTTTGCGGGACGAGACGCGAGACGAGACAGAGTCTTGTCTCGCGCGAGATTTCTCGCGAGAATTCTCGCATTTTCTTCCGTCTCGCATAAATACGATCTGAAAAGCGACAATTTGCCTGAAGCCTCTACCGTTTAACTTGCGTCTCTTTCGTTTTCGGTCCTGGTATAACTATCAGCACTCTACAATACGCACAAACACGTAACATTTAAAATTAGAAGAGACGAGAGATATACAAAACACACAAAGGAGAGGATAAAGAAAGAGGCGGAAAAAAAAAGAAAACAGAGAAGAGTTGAAAGAAAAATAATAAGTAAATAGGAAAGGCGGTACTGTATGTTCAAATCTGACCACTTTTAGACGGGGCCCGGGGCATTAAGTTTGGGGCCCCCCGTTACTATCCCCTTTTTTTACGCATTAAGCCCCTTTACAGAGCCCCTCTTTTTTAAGAATTTTAACCCAGTTTTGACCGCTGTTGTACTCGAAAATTGCATTTCAGTTAACTGTAGTTTTTGTACTTTAATCAAATCGCATTTATCACCCCAAAAAAATATGTCTAACTTGATCTAGTGATAGACAATTAGGTAATACCTATATTATAGAGGAAATTCAGTTTTTCCCCACAATTACTATTTCAGTACATATGAATTTATAATTTAGATAATCGGGATATATATGGGCCCCCTTTTTCTTCAGGGGCACCGGACTACCGCCCCCCCCTTGCCCCTGTGATAATCGGGTTTCGGGTATATCAGAGAGAGATTAGAAGTAGAGCAACTTGCATTCGCATTGATGCTTAGTCTGAGTAGGTTGAAATATGGTTGAATATCCTTGGTTGAAATATCCTTGTACCGATATTATCCTCAAACTTTCCCGCACGTTGCGGCGTGCGTAGGGGGGGGGGGCGCCCACCCTGGTAACAACTTTCTAGAGGCGGTTAAATCCCTATTGTTGGCCTATTTTAAAGAGATTAAAATGACATTTTTTATTCTTATATATTAATATCGGACGGAAAGAAATGCAAGCAATTTTTTTTTAAAAACTATTTCTCTTTTCGTTTATATTATCATGTTTTCCCTTCCTTCGGCTTGCAAAACTTTTATAATTTTTTTCCTCCCCATCATTTTATCTTGCAGTTGGGTTCCTATTCTAAAATTATCTTCGCCTGTTAGATGTCTTTTCATTTTTTTTTTTTTTTTTTTAATCCACACTGGATATACATTAGGGGGATTATGGTTTAATTTTTCTGTAAACAGGGCGACCATAACAACTGTAGTACTATCGCTAAAAATTATTGTGGAAAAGTACAAACGGATAGTCGTCAACAAATTAACTGTTCAGTAATTTAAAATATAAACAAAAAATAAGACGTCTATTAACCAACTGAGATACTATAATGAAATCTAAAAATGCACACACGGTAATGTTATTGGAAATATTAGGTAAATAATTATAATTATCGTTAATATAATCTTGTTTTCATTAATATAAAAATTTCACATATTTTAGAGACTTGAAATTGACGTTAAAGTAAATAGTAGATTTAAAAAAGACTAAAAGTGTTCTGTTTATAATTTTTCAAGGGTTATCTTACAACCAACTGAACGATAAGTAATTCTAATTTGCGTTAATGTATCCCGCAGTAATTTCAACAGAGGAGATTACTTGAACTTAAAAAAAAAAAATTCTGTTTTGTCTCATGCAGATATGATTTTAGTAAAATATTCGCTACTTCTCGTATGAAGAGCGGGTGCGCAGCTATTTTAAAACAAACGGTTGTCCATTTCATGTAGTGTCTGAGGTATTTAATGCTACAACTTGAACAGTATGATGTAGAACTACAGTATGATGTAGAAATAATACATTTTGAAAGTCGGGAGTTCTCTGCAAACCGCTAAGCTTTTCACTTTTCTGATCGCGAATGACACTGACGTAGTTTTTTGAGTCATTATATTGCAATGATGCCAGGTTAATACTCATGACGCAAACTTTACATCAAGAGTCAAATAATTTTGCTTTTATTTTAGATTCCACATCACTGGAATTAATTGAAATTACTCATGTTAGGAAAATTTTCGTTTACTACAGTGCGAAGAACGGGCACGCAGCTAGTAAATAAAAATAAATACTATATTTTCGGTGTGAAATTATATATACGGATTAAATCTCAATTTCTTTTACTTCAAATGCCGATATATGCTGATATAGTTATTAATATATCTACTAATGTGGCTATATGTAAGTAATTGTTATTATTAATATTAATTTTCAATAAAATCCCAATAATACATTAGTATAAAATGGTAACGAAATCGCAGTCCTTAATTTTGCGAGACTCGCGAGACGAGACAGCAATTTCTTTGCGAGACGCGAGACGAGACACAGTGTTTGCGAGACGAGACGAGACGCGAGACGAGACAGAGGTTTACCACTGCGAGACGAGACGAGACAGCCCCGATTCTCGTCTCGCACGTCTCGCGTCCATCCCTAGCTAAGCTGGAGTGGTGTAGGTAGTACAAATTGTACAAAAACACTGCTCTTTATAATCGGGATTCAGGGGCGTAGCCAGAAATTTTTCATGGGGGGGGGGGGTTACGACTACTGCAACTCACATATATGCATACATGTGTGTGATGAGGGAGTGAAGAATATACATTTTATATGGCAAAAAATTCCTCATGGGGGGGTTATGACCCCCCTGACCCCCCCTTGGCTACGCCTCTGTCGGGATTTATTCGTTAAAAGCGAAATATGTTCTCTTGGACTTTAACATTGTACCAACCAAGTATTTCAGATTTCCCGTTAAATGAGGGCTCGTTATAAGTAAATTCGACTGCACAAGTAAAGTTGCGGATCCCAACATGGATCCCCTTTACTCGTTTCGTCACAAGTTTCGTCAGAGTTTCCCCATAAGTTTGTGTTATCACGTACATCTCGATAGTTGTAATTTATTTAAAAATAAACCTTTTTTTTTAATAGACAACAAATTGCTGAACAAGATATATGAGTAGACAAAAATCATTTTAACCTTTTATCGGTCAATGCTCTGAATTGGGAACATCAAATTTAAAATTTATTAAAAAATGAAATTTTATCAATATTGACTTAAAATATTAGCAGATAAAATTAAAAGATGAATTCATTTTAAAAAAAAAATTAGAAGCTGCATTTTTATCATTAGTGGTAACAGGGCTCGCGCGTACTCGCATTATAAAATATAAATCGACATCTTTTTTTAAAAAGTAGTTCATTTTTTGAAACTGCGAGTCAAAGATTGACTCGTTTTATTTTGGACCATTTGTATTAATACAAAATTCATGCAAATTGTCATTTAACACTGTAACGGTCATCATTGTGCATCATTTCACAAAGATAACAAGTTGTGCGCATGAAAAGTGCTGGGACTGCAATATTTTACACATTTTGCCTTTCCCAGGTTGGCCTATCTGCAAACCTACTCTGGTACATACGACCAGTGGCGTACGCAAGAGGGGGGGGGATTGGGGGTTCAAACAGCCCCCCTGTTAAAAAATGTTTAACAAAATATCCATAAATTTTAAATTTTTAGCTTCAATATTACGCATTTTAACAAAAAGTTACGTCTATAACCCCCCCCCTTTTGAAGGAAGTCTGCATACGCCACTGCATACGACACACAAACACAATGCTTGCTTGAAGCACCACCGATCTTTAAGATTCAAGTTTCAGATTTGTATGTTTCTAAACACAAGCATATGTGAATCTCCTCTTATTAGCTTTCACCTGAATATTTAGCAGTAAAATCGTTAACTTCATGAGGAAAAAGTAAATAAGATAAAGTATTTTTTGTTTAATGCTATATTTAAAAAATCTTTCAAAAAACTCTTTAAATTGACTCACACTTTCCAAAAATTGACTCTTACTTTTATTCATAGTGAGTTTGACTGGTTCGCAGGGGTTTGAGTCTAGCGCAAGCACTGAGTGATGAACTGGACAAAAAATCATGAAAATAGTCATTTTCAGAAGTTTTTACAAAGCTGTCTTGATACACCCACTCCCCTTTCAAACTATATTCCCATCTGTCCTTAAGTTTAAAATAAATCTTTATTAATTCGTAATATCGTGTTTACTCACGTAATAGTCGCTCTCGCATAATAGTCGCACCACCGTTTTGAAGCAGAAAAAATAGCTTTAGAGTTACAATATTGCGTAGCAGATATTCCACTTTTAACGGTATTAACCTTTCATTTCAAGGTATTAAACTTTTACAGGCCAATGCTCCTATTTGGGAACATCAAACTAAACATTTCTTCAACAATGAAATTTTACTAACACTGGCTTGAAAAAATTAATGATGGATTTTTTGAAATAGAAGTTGCATTTCTATCATTACTGGGAAACTGGGCAAAAAAATATGAAAATAGCCATTTTCATAAATTTTTACACAGCTATCTTGATACACTCCCTCCCTCTTCAAACTTATTTCATATCTTTACTTAAATTTAAAAATAAATATTTTATTAATTCTTAATATTTCACTTATTATTTAAATATTCATCAGTCTATTCGGTTTTTGAAGCGAATGTATAAGTAGAGTCAAAAAAGACCCATGCTCCCAACTAGGAGCACAGTGAAAATTAGGGATGGACGCGAGACGAGAAATAGGGCCGTCTCGTCTCGTCTCGCGTCTCGTCTCGTCTCGCAACCACTTTGTCTCGTCTCGCGTCTCGCACAGAAATTGCCTGTCTCGTCTCGCGTCTCGCGCGAGACGTCTCGCGAGTCTCGCAAAATTAAGGACTGCGAATTTTTACCATATTTTTAGTAACATTAATATTAGTTATTGAAAATTAATATTAACAATAGCAATTAGTTGCATATTGCCATATTAGTACATATATTAGTTACCATATTAACTCATATAGTTATTTGAAATGATAAAAATTCGGATTTAATCCGTATATATAATGTGACATGACACCGAAAATTTATTTATTTGCGTAACTGCGTAAATGTAATATTTATGGTTGATGGGAGTTTCATTTGCTTTTGAAAATATATAAAGCTTTGAATTTTGTCAGATATGTTGCAGAACTCAGGGACACATGTTGGGCAAATAAAATTTTGATCTTACGGAATAGTGAATAATTATAGTGAGCGGAATGGTGAATAATTAAAGTGAAGCTTACTTATCCTCCCTCCCGTTTTAGTGTATGAGATATGGGTTTCATATTTATTCGGGGGAACCCGGGTTTAACCCGTTCATTTACACCGGGTACGGGCAACCTTTGGAAGGTTGCGAGCCAAAATTTAGGAGGCTAGGGACGTCACGGACCCTATAAGTGGGATTTTGATTTGGTTTATATTGATTGCCTATGGCGGTGCTGTCCAACCTTTTTATCGCCGCGACCTGGTCAGCGTTTGATAATAATTTTACCGCGGACTGGTCAGGGGAGGGAGTACGCCTATTGTTTTAATTTAATTGTGCTTAAACATACCTTCAAAATATATACAGTTTCACAAAAAATGAATGTAAAATGATTTAAGATTTTATCTCACTAGGACGCTAAATGAATGAGAACACTGAGCTTATTTCTTTGCAACGAGTTGGTTAGATCTGGAGGTAAGAAGCAATGACACCCAAAGTGTGTTGCTTATGTACAATTCATTCCTTTATTCTGTTATTTTGGTTCTTGTCAGTGCAGAAAATCCCGCTTCACACAGTAGGTTGTTGGAAATGGCAATAGGGATTTAAAAGACTGGAATTTTAATTCATAGTCTTGAAATATTTAATAAGCAGTAAAATAATGTAAAATAGTCATGAGATTTTTTTCTGTTACATAATCTGTTCTGTATAAATTAGCACAAACCCAAGAAACTCGAGACCTCGAGAGAAATGCACGACAGAAAATAAAATGGAAATAATGTAATTTTTCTTGAGCAACCCGGTACCATTTGATCCGCGGACAGGGGGTTGGGGACCATTGGTCTATGGAAATTTGAAATCTTCCACTTGCTGGATAAAATACCCTGGAGGGCCACATTCGGGCCGCGGGCCAGGGTTTGCCGATAAGTGATTTACACTATCAAAAAGAAGAGACAACAGAAAGGACTTGTGAGCGTTGGATTTGCGCAATCACTCCAGTAGATCATTCATTTGCGTTCGCATAGCTTGGCTTATGGCGAAAGACAGTGCCGTAAAAATAGGGAGGCATGGCAGGGCGAATGCCCGGGGCCCCCACATGTAGGGGCCTCAAAATCCATACAACTATTTCTTCAACCACTTGGATTTTTCATCTTTTATAACGTTTTAGATTTGTACATTTACTATTCAAAACGGATCACCTAACACTGTTTAAGCAGAAAACAAAAAAGTTGCTTACTGTTTACAAAATAGCTAACAGCTCACCAACAGATCCGCTGTATTACGATACGTACAGCTGATTATGAAAAGTTAAATTTACATACCAGTATTTCTAGAACCAAAGTTCTTTAACTAATGACCTTGTGTTCCCTTTATTTGTATTCTAGAAAAACATGATCTGGGCCTCAAAAAGCCACTCTGAAGCAAGCATCCCTTTTAGGGGGGGGCCTCTTATTTCTTAAAATTATCATATCACTTAGGTAATTTAAAGCAAATGGCAGTTTTTTCTTTTTGTTGTAATTATTACTTACAAATATTTTATGTACTTACAAATAATGTGCAGATGCATAATCAGTGGTGTACACCGACTTTCTTTAAGAGAAGGGGGGGAATGGAAGTAATCTTTTGGTTAAATGAAAGCCATAATCTATATGTTTAAAATTAAAACTGTACGGACTTTATGTTAAAAATGCATGGACAAAGGGGGAGGGACTGAATCCTCACCCCCACACCATTTGTGCACGCCACTGAGCATAGTAAATATATGGAGCTGAACCACACTTTTCTAGAGTAAGTCAATGCTCGGAAATTTCTTTTTCCTTTTAATGAGGATCTAAATTAGGAATGGCATGGCATACAAAGGTCCAAATGCCAATTAACACGCTCTACTTTTTCTCGCATATCGTAAAACTCAAAATTAGCCAACTTAAATTGACACTTTGTCCTTTATTCCCCCCCCCCTCCAAAAACCAAAGACATTAGAATATACTAGAACGAGTATATTCTAATGTCTTTGCCAAAAACCAATGGTTTGAGTCCCTCTTGCAAAATATTTTAATATTTGTTGGTCGTCTTTTTCTTGTGCAATAATCAGAGTTCACATTATTTTACATTCATTATACAAATGATTCGATAATTATTTGTATAAAAACCCAAATTAAAAATGAAAATAAATGTTATATTCCAGCTGGAATTCATGTAAAATCCATTAAATACTTCAGTATATGAAATTAAAAATACCTTGTTGTTACAAACCAAGTGCTCTATTAATGGCTAAAAACGCTTTTATAAGGAATAATACTACTTACATCATGAACACATAATAGCTATATTGATGATTTATTAATGTTTCTGTGTTGTTTTGTGTTAAGGTAAAGCTACGAAAGAGCTATCTGCTTAGAAGGGGTGCAATGGGAGGAGGACCTCTAACGCGTATTCACGTTACATCTGGAGAAAACCGCCCAAAACTTCGATAGCCGCACGGCAGGATAGAACCCTGCCTTCAGAACTCTCACAGAGACCCTCACAATTCAGTCATCTTACCATGTTGTATGTTGAGTGTTATTCCCCAATGGTGAGCGGAAAAAACGCGACTTTTAATAGTGACAAAGGATGTAACATGGTCGTTATATGCTAGTCAATGAGGCAAGAGCGCAGCCAGAAAATTTTGTCGAGGGGGTTGTATAAGATACAATTTTGTATTGATAAACTTAATTTTTTATTGACGACAAAAATCTGAAAGCTCTTAATAACTAATTTTGAAAGTTTCGCAGGGAGGTATATCCCGATATCCCACTCCATGGTTACGCTTCTGCAGTGACGTACGAAATGGGGGGCGGCTTTGGGGCTCGAGCCCCCCCCCCATACCTTTGGAGGATGATAGAAAATAACCATATATCGGTGTCTTTTCCAGTGTCCAGAATCCACATACTTTATTTTTTGTCTGGAAACCGATCATTAGCGAAATTCTCGATACATTAATTCCTCACCCTTGCATTTTTTCCGGGGAAAAAAAACGGTCACTCAATAGTTGTTTGTGGGTGGAATAGCGAACGGAAGTCTTCATGTCAATTGTGAAAGCAGCGGTCATCTTGCAACTTGTCACCGCTCTGGCGCCTTATCTCGCAATCTGTTCGGATCTGTCCTATTGTTGAGGAGAAAAAATTCTTCCGGTGATAGCCCACCTACTTCCACGTGCTGAGATAGCTCGCCCTCCGTAGGTCCATTCTGTTCTGGAGTGAGAGGTCATCCATCGTGTCGGCAAATCCAAAAGACCCCGGGCAATTATGTCCTCGGGACATCTCTCTCCCGACATTTCTGTTTTAACTGGAACTCTGTAGTAGGGACCCTCCGATGTCTGATATTCTGCGTAAAAGAAAAAGAAAAAAAAAAAAAAAAAAAAAAGCTTTGGCATCTCAACACAAAGCATGCGTTTCCTTTCGGCCCCAGTCCTGTGTTCAAAGTTTGTCTTTTTAAATGACTGGAGGAAGCGTTAAGGATAAAGAGAAATTCTGCGAGGGTTGTTCCTCATCTCATAGCGTGAAGTTTTAAAACAGGAAAAGATCTTATACATATAGTAGTATTTTACAATATTTCTTTATAAGTATAGCGCTTTTGCTCCTTTTGAAAGACAATTTTTGTGTTTATTATTACTTTTTTTTCTTCTTTCTTGACATGATCAGTGGCATACGCAGACTTCCTTCAAGAGGGGGAGGGGGGTTATAGACATAACTTTGTGTTAAAATGTAATATTTAAGCTAAAATAAATGTGTGTAAATGTATAAATGTGTATAAATTAAATGTGTATAAATGTAATATTGTGTAACGTAATATTTAAGCTAAAAATTGAAAATTTGTGGACATTTTGTTAAAAAAATTTTGACAAGGGGGGATGGGTGAACCCCCAAACCCTCCCCCCCTTGCGTATGCCACTGGACATGATGAATACTGGGTGACTGTTGATAAAAGTACATAGTACATTTTTTGAAGAACCAGTGAAAAAGCAGTGGAAAGAGAAAAACCGCACAACATTAAATGGGTTTATTTTTTCAAATGAATGTGAGTGTGCGTGTGTGTGTGTGTGTGGGGGGGGGGGAATAAAAAATGTAAAGGAGTGGGCATCCGAAAGGGGGCAAACAGAGGTATATTCATGTATTTTATATTTATCTCTATTGAAAGTTGACATTCCAATAATTTTTCAAGGTCAGTGGCCTGATTTTTAAGTGCACAGTAGCCCCATTGCCTCTATAGCTTTTGGTGAAGTGATTTTTTTTTTTTGTATCACTAGGGGCCAAGGCCCCCAGACTCGCTACGCTCGCTTTTCGTATGAGACATTCGGCCCCTAATCAGGCTTATTCGTAAAAAAGACATTATTTCAACAGACAAAACCCGAAGATTGGATCAGATAGAATGTTACTGAGCTACGCATTGCTTGGTTCTTGCATGTTCATTGGTACATAAAAATTTAAACTTCACACTACAGTAGAACCCCTCCCCCTCATAACACGGAAGATATTTTGTTATGGGAATCCGTGTTGTACGGGTCCTGAGCTATACTACACCTGGCGTGCGGACTCCGCTTATAATCGCTGGAAAAATTATTTGCACTCTTCAGAAACACAATGATTTTCAATGTTGCCATTCAAAAGTTATATTAATTAGGAGCTAAAGCATAATAAAATCAGAACATCTGTTTCAGTTGTATTTTTAATAATGTAAAACCTATTGGACACCCTTCGAATTTGCCACCCATTGCGATTTTTCATTATTTGGCGACTTGCGTACATGTAAAGTTAATAAAAGCTACGGAACAGATAGTATAGCTTGCCACCAATGGCGACTTTTCATTATTTGGCGATTTACACATGCTCACAACCTATAATTACTGTTCATGTAAGGTTACCGGAAAACCATTATCCATATTTTCATTTACATAATCGTTTGCAGATTGGCGTACTTAGCACCACGAATTATACCATCTCGTCGCGCTAGCAAATACTGCTATAATGGCATAGTTAACGCCGCCAAATATTTCTACTGGTAGCAAATAATCCAGCTGGACGAGAACCGGCTTTAAAATAATCTGCATTTTAATTATTTTTTATTTTCAAGATATTAGTTATTCTGTTTTGGAAAAAGGAATAATCGCTAATTCTAAACTCCTGTTGTCTAAGCGAACTTACTATTTGAAAATTGTCAACTTTGTGTTTTGAGTTACTTATTTCATATAGTTTTTATTTTGGCGTAAAATGGGCGTAATTCTAACTCATGTTTGTAAATTTCACGCGATTCTAGATACTTGGAAACGCTTTGTTGCAAAAGAATGAATGATTTTATGCCAAATCTGGCAACCATTCGGTTTATTTTTTCAGTTTTTTATTAATATCTTCTAAAATAATTCGATTTTCTAAATTTAAATCAACTTAGCAGGTTCCTCGGAATTTTTCGAATCTGTGGGCACCTTAGTCGAAACTCACATCCCCGCGGTTTAGGAGGAGATACGCTGACAAGCTTTTGACAGCGGCGGCGACTGCGGCCTTTACTTTTTTTTAGAATAGAGAGATTTTTACACGAAAATGTGTCACACTCTGAAGTTTTGCAAGCCGAAGGAAGGGAAAACATGATAATATAAACGAAAAGAGAAATAGTTTAAAAAAAATTGCTTGCATTTCTTTCCGTCCGATATTAATATATAAGAATAAAAAATGTCATTTAAATCTCTTTAAAATAGGCTAACGATAGGGATTTAACCGCCCCTAGAAAGTTGTCACCAGGGTGGGCGTCCCCCCGCCCTACGCGCGCCGCAACGTGCGGGAAAGTTTGAGGATAATATCGGTACAAGGATATTTCAACCAAGGATATTCAACCATATTTCAACCTACTCAGACTAAGCATCAATGCATTCGCATTGATGCTTAGTCTGAGCTTAGTCGCATGTTGCATAAGTCGCATGCTTAGAGCATGCTGAGCATAGTCGCATGCTTAGTCGCAAGTTGCTCTACTTCTAATCTCCCTCTCTCTGATATACCCGAAACCCGATTATCACAGGGGCAAGGGGGGGCGGTAGTCCGGTGCCCCTGAAGAAAAAGGGGGCCCATATATATCCCGATTATCTAAATTATGAATTCATATGTACTGAAATAGTAATTGTGGGGAAAAAACTGAATTTCCTCTATAATATAGGTATTACCTAATTGTCTATCACTAGATCAAGTTAGAGATATTTTTTTGGGGTGATAAATACGGTTTGATTAAAGTACAAAAACTACAGTTAACTTAAATACTAAACTACAGTTAATGCAATTTTCGAGTACAACAGCGGTCAAAACTGGGTTAAAATGCTTAAAAAAGGTAGGCTCAGTAAAGGGGCTTAATGCGTAAAAAAGGGGACAGTAAGGGGGGCCCCAAACTTAATGCCCCGGGCCCCGTCTAAAAGTGGTCAGATTTGAACATACAGTACCGCCTTTCCTATTTACTTATTATTTTTCTTTCAACTCTTCTCTGTTTTCTTTTTTTTTCCGCCTCTTTCTTTATCCTCTCCTTTGTGTGTTTTGTATATCTCTCGTCTCTTCTAATTTTAAATGTTACGTGTTTGTGCGTATTGTAGAGTGCTGATAGTTATACCAGGACCGAAAACGAAAGAGACGCAAGTTAAACGGTAGAGGCTTCAGGCAAATTGTCGCTTTTCAGATCGTATTTATGCGAGACGGAAGAAAATGCGAGAATTCTCGCGAGAAATCTCGCGCGAGACAAGACTCTGTCTCGTCTCGCGTCTCGTCCCGCAAAATATTTTTTTTCTCGTCTGGCGTCTCGTCTCGCAAAAAAAATGCCTGTCTCGTCTCGCGTCTCGTCCCGCAAAATATTTTTTTCTCGTCTGGCGTCTCGTCTCGCAAAAAAAATGCCTGTCTCGTCTCGCGTCTCGTCTCGCGGGACAATGCGAGAACGCGAGACAATGCGAGAATTCTCGCGTCTCGCGTCCATCCCTAGTGAAAATTGTGCACAATATCTTTTTTCCCCATTTAATTGACGAATATTCTTTAACTAGCGCATTAGAAAAAAAATATGAAAAAACAAAAATAGAAATAAAAAAAATATGCCTGGATCTCAATTTAGTCTGTGAAAAGTTAATAAAAAAATCAAATCACAAAATGAGTATCAGGAGAAATTTTTAGCAAACCGTACTACTTTCTGGGAGTATGAGCAAAAAAAGAAGAAAAAATCCCCGAGAACTGAAACATTTTGCTGTGGAATTCCATTATTAAACAGTTTTCTAAAGTTTCATAAATGGCACTGATCTTTCATTTATTGCAATGTGCAGCTTTTAATAATATAGCCTGAAATTTTTCGAGTTTCTATCGCATTTATCTTACTTTGACTTGTGTCCGTCAAAGGGCTGTGATGCGGCTTTGTTTTTTAAATAACGCTCTTATTACAACGTTTGCTTTAAAAAGGTAAAGTTGCATCACAGACCGATCTGAAGTCCCTTTTGCAGTTAAAGGAAAGCATCCGAATACAATGGTTTAGACATCCATTAATCTTTTGACCATCCCATATGTGGGACATGTGCTTTTTCCTAAAGCGCACTGGACTCTAAGTTCCACCTTCCCTGAAGATCAAAATTCAAGAGGCTACTGAGGTAGAGGTTTATATGCCGAAGGAAGAAAGGTAATCGGGGATAGGGGCTGAATGCAGTTTTTAGCAATAGTAATACAACCCCTAATTCTGGACTTTCTCAGACTCCCTTGCACACAACACCTAACGCCCCTTAATTACTTTTCGAGGAATCGAGATTCGATCAAAAGGCTCATAACCTTTCCGAATGTTGGCAAGACTTCACTTTAATTGCAATCACTGCACCTAATTTGATGCAGTGGCAATCTTCGACATTCTTTCGCTTCCTTCCCTTTTTTTAAATATGCATTTGACGTATATGGATTTCTTTTGCAGGTTAATGTAAGTACAGTCATGAACATAAGGACATTTTCATAATTTCTTACCTAAAATTTATTTTTCTCTTATGATTTGATTTTATTCATTTCCCTTAAATGATGCATATCACGACACAGGGCAAGATTTTGCAACTATAGCGTTCACAGCGATGTCACTCGCAATTTAATTTAAAGCAGCGTTTATGCCAATGTGCCGTTTCAGTGCAGTTTTAATTTTTTGTGCCCTTTTCTTCCAGTGCAGTGTTTATGCTGGTGTGGCGTTTCTTCCGGAAATTACAGCACGTATTCCCAAATTATTATAAAACCCAGGCGTTTTACATTTATAATTCAAACCAAAAATAAAATATAACTTCTCAGAGTTAGGGGGGCTACGAAGTGTTTTGAAGATCCTAGCATTTTCTTGGTGCAAAAGAGCATAAACTGTTGCGCATGATTAAATCACTCATATATTTAATTCCTGGCGTAAATGATATTAAATGGAGGCCCAATTTAATGGGGTTAATGTCATATAACTGGATGCCATCTGCACTCCGAGTAACATCATATTATTACTACATTTAACACATAATCACATGTTTCTTCAACGTTCATGGCACCTGTGTAAAGGAAACATCATAAAACTGAACAATATAGTGTTTCTTAAAGCAGATATTTTAATTCTGCTTTCTGGCAACACAACGTCCAAACTAAAGATGACATTTTTGTCATCTTTAGTTTGGACATCTCAATTTGAGTTGGTTATCTCAATTTTAGTTTTTCAAATTGAGACATAAGGAATAGAATCAGTGGATAGAGTTCTGGGAGTACTTTTAAACTCATGACTTTACACAAGAGCCATGAGCGTTCAAAGTACCCAATACCCAACATGGAAGATGAAGAGGGTCCATAATTTTTGTAACCCTTTCAAATCAGATTATATAATTTCTCTTGCATAGGTTTTTTGAAAATATAATAATAGAGATTAAATCTGCAATAGGAAAAGTAAAAAATCCTAATAAATAATTTTTTGTAACTGAATGTAACCGTTTTAACTTAAAATTATTATTATTTACTTATAATACCTTTTCAAACTCTGTGTCCACAACTGCGGGCATAGGGGTCTGAAGGAGTTAAGTTAAGGAAATACTAAGTCTTCTATAATGTCATTTTATATTAAACTCAAACAGATAAATTTCCTGCAAGTGTTTAGTGACAAAGTAGTTGTGCCTAAAACCTAGATTTATATTTGTAAAAGTTTTAAAGCAAGAGTCCCTTCTTTTGTTAGCTTTTAAAGACGTGTTTTAAACGATCATTTCTTGTTTGTACAGTTATTTTATAAGCTGAACTTGTTTTTCTTACAGATTTTACGAGCCGTCTTCTATCTTCACCATGGCTTTGTGTGGCATTCTCATCCTTCACACTTTTTCAGTGTGGCACCATATCATATTTAAAATTGCTGGGGATGTTTTAGGAAGGTGACACACATGGAATTTTGAGAGCAGATCATAAATGGTCTGATAAAACCACCATTGTACTCTAATTCGAAGCACTGTGTTTATTAAAATTTTTCAAGTTAAATATGCGTCAATAAAATGTAGAAAACGAGAGAATTTTGTCATATTGATTTTGCGATTATGTTGCAGCACTCACAAAGCCCTCACTTGAAAATAGGGATGGACGCGAGACGAGAAACAGGGCTGTCTTGTCTTGTCTCGCAGTGGTAAACCTCTGTATCGTCTCGCGTCTCGCAGAGAAATTGCCTGTCTGATTTCGCGCCTCGCGAGTCTCGCAAAATTAAGGACTGCGATTTTGTTACCATATTTTTACTAATATTAATCTTATTTTATTGAAAATTAATATCAATAGTAACAATTAGTTACATATTACTATATTAGTGCATACATAGGCGTACCCACGGAGGGGGCTATGGGGGGCTAAAGCCACCCCTACACCAAGAGAGTGAGATGCGAAAAGCTTTAAAATTGAAAATTGTCACTAATGAAATAAAATATTTTATTTTAAAAATTGTCTTCAAATTACTTCTAATTTTTTGTGGGGAATGAGTATTAATTAAAAGTGGAGGATGATGGTTTTTAAATAAATAGTTACGGTTAATGTATGAAATAATGTTAAACTTGGGCACAACATCACTGAAAAGTTGAATAACACTGATCAACAACAAATTTTTTTTTTTTTTTTTGGGGGGGGGGGGTTCTGTTCTCATGCTTAAATTCTGATTCTATACTTGAAAAACACTTAAATTTTCATTTATAGTTCTTAAAGTTTGCTCTTGTCTGATTTACGTCGATATGTATATTATAATTTATTTCATAAACGAAAAATGGCAGCACTTTGATTAACCCGAAAGTAAACTGTATTATTTATTTGTAACTCTGTAGTATTGCTTGTAGTATTATTTGTAGTATTATTTGTAATATTATTATTTGTTTGTATTATTATTTGCTGATACGAACATAAAAGAAATGCGAAAAATATTCACTTTCAGACATTAAATTCTTATTATCTTACATTTATATGTTATTGTTTATCACAAATTTTGAATAAGAAAGACTTTTATATCCAGCAAAAACTTTTCTGATCATAATTTAGAGTGGAATTATAAAAAAAAATATATATATATAAATCAGTGATTTTTGCTAAAAAATTTTAAAAATTGCTTTACTTTCTACAAAAGCAAACTTTCATTTAAAAAAAAATTATTATCCTTAGTTTTGGCTTAGGAGAAACTAAAATTTAACATGTTGTCAGACCCCAAAATCGTATTGACCGGTGTAATTATTTATGACTCGAACGAGTTATGTTCATAGTGGGCTTGTACTGTATGGGCAAGTGCTAAAGTTTTAACCTTATAAGAGAGTTATAACTATAATCTAGGCCACAATAACAGATTTCAGCAGTATTTGTAACCCCCCCCCAAACCAAAATCCTGGTATCGCCCTTGAGTGCACACATTATTTCCCCTATTCACTCATATGTTCATTTGAAGTGATAAAAATTCCGATTTAATCCGCATGCATAATATGGCATGACACCGAAAATATATATATATATATATTTATTTATTTATTTCCGGAACTGCGCAAATGTAATACATATGGAGGTTGATGGGAGATTCATTTGCTTTTGAAATTATATAAAGCTTTAAATTTTATTAGAAATGATGCAGAACTCAGGACATGTTGCGCAAATAAAATTTTTAATCTAATTAAGCGGACAATTTTGCGGAATAGAGAATTAATAAAAGTTTCAATTGAGGGCGGGATAATTATAGTGAAGCCTGCTTATCCCCCCTCTCGTTTTAGAGTATGAGATATGGTTTTCATATTTAATCGGGAACAGGGGTTTAACCCGTTCGTTTGCACCATCAAAACAAAAGAGACAACAGAGAATACTTGTGACCAGGGTTGTTTCTCAATATGGGTTTTCGAATGCTCCGCTGAGCCCCAGCGTTGTATTAGCGAAATAGTCCAGTAGATCATTCATTTACGTTCGCATAGTTTGGCTTATGTTGAAAGAAGCAATTTTTATCAGTGATGAAACATTGTATTTATAGATATTAATTTATTTAAGAAAAATATGAAATATCCATAAGATTTAATTACATACGTATTCATCCATTTTGATGAAATGTAGCCAATATTATAAGAAAACAAAAAATCACAATTATTAAGTACACAATTAGAGCATAAAATATAAAAGTAAGCATACTTGCATCAATTCTATTTTTAAAAATATAATAATCATAGCCAGAGATTCTTATTCGCTGCCAGCCGCCTGCGAGCGGTGAGGTCTCGGGTCGAATCCCGTTAACTCATGGTTGCCATCGTCCCTCCTTCTTGTGTTTGTACTTCTGTTGTGGTCTTCTTTGTTTGTTAATAAAAGTTATTTGGATTAATAAATGTTAAAACGGATTTTCGGGGTTATAAGACCATCTTCGAGACTGCAGTCAGAAACCTCTAGAAAAAATGTTCAATTCAAACAAAACTATGAAACCGAATATCTGTGCTGGCATCATTGATCAGTTGGAGGGGGGGGAGGCTAATTAAAAGACTAATCTAAAAAAAAGTTCTCCAACAAGATGATTGAATTCCGTTTGTTTTTATTTACAAGCAACGATTACTCTGCGCAAATGAATAAATGAATGGTTTCTTTAAATATATCATTCTGTGATTTTTATATACAAATTTATATATGGAGGTTTTTTTTTTTTTTCTCTATAAAATTATTACCTAGATAAGATAGACATATATCAATATATACACAGTGGAGCTTTTCCCAGATTTGATCAAATATTTTAAGTGGAAAACGTCTTAAACGGAAAAGCACTAAGCATAAATGATAAAAAATAGTATAAACATATTTCTTTATAAAGGATATTTGAAGTATTATATTATAGTTTTATCGTTTCTTAAAATGAAATTTGAAAAGTACGAACAGGAGTGTCATATAACAGCCATCCCTGACTGAGCGTCCATATGAGGTAATGATGCAAACGGGTTACAAATATTAAAATAAAAATAATTTTAAAATGCTGCTTGCTCAAATATATGCAAGTAGTTTTAAAATTCAATTTTGAAAATCTTAAAAAAGCTTTGCGAAACTAAACAGCGGTGAAAAATGGGTTAAAATGCTTGTGATAGTAAAAGGGGCTCCAAAGTTAGGTCCTCTGGGCCCCATCTAAATATGGTCAGGCTTTGGATTTACCGTACCGCCTTTCCTCAGTTTACTTATTATTTTTCTGTCTTCTACTCTGTTTTCTTTCTTTATCCTCTCCGTTGTGTATTTTGTATACCCCTCGTGCTGACCTAATTTTAAATGTTACGAGTTTGTGTGTATTGTAGAGTGCTGATAGTATACCAGGAACGATAACAAAGGAGACGCAAGTTAAATGGTAGAGGCTTCATACAAAGTGTACTCTCCCTTCTCAGGATGGCATACCTCCTCAAATACAGCCCTACAGTTCCGATTGAAAAGTAATTCGTATCGTAAATTTATGCGAGACGAGAAATTCTCGCGGGAAATCTCGCGCGAGACAAGACTCTGTCTCGTCTCGCAAAATATTTTCTTTCTCGTCTCGTGTCCCCTCTTGCAAAAAAGTTGTCTACCTAGTCTCGCAATGCGAGACGAGAACACGAGACAATGCGAGATTTCTTTCGTCTCGCATCCATCCCTTATTAAAAAGGTGTTAAAATTTGCATGTTTTCGTAGAAGAAACAGCCTCAACCCTCGCCGTGAGACCACCTTATTTAAGCGCTTTCGCTTCTATTCCAGCCCACCCCCAAAGGGTTAAATGGTCCCCGTGCTGGAAAAGTGCAGCGGTTGCTATCGCCAACGATATGGTTGTCAATCGAATCGCGCATCTGAAGCCGCAGAGCTAAAGTTTTCTGACACAGCTGGCTGCGTGCGAGTGCGCAGCCTGCTGTGTCAGAAAACTTCTTGAGCTCTGTAATGCCAGAAGCGCGATTAGATCGACCGCCATCTTGCTGGTAGTTAAATAGACCGATGGCAAAGGCTGCACTTTTACAGCGTTGGTCAGTCTATCCAGTTGTCTTTCAATATTGATGTGAAAATAGTTGAGACTTCGAGACAACTTAGACAATATAGTTTGAAACACCTTCCGTCCAAAGCTCCAGAAAATATGCGAATGTGACTCTTCGAAATCCGGTTGCTGCATCGTATTATTATCTTAACCTGCATTTATGTCGATGGGCAAAGAATCACTGCGCCTAACCAAAATCCCCCACCTACATTTTAATTTCTTTTCTCTACTCATTTCTCTAGTTCCGCAATCCGCAAGAGTTTTCACAAAACTTGCGCCAAAGGTCCTAAAAACATCCCATTAAGGAAGTGTGGTCGCTGTACCTCTTGACCTTTTCCCACACCAGCAGATTAGGTAACAATCATTTCAGCAGATACTTGTGCGTGTGTGTGTGTGCGTGTATATATATATATATATATATATACACACACACACACAATAGGAATCACAAATGCTTTTACCAGGACTAATAATGGGTGGGACACTGGCTGTCACCGAGAATGATGCATCGATTTTTGGCGTTGGGGTGATTATGAGGAGAAAAAAAGCATCGTGACGCCTTTAAATACTGGAAAAACTCATCGAAAGATTTTCTTACGGATTTGGCGGCAAAGGATCCTATAATTAGCATCCCTCCCCTGCAAGGATGGATTAAAGCGGGCGCAGGCCCTCCCGAGAAAAAAAAAATTACAGCGAATCTTCTCAACAGCGACCACATTCCGTTCTGTGAAAAATCGGTCGCTAAGAAAGGTTGTCGCTCAGAGAAGTATAACCGTATAACCATTTAGTACCCCCCCCCCATACCAAAAAAAACATTATTGTTTGTGTTGTTATTTGTGGCATAATGCATATATAATTACACACAAAAAAATTTTAATTAAATTTTTTTATAAATATTTAAAAATTTCGGATCTATTCTATTTTCGTTACAGTGTCATACGACCCAAATAAAAATTCATGCTAGTACCAGCAACAAGAATAGGCTAGTTGTTCCTAGTTATCGCTATGTCTGCTTGATTTTCATGCTATTATTTGCTTTGTAATGCTAGCTAGCATCAAATGCTATACGCTATACTCCAGTTCAGCTTAACCTGACAGTACGTGGAAGGCTATGCCTTGTGTTCTTCCGACCTTACAATATAGTTCGTCCGTATATGTATTACTTTTTATGTTAAATTCGTCTGTAAAGGGGAAAAAACATGTTTATATAATGAAAGCGTGCTCAATAATTTAATATATCGCCTTTATATAAATGAAAATGTGTTTATTGTGTCAACGCTTTGCTATCCAATAGTGTCAAAGCAAGTTTTGGCGGAATTTTTAAGGAGCGAAGATCGTAGCAACCCTGGTGTCGTCCCAGAACCCGCGGTAACCTCAGAATGGGGTGGGAAATGTTGGGGAAGAGAAGAGAGATTTACGACTATTTCTCCTCATCAAGGTCGGTAACGAGATCGGGGATTACAGAATTCAACTTAGCGATAGTCCCTCCTCCCCCTCTCAGAGCTCTCTTATCAATTCTGTGCTTCAGCGCCTTCCTGTCTTCAAAATACAAAAGCCGAATGGGATGAAAGAATCACATGTTTATGTCTTCGAATTCAAAGCGATTTTTCTCAATACTTATGAAAAAGCTATTGGTTCGATATAAACTGAAACTTTTTTGAGGGAATTTTAAATCATACTCATTCTTATGAAAAGAAAATTAATGAATTCTTCTGTAACTTTAAAAGTACGAAATTATAATAATCGAACAAAAATAAAAATACTCATTATAGTTAAGTAATTACTATAGTAATTATACAATTTAAATTATATGCTTATATAGATATTCATTTACATTACACGACGCACAGGAAGTACAGCAAGGGGGCTAATAGGGCCAAAATTTTTTATTATCATATTTATTTAGTCTAATCAAATGGATATGCCCCCTTCATTTAACTTATGAACAGCAGTTAGCTGTGGCATTACAAAACTTTTGCCCCTCTCCCGAAATGTGTTTCATATTGCCAAACCTAGAAAGAAAATTAAATATACTATAAGAATTTTTTTTTATCAGCAAATAATCTCTCCCCTCCTCCCCCCCCCGAAAAAAAAGAAAAAAAACCTCGAGTGTAGTCCGCTTTAATAATAAATACTCTAAGTAGACAATTTGATACAAATACATATGAATTATTAATGTAAGCAGAAATTACATTTTTAGAGAGATTAATTAAAAGGTTTTTGTAGATATTGTATAGCGAAAAGTTTTTCCAAGAATATATTTTCCTTGGAATAAACTATAAATTTTGACTTCCTTTAACTAAAGACAAACTTTAAAACAAAATACTGATTACGATAAGTTTCATCAAATAAATTATGCATTTAAAATAAATGCTTGAATTCAAACTAATACCCGGAATAAACGTGCATTTCTTAACACTTTTTATTTAAATATTTTTATTTTATTTTGGTGATTTCAAAGTTAAATTCATAAATAAAGTGAATTGCAGAAACTTTGAAAAGTGCTTGAAGAAAACAAGATGTTGATGGGTGATTTCTTTTCCTCTTCTACAATAAAGAAACAGTATCCCCGCAATTATTTAATATTGTTGATTTGTTCAGGCAAAGCATACTAGGGCTATCTTCCAAAGAGAAAAATGTTTTGAGCGAGCACGTTTTAAGGGGGCGTAACGAGTATTTACGTTACATCTGGGGAAAACATCCCAAAACTCCAGATCGACAACTGCGTAGGAAGGCAGAACGCTGGAACTTCATGCTTTAGCCATCGGACAATGTTCATCAATTATTTAATTATTAATATTTTATAACGCATTTTACAATTTAACAGTGCTTTATTCGATGTATCAAGTTGCGCTGTTTTTAAAAGCACGTTTTGTAAATATTTAAACGATTTTAATACTTTAAATCTATAAAGTTTTAATATAGTATCTCTGATCGGATCATTTTTCTTTCAACACAAGGAAACCCGTAAAAATTTAACCCTTTGAGGCGCAACCCTTTCCCAAAGCTGAAAAAAGGGCAGTCGTTGCGCACAGCCAGCTGCGTCAAAAAAAGGGTCTCTAGATCTGTGGCACGCGATGAACGTTTCGATCGTCCGCCATCTTGCTGTTAGTTAAGTCAAGCGATGGCAACGGCTGCCCTTTTTTCAGCATTGGGCAATCTATCCGGCTGTTCTCGCATTTTTCCATTTTTCAGCAGATGTCAGTGCTGCTAAAAATAATCGTGACAATTTTTTTACGGGAAATGACGAGCTAAAAAGTAAAGGATTCTCGTGGAGCTATGTCACCCGCAACTATTTTTATAGAAATCAAATCTATTCTTCGTGACTGGCAATAGTCAAAACGTCAGAGTTTGGTGTTCCCAGAGCGGGAACACTGCGCCTATTGAAAAGGGAAAATATTATTAACTTTCGCTCAACAAATAAAACATTTTTCCATAAAATATTTTGTATTGCATTAAAAACTATAAATAAATAAATAATTTAAAGAAACTCTAATAATTAGAAAGCATTTAAAACCACAACCTAATGGAAATGAGAAAAATTGTTTAAACCAAACGCTTAAAAAATAATCTTGTTTAAATTAAGCTAATCTGGCAGTGAAAAGTTTCTTTTTAATAAATATTTTGTTAAGACACAGACTGGAGTTTCTTTTTGTATTTTTAAGTGGAACGGCTAAAATACGGTTAACTACCTCCCCGATTGCGATAGTTCATACGTATAATATGCTTAGGAAATCCTGATAACAATAGCTTTCTAAAGAAATATTATCACTGTTCCCAGACCTACTGAAATTTTGGAGGTGCACAGGAAACATTTGAGGGGGGCACATATCGAATTTTAAAGCAGAAAGGGGAAGTTTCTTTAAAATTTCAAACATGTTTATTTTTTTTTAAATTGACTATGTTGTTCGGGGGGGGGGGTGACACAGAGGGGAAATGTGCCCCCTCAACGCTACGCCTATAGGTCATATGTATTGTATGCTTAGCTGTGACGTAGCTACACTGGGTGACATCCGGGGCGGATATAAGTGGTGTCACCCCCCATATAAGCATTTTTGCCCCATACATGCGATATTTTTGGAATTTTTGCTGTACAAGCCGTCGGGTGTCACCTTTTTGAGGGTGACACCCGGGGCGGACCGCCCCCCCACGTCTTGCTACGCCACTGATGCTTAGGATAACAGTAGTTATGAAGGTTTACCTCCGCTCCAGACCTACGTAACTGCACCAAAATTTACGCCTTTACTCCAAAACAAGAGAAATTTGGGCATAAGATCCATTCTAATGCCTTCCTCACGTATGTTACAAAAGAAAGAAATTGTGTGTCCAATATTTACTAAAAATGAATCATGTTGGCGTTTTTTCCGCACACCTTTCGCCCCCACTTTTAACCCCACCCCAACGTATTACCGTATTTTCTAACTTTTACTTTCTACAGATCGCTTATGAAAATCAGGCATGTAGACAGAAAAAATTTTTGGGGAATGCGCAAAAGATGGTAAAGGTAGAACATCTCATAAAAAGGCTTAATTACTGATATCCAATTAACAAAAATTAAGGAATTTTTTTCTGGAGGGGGTCGAAGGCATGCCCCTGTGGTCACCCTTTGGCTTGGCTACATGCCTGATGAGAACAAAAATAAGAAAAGAACGTATAATGATGAGGGATATCCAGGGCCAGCCTAAGGCAGGGGCAAACGCCCAGAGGCCCGCGATTGGAAGCTCCGCATGAAAATTTAGTTTCCGAAAAAATATATGAATTATAAATGCAACATTTGTCTGTCATGTTATTATTTTTTTCCGTACATTTTAGTAATTTGTCGAATTGAATTAAACTCTTCCTTGCCAACTTTGTAAAGCTGCTTTACAACAAATTTTCTTGAAACTTGAGTATTAGTAATGTAGATTAATTAATATTTTTACTGATTACTGCATGTCTTAATCCATCGGATTTATGATATGTTGCACTGCAATATTACGTTCAGACGCCCATGTTGCATAAATGTTCAACAGCACCGATAATATATTTTTTTTAAACTTGCGGGTGGTGGTGGCTTTTAACTTAGGTTGTCAGTTATTATGCAATAAGAAGAAAATAGTAAAATAATCCAAAATTTCACTCTACTAATCGTTAGGGGTGGAGTGGGTATATGAGCCCACCCCCTCTTCTCCTTTGTCTAAGCATGACTTTTTTGTTAAGATAATAGCTCTTAATCAGAATGTTTAATTTTTATTAGCATTCTTTCACTATATTATGATGAAAGTTTGATGATGGGGCACAAATGAAAGTCATTTAAAGCAGTTCTTTTAAGAAAGCACACAGTTTATCACCCGCTGTTAACCTTTTTACACACCGCATTGAGATCCAGGCACATTTTAAATTAGTCCCCCTTCCCCAATATTGTGTTTTCTAATGCGTTAGCGAAAGGTTATTAGTCATTTAAATGGGGGAGAGGGACTTTTTTATATAATTTTTACTGTGTTTCCAATTGGGAACATGGGTCATTTCTGACTATAATTTACATTGGTTTCAAAAACTGAATATACTGATGGGTATTTTAAATAATAAATGAAATACTAAGACTTAATAAAAGATTTATTTTTGAATTTCAGTAAAGATATGAATTAAGTTTGAAGAAGGGGAGGGTGCATCAAGATAGCTCTGTAAATATTTATGAAAAAGGCTATTTTCATGACTTTTTTCCAGTTTCCCAGTCATGATAGAAATGCAACTTCTATTTTAAAAAATGAAGTCAATTTTTAACTTTATCTGCTAATTTTTTCAAGTCAATACTGATAAAATTTCATTTTTGAATAAATTTTTAATTCGATGTTCCCAGTTAGGAACATTGGACGCAGGGGCGTAGCCAAAGGGGGGGGGTCATAACCACCCTTCATGAGGAATTTTTTGCTATACAAAATGTATATTCTTCACTACATTATCATACACTCGTATACATATCTATGAGTTGTAGTTGTCTTAACCCCCCCCCCCATGAAAAATTTCTGGCTACGCCCTGTTGGACTGTAAAGGGTTAAAAGAATCAAGTAACAACAAAAAAATTGAGAATGTCCACTCATAAGACGTATTACCATTATTATAAAAACCAGACCTGTAAGAGCTAAAGAACATTCAGCATAAATCTTTAAAATGCAATATTTTTTTAAGGTCTTTTGAAATGAAAGATGAATCAGGATAATTTGTCATGCAATTTCTGTGCTTCTCAAAGTGTTTTGTTAAACTTACTCAGTATTTACCTATTGGCTTGTCCGAGAGTAGAGCTTGTATAGTAACATTGTGTATTCTTCTGAGTATCGCTAACTAAACTAAGTGAGTAAACTAAGTTTGTTTTTGAATTTTGTAAAGAGTTCGATCCCCCCCCCCCAAGAAAAGTCTTAAATTCTCTCATAACGAAATATTTAATATAATGGGCACCGTTAATAACATTTTTCAAGATACAGTAACTAAAAACTAAAAAAAAGAAAAAACATGAACGAAAATTTTCTGAAATGTGATGAAATAATAATGCATAGTAAGTATATTGTATAGTGTGTAAGGAAAATCAACACTAGGGGTGTTTGTTCTTGGAGAGGATGCCTTGAGCGAGGTCACTTTTAAGGGGTTCTAACGCGTATTCACTTTATATTTCGAGAAAACCGCCCAAAAATGTAGACGTTAAATCGACACCCGCGGGTAGACAAGAACCTTGGTTCTTCACGCTTCATGCATCTACCAAATTCACTGTGCTATCCACTCGCCCACATGTCAGGACCGTTACAGAATAAAACCTGCCTTAAGTAAATCCTTAACTAAGCATAAACTTATTATTTAAGAAAATATTTCTTGGTCCAGTGAACAAACACTTAGTCCATTTCTATATAATTTTTATTCAACGGAAAATGAAGTAAACAGAAAGTCTTAAACAAAAGTATGTCTTTCTATTTAAGACAAGTTTTATTATATAACAATAAAACTTAATTTCATCTATACCTTATTTACTTTTCGATTAAAATTATTTTTAAATGAAATTTAGTGTAATATGTATTGGCAAATCCAAAATGTTCAGTTAAATACTATTATGTACCTTCATAAACATGTATAAAATCATAAAAAACTCATCGTTATTTTAACGTTTAAATCCTACTTTAATAGATACGTGTATCGACTAAACGTATACATTAATTTAGCATTTTAGTCGATATATGTATCAACTTTGATAAATATATCTTTTCAATAACTTGCTTAAAAATATACTGCCTTGTAAATGATGACAGAAAGCATGTATGTAGGTTTAATGAATGTTTGATAAAATAATATTTATTTGACTTCGATGCTCTACTTGTGGTAACCGAAATCTCATTTTGAAATAAATTTGGATCTCCGTACTCGAAGAAAAGAACGCATAAATCAGAGTTTTCTTCTGAAAGAAAACACATTCAACGGAAATCTCTTTTTTCAGTGAAACGGCTTCGATTTAACAATAGCCGTGCGTGACCCCCAAACTTGACCCTGGGTGGACTTTCTTTAGGGACCATCTACAGGATTTTTGTTGCCCAAACAGCATTTTGAGAGGAATGGTAGAATCGGGAAGAAATAAGGGGGGCATGAAGGGGAAAGTGGTTTTTGACAGTTTGGCGGGCTGTTTGCGCGGAGAGTGAGACTAAACCATAAGCATAAGTCTTGTCAGATTGGCGTATTTAGCACCACAAAATATTTCATCTCGGCGTGGTGGAAAATATCCAACCCGTCCCTATATAGATATTTACCTCCATGGTTGTCTCGTGTAAAACATAAAGCTGTATAACCTCGAGGAACTATTCAGAATAGCTCAAATTGCGAACAGGACGTTAAATTGTGTTGCATAATTTACAAATTTCATGCAACTTTTAATTTATGACGTCACGTTCTGACCCCGTTAGTTGAGCCTGCTTATTTCTAGCAGTAGTTTTCAAGCGGAGTAATATTGAACCATACGACTTTGGAAAACTCTTGCATCAGAACTTATTAAAGTTAATTTGAGAGATGTTGGGTTTATTTCTAGTTAATCGGCATTTTAAATATTTTCCGGAGCTATTTTGCTAATGATTTAACTTTTCTGCAAGAGCTTGTTAAGTTGCTGGAATTCAACAAAAAAAAAGTATATCTAATATATATACCGCCAAAAGTCGTCCAAACTTGGCGACATTTTGCACGATTTTTGGGAATGCATATGACGACTGTCGTCAAACCGATAGCGATTACTATATGTATTATGTTAATTAGTATTTTTCACCTTTAGGCGACACTCGAATTTCCCAAGATTTTTAAAAAAAGCATGTTTCCTTTCGTTATTACGGTGGCTGAAAAATCATAGTATTCAAAAATCACCAAGGGTAACTCGCGCATTAAACAAAATACTTTGGGTTTTTATAATAGTAAATTTTTACATCAAAGAGTTTTAACTAAGGCTGGGATTCAGACTCTATTTACCGTGATAGA
Source organism: Cheiracanthium punctorium (assembly GCA_038373885.1). Lineage (NCBI taxonomy): Eukaryota > Metazoa > Arthropoda > Arachnida > Araneae > Cheiracanthiidae > Cheiracanthium > Cheiracanthium punctorium. The sequence goes on along the minus strand of JAWZYV010014959.1, from coordinate 45,797 downwards.
AACCAGTTTATTGACCGATTTTAGTTTTATTGTTGGTTTATAAAAACTGGAATATAATGACGGTCGATAGAGGTCTGCATCCCAGTCCTAATTAGATTTCTAACTCATTTTCAAACTCATGACGTAAAAATGACACCATTCTCAGTTGCGACAACTAACATGAATTAGCGAAAGAAGAGAAAGAAAAAAAAACACGTTATTTTATTTTCTACGGCATCTGATAATCTGGATGGAAGTTTATTATTTCGCTCGTGGTGTAATTTTTGTAAAAGCTAGTTAACCTCTAGTAAGGATTTCTAATGCATTTTTACACTCGTGACATCAAAATGACGCCAATCTCACTTGAATTATTGGAGGTAATAAATAAATAAATCTAACTATGTCAACCATACTCATTAATGTGCTCAAATCGGGCATTTGAGTAGCTTTCTACCATGAAAATTGCGAAAAATTGTTAAAAATTGGGGAACGGGTGGATTTCCAGAATTTTAAAATTGACTACGGACTATTCTATGTCATTTTACATACCTGTGCAAAATTTAAGCTGATCGGTCGAACGTTGTGGGATTAGTTCTCGGGCGAACAAACAAACAAACAAACTTTCACATTTATATAATAGATAATAATAGAGCATAGGAACACGAACTGTTTGAGAGAGTTAAATAATCTTGAAGTCAAATCACTGGAATAAAAACCTACAATTCTTTCATCAATTTTAACGGTAGCCTCATTAGAATTAGATTTGTCAATACCTTTATACCTTACTCAGAATGCGATTTGTTCGAATTTTTTGGCATTAGGAATGCAAACTAGAAGTATGGGATAGTATTTGGTTGGCTGAATTTCATTAACAAAGTGTAATTTGAATCCAACTGAAAATCTGGTGAGAAATCTATGCAAAATGTGTAAATATTTGTTTGCACATGGGTCATTCCATGTGAAATGAGCAAAAATGAAAAAAAAGAAAAAAAAACCGGGGCCACATAGCAACCAATTTTAATGAAATTCAGTACACAGGCTTATTTTATGCATATATACAAATACCTAAAATATTTTGGCTTAATTTTATTTCTTTTGGCAATTACAAACAATTGAGAAGTTATCACTTAGAACAGCACTTCCATGACTGCATAATGTTGCATTTTTAAAGTTCTGCATTTTATTAAGTACTTAATATAAACAAAAAAATTTCACATCATTGTAATTCTGTGAAGATGGGCTATCAATCTATCTCAAAGTAATTTTTTTAATGCAACAGTTTATCTAGAAATTAATTGTAAAAACTGTAAATTTTTCATATTTGACAAAATTGAACATTTTTAATTTTTTTCTCAAGCTTTAAGGAATTAAATGGCATTATTTAAATTAACATACAATAGAGTGGTAAGTGTCATAAAAATGTTGTCAAAGTTTTAAAGTTGCCTTTTATTTCCTTCTTCTTCAAAATAGTCTTAAAACTTTAAAACATTTTCTGAAATGGCAATTTCCCCCTTTATTTAGGCACAAAAAATTAAATGAAGGAAACTTTATACAACTAAAATATTTTCCAAGAATGTAGGACAGAATGTCTATTTGATGCATGAAAAAACTGAAAGTTGCCTTTTGAATCCTAAGGCTTTAAAATTAAATAGAAATTAGAGAATATTATTCGTTTTCTAAGCACATTCCTAGTTTTAAAGAGATACAATTAACTAAATGAAGTAAAGCAAATATATCCGGCATTTATCTCAATACAAAAATCTATCGAGGATGACTATAAAACAATGATATAGATTATATTTGCTTTTATCATTTGCTTTCATCATTAAAAATTTTAACAATTTTAGATTCGCTTTCCGAACTCTTTTTCAATCTGATTTAAGGTTCGTTGTTCAGTTCTGTAGGACCTTCCAGTTGATGATGTTGATGGAACAGGTATTTTAATTAATATATTTTTAAGTGGTACCCGACAAACATCCTCTTTAATAGGCCATGTAAACTGCAGTGATGGTCCATGCGGACTCATGAACTTTACAAGAAAATCACTCTTATCTGGTGAAATATCAATCATGTTATCTAACCACCAATAGTTAAACACAACAGACAAATGAAGAAATTGCAATTTGATTTGGGCTCAATGCAAAATTGTCTTTCTTTAAAACCTTCGTTTCTTTTACTAATGAATGTGATAAATAAGAAACAAGGATTTTTGATGTGCAGTTGGAAATTGGCATGTAACAATGATAGTTACGTGTTCCCAAAATAGCTGTTAACACGTCATTTAATCGCTATTGAAGCTTTCTTTCAATTTTTATAACATTTACTGACGGGGGGAAAAAAACTTAATATTTGTGATTGTATCATTGCAAAAAGAGAAAAGATATCTTGCAGTTAAAATCTGATTACTGAATGGTCTGTGAAAACTTGCTCTTGCTGCCAATCGTTTGACAGTTCCACCAATGCCATCACACGCACTTTTGCCATGGCTTGTGGCAAAAAAATGCCACTCTGCTTTCAATTCAAAATCAGATTCATGGTGGCAAATGTTAGCAAAATCCTGTATTTTACTTCAGTTTAAATGATTTTAGAAACAAAAATAAGCTGAAGGTAACGGTAAAATTTTGAAAATATGTTGCAGACACTTTAATCTATAATGTATAATAATTGGAATAAATTAAGACCACTCCTTCACGTTCAAACAAGCAGCTAAAAAAGTAGGAAAAATGAAAATTTCCTTTTTTAAAAACTTTTTTTAAATCAAAGATTTACAAAAAAAAAAAAACAGATTTAAATTGCACCAATTAGTTAGCTGTAAATAAATCTTCATTAAACATCATTTTTAATACTGTCCTTCCTTTTTTAAAGCTAGCAGAAAAACCTGAAATCTGAAAAAAATTGACAAATTTTTAATTTTTATTAATATTTCAGATTTAGTAGAAGCACTAACTAAATTTTATTTAGAACTTTCCTAGGAGACCCTTTTCTATAGATTATAACAAGATATTATTTTTAAATTTATATTCAAAACTTACTGAATGACTGAGTTTTAAACTGGCTGCCTTGAACTAAAATAAAATGTGCTTAATGCTTGCATCAACCTGTAATATCAATTAACAAAACAACAAGTGGTTTGTGAAACTTCATATATTGTGTTTACTCATAGTTACTCATAGTTTACTTAATTACTGATTTTCAATGAAATCTGTGACATCTGTGCCACAGCTGATTTGCTCATTTCGTATGGAATTACCCACATCACATATAAACAACTGAAGCGAATGAAATGAATTTTATAGGAACACCAAAAGTGGCAACTTAATTTAAATTGCAGGTGCTAAAATATTTCTAATTCGTTTAAAAGTTTTGAGATTTAAAACTGTAGTTTTAAAACTGTGTGTAAATGTATGTTAGCCCTTTGTTAAAAAATGGCTCAATGGAATAGAATGAAATTTGGAATTGTATTGAATGGTAAGTTAATTGAAACAATAGATACCAAAATTGTTTTAAATAATTCACAGACTTTGAGATTTTGTAAAAACCGCTTAAAAAGTTTGTTCTGGCACCCATCAAAAACGGATTAAGAGAACAGAATGAAATTAGGTCATATGATGGGTAACAAAGCATCATCGAAATTTTTAAAAGATTTGAATAAATTGAAAGGGTTTGTAAAATTTGCATTGTATTATTTCTTTTCTTTTTTAGGGGGCGGGGTAAGAGGGGAGGGCGTCACTTTAAAGCGTCTGGAGGTAATACAATAGGTGGCTGTTCGACTTAAACAAATTACGTCGATTTCTTTTTTTAAAAATATTTTTTTTTTTTTGATTTTGAGAAAATTGTGCAAACATATTACAGGCATAATATTAAAATTTCTAAGGTTAATAGAACAAAATTTAGTTACTGTCGAGGAGATTGAGTTAAATAAAATTGTTTGAGTTCTTCCTAATTAAATATTAATCACTATGTCATTTTATCTCTCACCCCTTTATTGGAAATTTTCCGAAAAATGTGTCCCAAAAATGCGACATAAAAGTAGTTGAGTATTTTCCATATATTTAAATTCTATTAGTTCACAACGGCTTTAATCTATTGTTACCATATTTCGTGAGCTGTAAAATATGCATCACATGTATTTTTCTATAAATAGGTTACAATCATAAAAATTACAACAGCTTAAGAAAATTGTTGAGTATTGAATTGTTTATTATTTATTGTGCAATGTCTTATACTCCTGAATTCTGTCTTCCTCAATAAACATTTATCTACTTAACTGTAACTGTGGTCGCGCAAGCATTCTTTTTGCTCGTTCGTTTCAAGGCTGAATCCTTAAAATGGCGACTGGAACTTGGTGAATTGAAACGCTGAATAAAGATAATTACGAAACGTGGAAACATAAAACGTGGACTCATAAAATTAAGGATGCATCAAGAATAACTTGTAAAAAGCGGGAAAAACTGGGTTAGCGGATGTGAAAGTGAGAAAAAGAATAATTTTAAACATAAGCCTAACAGCCTGGGATTCTTATCCAATCTGGATGACTCGCCAATAGGGTTATCAGGCGAAAAACAGCAACCATACTCGCCTAAAGCTCTCTCAACAATATCAAATAACGAAAAGCAAAATTTTTGGTGTGTTAAGATAGATACTAAAAATTATATAAGTTGCTTCAGTTATCATCGACCCACGTTTGCTGTTTTTTGTTTGTGGGATTACGGCCGATTAGCTACGCGTGGGCTCTAGGCCGATGGGTGGGGTGCCCTCCGTGGGGGTCTTTCTAAGGGGTCCTAACCCGTATTTACGCGACCCACGTTTGCAATTGCAAGGAAAGATCAGGAAACCCTTCTACTTCCAGTCGATGAAATAAATGTAAAGGACGAATAAAAGAAAAAGAAAAAGGTTTGAGAGATAAAATGACATAGTCAATTATTATCGTTTTAATATGGCAATAATGAAACTAAAAATGTAGGGGGCTCAGGGGGGTCTCCCCCTGACGACGCTCGAACAGCCGAGTTTTATATATATTACTTTGAGAAACTTTTGCGTGACCACTTCGTGAAAACAACTAGTGGTCAGACAAAAGGGAATGAAATGAAATTTTGTTAAAAAGTATGCGGTTAGTAAATTAAAATAACAGGTTTTTAATTTTCTACAAATTTGAATTATTTTTGAGGTATGACGTAAATTTTGATAAAGTTCTCCGCGCATCAAGTAAAATCATCGAAATATAATTCAATCAGGCGTCGCAGTGTTAAATATAGGATACTTGCTATTACAAAGCATTTTCCAGATATTCTCTTTTCAGTTTAATATTCATTACTAGCATCTTCTTTTGCACCTTTAAATGACTTCTTGATGTAGGAAGCTCATCCACTAAAAGAAAACGTTAATTTTGAATGTAAAATATTTTCTCTATTGACAGTTTGTCTCAGTAATTTGTTACTCTCTAACCTGTAATCTTTGAACAATACACAAGAGTTATAACTGTGCTTTCTATATTTCTGCCAGTATGCTAATTCGTTTTTAGTACTCGTACAATGTAAACGAAATTTCGCGCGGTTAGTAAAAACCCATCAATGACGGATTGGTACATCAACTAGTAAAGTTATATAGAATGATATTCTTCGGAATATTTTTTACCAATTCTTTTGCTAATACAAAATGTATTTTTCAAATTTGTGCCACAATGCCGCCCCTAAAATTTGCCGCCCCGGACAGGGGTCCGATTTGTCCGGCCCTAGGGCCGCCCCGGAATATCGAAAGCTAAGGATGACAGAAGAGCATAAATTCTCCCGTTGTCACGTTTACAGTCGTATTCACGAAACGGCTAGTAACCGCCTGGTCATGAAACTAACGTTTGACCATTACTTGCTGGTAACACACCGGTAACCTCAGAACGGTATTCACCAACTATTTAAAACCATTGGTTTCCTGACCAACGTTTGACCACCGATTAACTTGTACTTGTGCATTCTGCTTTGTAAGCTCGTCTGTGATTGGCTTAGGACACTGGCTATCCAACCAGCTGATTGCCGACCCTTGACCCCCCTCTTCGCGAGCGCTCCAAAATAGTTGAAAATGAGCAGGAATGTAATGTGTTTTCATGTATTTTTATAATCACAAATGCTTCAATTATTTATTTCGGGGATTTCTGCTGACTTTTTTGCAATTAATAACTGATATTTTATTTATATACACCTATGAATTTAAAAGATCTATTGATTTTAAAAGATAATAGTTTTTAAAGGTATTCGAAGGTTTTCTATTTCTATTTTTTAATGTATCTGACAGTCAAAAACAATACGATTGTTTAAAATTTTTTTAATACATACTTAAGAGCTTACTCTGGGGATACTTTATTTGTTTTACTGTAGGAGATGGTAAGTTTTTATTTATTTATTTTTTTTTTTGAGTATCAATAATTAAAATTGCAAATGCATAAAAAAGCAAATATTTTTACAATGTTTTAATACAATTGTAAAGATTCTAATGTTGAAACCCACTGGTTACCATACTTTAATCACAAAAATATGGATCATAGAGTAGCTCTGCCAATATTTTGTAATTTTATACAATAAAGAGTAAATATATACGTGAATATTAAAATGTGATTGTGTTGAAATGGTTCTTGCTGGGCCTTAAATAATGATTTATGAGGTAGTCATTACTGAATTTTTAACTGAAGTTGTGAACTAGGCTGCCTCTTGATTTTTCATATCAAGGACTAGAAACATTTGGACACCCCCCCCCCCAAAAAAAAAAAAAAGAATTGCAGATATCTACTCGAAATTGCAAGTTCTTTCCCACAATAAAGACACACTTTAATCACTCTGTAGTCAGACATTTAAATAACACTTTTTTTTTTTTTTTGCATGTGATTAATGTATGAGTAATAACTTAGCACGAAGTGTACAACTTCTCTACTTATTATAAAAGAAGATATCTGTGTGTGGGTCTGTGTGTGGATCTGTGTGTGGGTCTGTGGGTCTGTGTGTCGGCGGCGTTACGGACAAAGGGCTACACCTAGAAACACCAAATTTGGCACTCGGGAAGATCTAAACATGAAGTTGTGCACCTCGAAGCGATTTTTTCAAAATTCGACCTAGAATTTTTTTTACTTTATGTTTTATGCGATTTTTGGCATTTTTTCTCACCTAATTCGTAATAACGGCGGAAATTACGCTCGCAGCAAAACGGCATTTGTATCATCGGATAGAGGAGAAATTTTTCTTTTAAAAACAGTTTGTTCTGAATACGTAACATAATTTACCGATTTTTAGGAATTTTTTTACTAAGCATCGACTTCGGCGAATTTTTCGTAAAATAATTTTAAAATTGTCGCCATCTTGAATTCTATCCGTCATAACTTTTTGATATTTTGACAAATCGTGAAACATTCTTTTCTCCCTCTTTTAAAATAAAAACAAAAAAATTATGTAAATTAGATGATTTTTTACGAATTTTAATGCAGCCTAATGTTTAGAATTTAATAGCATCAACACGATATTACGCCATTCATTACATTGCCTTCGCGGCACGAGAACTTATGTTCGGTTGTTGCCACAGAAAGGATTACAAAAAAGGGTTTTTTCAACCAATCGAGCTTTGAAATGGGATATCAGAATTTCAATTCGCAAGTGAGGATCTATGACGTCAAATGCTTTAAGATACGTAAAAATTACGCCATAATTTTAACTCATTTATTCCAGCTCTATTTTCAACACAGGGAGACGATATTTTTATTAAAATTTACTGTAGAAATAAACTAATTAATTCACGATTATTATTATTAGAAGTGGTATTTTAATCCGGTGCTTATTTAAAAATTGAAATGTCTTCACGGTGCTGAAAATGTTCATTTTAAAAGTTACAAAGTTCGTTTCAAAGCGCGATATATTAAAATTTTTCTATTTACTATTTTTATTTTTGGCATTTAATTATGGCGCAGGCGTTGCCTAGCGTATGCATGCAGGTTGCGAGTATAGTTTTATTTTAACGTTGTATTACGTTCCTCCATAAAGGAGAGCTTACGGGATTACATTAATTGATCATGGCACGTGATAATTTAATTGCGTTGCCACAAAAAGGATTAGAAAAAAATGTTCTTTTTCCAACCAATCGATTTTTTAAATGGGATATCGGAATTTCAATGCGCAAGTGAGGATCTATGACGTCAAATGCTTTAAAATACGTAAAAATTACGCCACAAATTTAACTCATTTATCCCTGCTCTTTTTTTAACACAAGGAGGCGATATTTTGATTAAAACTTACATTAGAAATAAACTCAGAAATTCATGATGCCAACCGGGGTATCTTTCACGGTAGTTAAACAGTGACGTCATAAATTTTTAAAAATGCGTGAAATTTGTAAACTCTGCAACTCTAACGTCCTGTCACAGTTATAGCGATTCTAAATAGCTCCTCGAGATGGCACAGTTTGATGTTTTCAGTAGACAGAACTATGGAGGATTTATAAGATATCTTTATATTGGATACATTGATAGTTAAGTTGGCACCGCTTGAATATTTTTCACCACGGTGAGATTAAATGTTTTGCGGTGCTAAATACGCCAATCCTACAAAACTATGCATAAATTAAATTTGTATGGAGAGCTTCCTTAATAGCCACTATTATGGGAAATGAATAATGTTTATGGTAATGCGTGAATTGCTAAAGAATCGCCATAGAATATAAAGGTCCCATTTGTGCCAAATAATGTAAGCTATTTCGTTAAATTGAGCATTAAAGAGGGAGAAGCGAAGATAGATAATATTAATATGCGTAATAGGTAGTATTGGTAGATTTGTAAGGATGATATGAATAAATCCCATTATACAACGTTAATAAATATTTCATGAAATTAAAAGTGTTCTGTTTATCCTTTTTCAAGGGTTGTTTTACAACCAACTGAACGATAAGTAATTCTAATTTGCGTTGATATATACCGCAGTAATTTCGACAGAGGAGATTACTTGAACTTTTTAAAAATGAAATTCGCAGCTATTTAAAAATAAATAGTTGTTCATTTCATGTAGTGTCTGAGGTATTTAATGCTACAACTTGAACCTCAAAACAGTATGATATAGAAATAACACATTTTGAAAGTCAGGAGTTCTCTGCAAACCGCTAAGCTTTTCACTTTTCTGATCGCGAATGACACTGATGTAGTTTTTTGAGTCATGATATTGCAATGATGCCACGTTAGTACTCATGACGCAAACTTTACATTATAAGTCAAATAATTTTGCTTTTATTTTAGATTTCACATCACTGGAATTAAGTGGAATTACACATGTAAGGAACATTTTCGTTTCCTACCGTGCGAAGAACGGGCACGCAGCTGGTAAATAAATAAAACAGAAGGTATAAAATAAATATAAGATAATAAAGTTATAAAATAATAATAATGACCACAGTATAAAAATTAAAAAAACTATAAGGTGCAAACTAAATGGAGATAAATCTTCTTATTTTAGCAAATAACTGAATGAGACTAGGTTATCAACGTCTAGAGAACAACAGTGGCGGCTCGTCATTAAGGGCCAGTGGGGCCTGGCCCCACCGACTAACCACCGTCTAAATGAAAGTATCTTCCTATTATGTAAGACAGTTCTTTCAATAATTTACCTTCATTAAAAAAATCCACGCATTTTACTCTATTTTAATACTATCCATTAAAAAAAGCACTTAAAAAAGCGATAGTTGTACGATTTCCCCCCCATCTAAGCAATGCATGGGCCATGGGCTGGCTTGCCCTGAATTGTGCGTCTTTTCTCCGTTCAACGGGTTGACATATTTAGCATTGAGCACAAAAGCCGTATTGAAGCGGAATTAACTTGGCTTCCAAACGTTTTTTTTGGCGCTGTCTTCTGGGCCCAGATCCTCGGGCCCTCGCATGGCGATCTACATGACTGTACGGGGAAATTTCGGCAATCGGTAGCTATTGGCAAAATTTTCCGCTTAGGAGGAAATCATTTTTTATGTGCCTGATCGTATTTTTGCAGTGCAGTCAGATATTTTTCTGATTTTTTTTTCTTGATTTACGAAAAGCGATGTACAAATGTCTTTTTTATATACGTTGATATTGTTTTTAAAATACATAAATCATCTAAAAATTATGAAAAAGTAGCTATAAACTTAAATATTAAATAATTAAATGCGGCTTTTAGTTTAGTAATAAAGTAAACTTTTTTTAGTTTCAATAAAGTAAACATAATTAGGTAAAAAATAGCAAAAGTTGTATAGTAATTTTGATAATCATTTGTCATTTGAGAAATTTTAAATACTTACGCTGTGTGCACGTGGGGATAGGTTGTTTCTATATGTATATATATTTTCGTGATCTTAATGGGCACTATTTTTTTCGGGGCTCCATCACTGAAACAGGTCACAAGCCGCCACTGGAGAACAATAAGGTAATATTTGAGATATTATAGTATCTATTTCTTTGATCATTTCAGGATTTAAAGAATGTAATTGCATAAACATTAAGCGATTTTTAAATATATATCTTTACAGTTTCTTGATAAATATTCTCTCTTTCTTGCCTCACAGCAGCATCCTCAAATTTGCGAAGACGCATTAGGCCTTCCGCAAGTCTACCATTGACAATATCTGAGGGATCCAATCCAAAGGGAGACTTTGGTTCCCTCTGGGCAGGTGGACAAGTGGAAGAATTTTCAATAACTCTTTGAAATGTTTGCAATAAAAAGTAGCTTCCCAAAAAGCACACCACTGGAATATTTCTAACGGCAACTACAGATTTTTCTCTCTGTCTCTGGACATAATCATTTTTACAAGAAAGTTGAACTTGTCTTATTTCAGTGACTCAACAAAACGGGAATGTTAGTTCACTTAGGTGATACAAAATTAGAGTCATTAATTAATCCCCGGTGTTTGAAGGTTAATCAGTTTCAATTTTCTCTTTATGCTTTGTTGGTTTTTTCTTGCTTTTTAAAAGATCATGTTTTTCCTTCTTAAGAATGTCATGCCCTGTCTACAAATAGTTCATATGAGTGATTTGCTACCTTTAAATACTATATGTTAGAAATTTAAGAAGTTAGGCAACTAACGCAACTTACAGAAGTTGCATAAAGATGCTCTATAGGTTTTTAATGGATGCTTCATTAAAATTATCACATTTTTATACTGTAAACATTGAAAACTTTTAAGTATTTTTCACTATTACCAGTCCTAAATTCGCACTCACTATGATATTCTTTTTATTTGTTCATTTAAAAAAAATCACTTTTACGTTGCAGTATTTTGCTTTACGTTTTCTAACGATGACACTTTGTATAGACTAACATACGTTTCGGGGCTTTCCCTGGAAGTTATCCAAGACAATTTTTGAAACGCTAGTATTTAAATAAAGCATGAACGGAGAATTAAGAGTATTCAATTTAAATATTAATAGTGAATAATACCTCTGATGTATTTTTATTAATGGGATAATGCAAAAATCAAGAATTATATTAGTTATTTTATCGGATGTATGTAAATAAATATTTAATACTATAAGTTTAAAACAGACTCTGTTAAAATTCACATTTTCTTCCCTCTTGAAACAGATACAACAAATGTCAATGAATTTTTGTCTCAAAGCTACATTGTTCTTGCTTTTGCAAAGTCGTAGGCAAATAAAAATTGGGACGGGGTGGGTAAGGGGGGGGGATATGTAGCGCTGAATTTTTTTTTACCTATAGTTGAACTGCAGAATCAATGCAAATAAAAAAAAAACCTACTAATTTCATTGACTAAAATTTCGGGGGGAGGGTGGGAAATCCTACCCTCATGATCTCCCTTCCGCGAGGGTTACGGCCTTGTGCTTTTGGTAATACTTAATACAGTAATATGATACGACTAATACTAATTAAAGAAACCTGCTCCAGCCCAGCTAACGCCTGCTAATTCACATGGCTTTGTCTATTAAATTTTGCAATGCTCTTGCTGGGAAAAAAAATAAAAAATTAATTAATTAATAAAATTAAAATTAGTCCTTTTTTTCTGACAGGATTGGGATCATTATTGATTTTGGTGGTATTGTAGTATAATGTCGAATTTATACACCTAATTAAAATGGTTAAGTACTTCATCCCAGAGGGCCTTACTTTTTTAGAAATAAAAAGATCATATTTTTGGAAATTTAGTATTAATTTTAAATATAATATTTTCACCGTTTCAAAGTAAAAAAAAAAAAAAAAAAAAATGCTGCTTATGCATTCCTGATTTTTAATAAGTCAAATAACAGATATAAATAGATTTTGAGTGAAATAAAAGTAAACAAATTTGTTAAAACGCACAATAAGATTTTGAGTGTTTATTATTTCTTTAGTATCTAATGGAACTTTAGAACGGATGTCTTTGAAATTACTTAACCAAAAACTAGTTGTTTTTCCGTCGGTAAAAACATATTGTATTAGATTTCATAAATTACATTTACATAATAAATGACATCATTTTCATGGTAAAATATATATATAAAATGGAACAGACCAAAACAATTTAGATATTTTTAGATGTTCTAAGAGATATAAAAAAAAAAGAGAGAGTAAGAACGGAAACTTTGGCCGCAGCGAGGCCAGAACCCTGGAACTACTGCTTGCCAATCGCTCGCTTTACCGCAGCGCCATAATTTCATTGACACGTTCGCTATAAATTTAAAACATTTCCTTTTTCTCCTGTTTACCGTTTACTTACTTTGATGGTAATGTATTAGAAAATCCTTGACACACAAGTCTTCTAAACCGTTTACTTTCTCCTCACACATAAATTTTACAAATCTATCAACAAATTCTAAAATTTCCATATCTTCTGTCTTCAACAGCGCTGTAGTCCGCCATGTTTGTTAACAGACTAGAGCCTCACAGCGCATGCGTCGAATGTAACAGGCCGGTAACCACCCGAATTCGGCTGGTTACATTCGTCTGTTAAAAACGAGATGTAACCAGCCGATTTGGCCTTGTGAATACCATTTTTTTTTTTTTTTAACCATCCGATTCTATGGTAATCCGGCTGTTACCAGCTGGTAGAAAGTTTCGTGAATACGGGTGTTAAGGAATCAATGCAAAAGAAACCCCAATCTCCAAAATAAGAGATTTCCTCACCCACAAGTCCGAAAGACCATTGACCCCACACCCCGCACCTTTCGAATGGGGAAGCTGAATTGAGGGGTTGTTAACAAAAAAAAAGTAATGGTCATTCCTGGTCAAACGAAGGTGAGCTTTTATAAGTCTTAAAAACAGGTGACCGTGCGAAAAGGTGTAACGTGCAAGAAAAAATCTCAAACATGTGTTTTTTGATTGATATCTTTTGAGTTTTACTCTTTCCAAAATGAAATCCTGCGTGTGACCCTGCGCTTATGAATTTACAAAATAAATCGGTCTTTTATAATCTAAAAAAGCGATTTCTAGGGGTGGGGGGGGATTTACCGTTTATGGATACGGATTTCGAAAAATCTCAAAATCGAATCATTTTTTTTTTTTAAATCGACGCTGGTACATTGAGTTCAGTGAACTCTTATCATGTCTGTCACCAAATTTCACTTCATTCACTCTAGTCGTTATTACGTGCTGCACGAACAAAAATTTACGCAGTTTGAAACGATGTTCGCAAAATCTCAAAATCTAATCAAGATTTTTAAAAATTTCGACGCCTATATTTTAAGTTGGGAGACCACCTATCATGTCACCTAATTTCAATTCATTTGCTGCAGTCGTTTTTACGAGATGCGCGACCAAAAAAGCGTCACGGGCGGAATGACAGAACGGCAGAATGACAGTCGAACTTTTTCTCGAAGGTCGTACTGGATTCTCAAGACCTTGAAGCGGAATGAAATTCCAAAATTTTTGAATTCCATGTGATGTACAGAAAAGTTTAATTTGATTTACATAGTTCCCGCGAAATTATGAAAATATCGCCAAGTTGGGTTCATTTTTCCCTAGAGTTTTTCTCACCGTATTTGGCGATCTGTTGCAATAGTCGTCAATGTTGTCGACTTTTGGGCGCAACTTTTGTGGGAGGTATTGCATAATATTACACAGTAAGATAGTATTGTGCTTTAAATTAATGCCTGTCTCTAAACTGAGACTAAACATTAGAACGTATCTAATGGAATTATTTTGAGTGCTCCTGTAAAAGAACATTAATGATACAGACACATAGTTTCAATGGGGAGCTTTATCTTGTAATCATTTAATATCATGCATCAGTTTTGTTTCATTTGAAGAACGGCAGAGATTTCTAAAATATTCTTCTAGGAACGGCTGCCCATAGAGCGTAATGCATTAGAAATCTTTTGAAGTGTCCTGTACAAGAACTATAGATGCTGCATCCACCATTTTCAATAAGAACAGGTATACATTTCGTAGTAATCGATGCATACATACGGGAGTAATGACGGACAGACATACAAATCGAAATCATAAACACTTTTCTACCTTGTTGAAAAGTGTTAAAAAAAACAAACAAAACACCATTTTCTCGAAATTTTCACGCATTCGAGATAAGCAAAGGAATTGTTATATAAACCTCCAATTTTTGTATGAACTACTCATTAAAATGATTGTGCACTTACAGTGTACAGATGCGTGTACTGGGAAACTACACTGTAAGTGCACTCTCAGCTACTGCACATAATTGTGCACTCAGTTTGTGCATTCAGGATGCACAATTGATTGTGCACTTAATCTACATAATGAATCTCTGATAAGGCAACTCATAACCGTGTACTCAGTTATGTATTCGGGATTAACAATTCAATACACACTTTTGTTGCATCGCTTTTGTCAGAGCTGCCAGCTCTCCCGTTTTTTTTCAGGAGATTTCCCACCACTAACTTTTAATTAGTACCGAAAATTGTGCGCCCCAGCCAACCGCATTTTGCGGAACTGGCAGCCGTCAGCCGCCCGCAGTGCAATGGACGGCCTCCGACTGAGAGATCTGGTCAACTCATCTCTGGCGCCAAGTAAGTACATGGTTAAATGAGTCCAAAATAAAACTGTTTAAAATTTGTGGTGGGAAATTTCCCGAAACAAACGGAAGAGTTGGCAGCTCTGCTTTTGTGGTATTGCTCGAATGTTTTAACACAAAAAGAAGCTGCTAGCTGTGCTACAGAGTTACCAGTATTTACAAGAAGAGATTCAATGTTATGTGGAAGACTGCTATTGCTTCTCAATTCAGAAACAACGGATAAAATTTCATGTCTAAGAGCTTCCTTTGAATCAACATCTTGATCATTTTGTTGTGAGTACGTACACTCTACCTCCATCATCTACCTCATCATACACATTATCATCCTTCAGACAGGAAACTAGGAACAAAAGTAACTTTTTCGATGGCTGATACGTGATATTTTTCAATATGTTTCACCACATTAACCCTTTAACGCGCAGTGTTCCCGCTCTGGGAACACCGAACTCTGACGTTTTGACTGTTTCCACTCACGAAGAATAGATGTGATTTCTATAAAAATAGTTGCGGGTGACATAGCTCCCCGAGAATCCTTTACTTTTTAGCATGTCATTTCCCGTAAAAAATTGTCACGATTATATTTAACAGCACTGACATCTGCTGAAAAATGGAAGAATGCGAGAACAGCTGGATAGATTGCCCAGTGCTCAAAGGGTTGCGCCTCAAATTGTTAAATACACTTGTACATGCACTTTTGCACCCATCCTGACAACATTTAATCGGGGATGTTAAGCCAGATGTAAACGGATGATCGCGAAAAGGTTTTTTAATAGAAATCAAATTAAATAATTCGACTTTTTGTTACAAATGCGGCAAAAAACATTCTAACTTTTTATTGCAAAAAAAAAAAATAATAATAATGATGATAAGTCAAAGATGTGTATTTAATTTGATTGCTAAAATACAAAACCCGGTAACACACGTTTTGAATTGTCGCCTTGCTCGGTAAGGAAGTAAAGAAATGCGGCGCTGCACATGTTGCAGCTCCGCAGCATAGCTACCAACAGAAATTGTATGAATTTATTTTTTTACGAATGGCCCCAAGATGTACATAAATATCTTAATTATACATAAATTTGATTTAGTTGATTTTAATTTATGCTGTATCCATCTATCCATAATTATTTTTTAAAAACCAGAAATTCAGTGTATCTCTAACGTCAAGACTTTAGTCATGACATCATTGTTCGCGAAGCTATTGTGCAATGATCGTGCAAATAGTATGTGCGCTCACGGATCGCACTATGATTGTGCGGTTAGAGAGCGCACATTTTTTTTTTTTTTTTGAGTGTATTATCTCCCCAGACGGAACCTTTTCATCTCTTACTCGCCGCCGAAAACTGTAAAAAAAAAAAAAAAAAAAAAAAAAAAAGTAATAAGTTTCTCTTCTTTCGAAATACCCTAATCTTCCCGATGCAAATTAAGGTCACGCGATCTGCTGCAAGCGCAGTCTTAGTGGGACGGGGAGTTAAGGAGACTCGAGGTCTGGGAATTGAGATTGTCTGAATGCAAGGTAAAGAGAAAAACAACTCCACTCTACTAATGTCTGCCATTATGATTCGATCGGAGAAATGAAAGCAATCAGACAAAGGAACCAAGAGAACTTATAACGCACAAAGCAACAGTCTAGGGTGAAAATGAGCAATACAGAAAGAAATGGCTACAACAGAAAAGCCTTTTGATCATTCCGCGCTGTTTTTACAAAGCTTTATTAAAGAAATTGTTTTCTCTATGTAGATGAAACCGAGGCTCTTTGTTAGTAAGGGCTGATCCAGAGGTCTGGATCCTGGGGGGGGGGGGGAGTACCTGCAACTTACGCTTATGCCTGGAACTGCCGCTGGGTCTAAGATATCTTGTAGCTGCTCCCAGAAGAGACTTGATTCAGCAGTACACAAATGATCAAATATTATGCTTTTATCCGAAAAATCTTCTACCTAGTTTCTGTGATTATTACTCGGACAAATATAGTGAAATTTAGTCTAGAGTAAGGTGTTAAGATGTTTCAGTTCTCAAAAACGAAAACTTTTTTTTTTAAGATCTTGACAGAAAATTGTTAAAAAATAATTTTTAATTCGTTAGGAGGACTTTGTCATTAGAGTTTACAAGCTTCATTTTTTTGTTGTATTTATCAACATTTATAATATTCTTTACAAGATACAACCCTTAATAAGTTTACTAAAAAAGGTCAATTTATGAACTTGATCCTAAGCATAGAGGAAACTTTTTTCATTATTTTTAATGCATTATGCATGTTCTTTAAAAGTACATGTGAGGATTAGTTTGTCATGTCTAATTGACATTCATTTTATTAAAAAAATTTCGTTTTGAAAATAAATGTTTGAAAGCACTACGATATTAATTTTGCTATCATTTTTACACTATATTTCCTTTCTGCACAGTTTAGAAAAAGTTCATTAAAATACTTATAAATGATACTTATAACATTTAACATACGGACCTCCTTTACAAAAAATACGCATGAGCTAATTTGCGGCAAATTTTCTAAGAAAAATAAGTGTTTTTATCTTGCCTTAAATCCAAACCATTTCTGGATTAGCCGAGAATTCAATAGAAACTGTATTACCGCTAAAATACATCGGTGTACACTTCGTTAAGAAGTCTATTCAAAATCATTCCTATTTGGGAATTTAGATTAAAAAGGAAATTCACTTACTTATCCAAAAATCTAAGAGAAAAAAACAATATAGTCTTGAGTCATATATTAACACATTAATAACTAGGGATGGACGCGAGACGACTTATTTGGGAGACGAGACAGAGATTTGCAGCTTTTTTGCGAGACGAGACGCACCTTTTTAACATTACGATATAGGGATTTTTGCGAGACGAGACAAAGCTTTTAGGCTATTTTGCGAGACTCGAGACGCTTATTTTTTGTCTCGCGTCCATCCCTACTAATAACACATACTTTTTTTCGAGGGGGTGTATCCTATGGAGATGTACGGTGGAAAGCGGTGATCGTAAGGAGACGATGGTAGGTATGTAAATCGTTGTCACATTTGGTATGAACAATCGTGAAGAGCATCGCGTTACTGTATTAAAAATAAAGAAAATGTGTCGACATCCATATTGCGTATTAAAGATATACGTCAGCGAAATGTAGCACTGTAAAAAGAAAATTTCCGTTAAAGCAACACCACATTCATTTTTCTTGAACGCCAGCAAACTAAATCCGATTTCCACGAGAATGCTGGGAATCATCACTGATAGCGGTACATCAAAGGAAGTTCATAAAAGAAAAGGAGGTGGTCAACTAATTGTTGACCCATAATGTTGTTACGGAAAGTCATCCGTCTTCCTAGCGCTCGTCATTTCATTTTGAGGAGAGCACGCAGAAAACTGGAACACAAAGCACAAACTTTGCGAACAAAAATCAGTAAGTCGACTATAAGTAATTGGCAGGACTCATCTCCATTTTAGTCATATCTTTTTATTTTTACACCATCTGAAGATCACAAAATTTCTGGATTATACATTTTAAAACTTTACAATACATCCTCAAATAAAAAAGGAAAACTGGGGAAGCATCCTTCTAAAAATTATTATGGCGTGCATGGCATTTCGTGCCTAAGTTCCGGTGGCGAAGGTTCCCCACGTAAAAGTGAGGACCTCGCCACTCAAGTACCAACTCCGCAACTGCTAAAGAATGACCGTTAGACTATTGCTATAGAAATTAGATCGATTGCTATAGATCGATTTGTCTGGAACAATTTTAGCAGGTGTTTTTTCGAGCAATATGCTTCTTGCGCAGCAGAGAAAAACCGCAAACACATCTGCTTCAGCTAGAGCAAAGATATATGCGAGGAAGAGGTGTTGTTATGATTATTCTTTTAGCAGGAGAGAAAAGTGGCGTCAAATGTTATTTTATTTCAAAGCAGCTGATAAGAGGGAAATGCTTTAGAAGTACGTTAAGGCGCTGTAATTGAGAAGGCCAAGAGGAAAATTGAAAGCTTTGAAAGATAGTTATTATTAAAAACTTTTAAATTAAATTTAGAATAGATTATTAGTTTAAATTTAGACAATATTAATTAGGATTTGTATTAATAATTTTTCATTAAAAAATATGCACGTTGTGTCAACGTGACAGGGGGGAGGAGACTTCTAAGCTGAAATTAGTCTGTGCTTTTAAAATGCAAGATATTTATGGGTGATTTTGGTAAAAAAAAAAAAAAAAAGAAAAAGGTCAGACACTACCCTAGTAGCACAACTAGTTCAAAAAACGTTCAAATTAAGTTGGAAACACGTTTTCCGACGTTAAAAAACGTGTTTTAAACGTCGTTTGGACTAATTGTGCTACTAGGGTAAAACACTCTAAACGTGCATTTACAAAATCTTACCAGCACTAAAACTATCATAGTTACAAAATATTAAGCGGAAATCATTGTACATTCTGCAATTTCTAAACAATACCCTTTCAGCAAATTTTTCTGTTTCAGAATTTCAAAACTTTTTTCTAATCGTATAATTTACAAAGGTTAATTATATACTTGCAAAAAAAAATAAAAAAAGAAAGAAAAAGAAGGCCTTGTGTTGGCTTTGTCGAGCTGTGACCACGCCCTGATTACCGAATAGGCTCATGAGGCCTGGGCCTATAGTAAAAAAAATCTGGGGGCCTCAAAACTGTAATACTTGTCATTTATACTTGCAAAATGAAATAGGAGTAGGTGGGAGGGGGCCTTGAAATTAAAGTAGGCTTTATAGTATAAGAGAGTGTTAATCAGGCCCTGGCTGTGACACACACAATAATATATATGAAGTTTAGTCTAATGGAATATAAATAAAGCTGTTTGTGAATATTTTGCTATATTTACATCTATTTTCATTATTTATTTATTTTATTTATTTAAATCTATGCATGTGCCTATTGAGAGTGTTTTCAATCATGGGTCGATCAAAAAAAAAGTATCACGCCTTTTCAATAAATTGAAAACGAATGTTTTCAGTTTCGGTTTTGTTTTTTCATATATTGATAAGAATGGATGTGTAAGACCTAGTGTCAAGGTGTAGAGTAACCAAACCTTTGTAAAATAATAATCAGTCTTCTTAGCGTATGATTAAGTTCCTTCGTAAATGATCCATGTAAATATTTTTTCTTCAAAATCGTTTTAATATATTATTCCTTTAGAAAATAAAGGCAGGTGTACTATTCAAGTATTCTAATTGAATTAACTTTGTCGTCATTAAAGAATCACGTAAGATTTATAAACTTTCAGATAATTAACGCCATAAATGAAAGTAAATTTGCGACTTGAGCAATGCTTAAATAGTTCCTTTGAGATAACATAATTTGACATTTTTCATGTGATTAAAATACATAAACTATGTTCCTCTGCTGAACCTTAGGAAATTTAAATAAGTAACGTGTTTATCAGAAGATTTGTTACGATAATGGCTTTAAAGCCCAATATACCTTGTTAATAAATATTCCGTGAGTATTAAATTGAGTATTTGTTATATACATTCATCATTCTTAACGGGCGCCTTGTGTACGTAGCGGGCGATGTGTACGTAGTTTTTACAGTGTCAAAGTAGAAACACATAATAACTATTCTTCATTCATAGGGTCATTCATGACTCTATGAATGACCCTTTATATATATGCCATAAAAATACAATAGAAGTTTATGTATTGAAATATTGACACAATTAATATTTTATCTGCTATTATACAAATGCTATCTACTTATGATTCTACATAAATAGACTGCCTTGTAGTTTACGCAGTATTTAAAACCGAATAACCAAACCCAGGTTAATGATATCTGGCCCTTCAGATTTAATGTGCGCGTTCGCTATATGCACAAAATTGGTCTTCTCTCGGCTTGAATTCCACGCTACGTCTCCCCTAAATCCGATTCTTCATCGCAGGGGCGCAGTAGCGTAGCAGTTCAGTAGGTTTTGGAGGGAGGGGGGGGGACGACTCAGTAGGTTTTCATCGATTCTGGTCATTGAAAAAAACACTGATATATGGTTATTTTCCATCAGCTTCCAAAGACATGGGGGGCTCGAGCCCCTAAGCTCCCCTTTCCTATACCACTGCAGGGGCGTATCCACGGAGTGGGATATCGGGATATATCCTCTGACTTTCAAAATTAGTTATTAAGGGCTTCGAGATTTTTGTCGTCGATAAGAAATTAAGTTTATTAATACAAAATTACATCTCATATCACCCCCCCCCCCGAAAAAAATTTTCTGGCTACGTCCCTTGCCTCATCGACTAGCATATAACGACCATGTTACATCATAAAATTATCAAAAGTAGAATATTATTAAAAGTCTACCAAATAGTGCAGCAATTTTTCAGCATTATATATGTAGAAAAAGGTGTACATTAATACATTTTGTTTTGAAATGTAAAATATAAATAATATTTAGATGACTTTTTTATCTACTGGGCTGCGTTTTTTCCCACTCACCTACAAATTCATATGTGAATATTTGATTCAGTCAACATTTCCAAATGTTTTGACTGCAGTAAAAATGTACAGGTGTTCAATGATAACAAATGCCTCTGGTGAACGAACTTTTTCAAAATTGTTAAAAAGTTGTCGCCGATCCACTATGACCCAAGATCGTCTAAACTCGCTTGCAGTCATGTCCACTGAATATGATATATTGCAAGTGTAGAATTTCAGGACATTCTAAAAGATTTTATTGCAAGAAAATTGAGAAGTGAGCGTTTAAAAAGGGGCTATTAAAAACACATAAATAAAAATAGATCAGTACACACGTTTCGGTTGGGTCAAAGGGTTCACCCGTCTTCACCTGCAAAAGTATGAACAGACACACGCGTAGGCAAACAGAGAAGAAAAAAAAAATGTACTGTATTTGTTTTCACTTCAGTGAATTTACGGAACTTGTACGCAATGTATCTCGTATAAAACGGAAGTATATATTTTGTTTCACTTCTCTAGATGTGTACTGATCTATTTTTATATATGCGTACTTTTAACACAGTTTTTAATTAAATTTTGTTCTTAACACTAGCTTTTTTGAATGTGTTTTAATATTGAAGTATTTGTCATGTTTTCGAGCATGGTTTGAGGAAAATAAATTAATCTTTCACAATCACTGCTCAACTATTTTATAATTGATGTTTTAGAATTCAGACTTAATAATACAGTATATGAATCTCTATTGTAATACAATATTCTCTTTTTTGATACAATATTCGGATGTCAAACCTTTTGTTTACAAAACGCAATTAAGGAATCAGGGATCACATTCTTCAGCTTTTAGCTGATTTCGGATTTTTCTAAATAAGGAATTCACTTTTTTGTATTTTTTCTCTGAAAATTCTGCATTTTTCTGTGAATTCCTGATAGTTATTAGTCAACTGTGTGATATTTTTATCTTGTAGCATGTTCCAATGTTTTTCTTATCAAACCTTCTTTCACATTAATTACATATAAATATCACATGCGCAAATATTTTAATCTCGTATGATTTCAGCTTTTTTGCTCTTTTGCCAATCTAATCCCTGTAAATTTGACCAGTAGGTCAATAATGGATACCTTTATAATTAGAGTAATTTGATATATATCAGGGTAATATATATATATATATCAAAGTAATCTGATTCTTTATTTCCCAGTAATCGTTCACAGTGGCATAGCGGATGACCCCTCCACAGACCGCGCGGGGCGAGGGCCTCCCCGAAGAATCAGGGGTTTTAAACAAACAGCTAAACAGCTTTAAAATATAGTAAAATGCGGTTTTTGGGCACATAAGCCTAATTTTCAAATATTGTATATCCTAATATCCTATTCCATCGAAATTTCCCAGTAAGAGACCCCTTTTCAATCTCTAGTCGAGCCCCCCCCCCCCAAAGAATTCCGTCCGGGCTTGGTCCTGACATAAATCTCACATCGCCAATGAAAGAAAAATATCAATTGTTTTTTGAAAAACCTGTTACATTTGAGAACGACAAGTAGAAAACGTATTTTCAAAATAATTTTCGAATAAAAACGATACTCCCAATCTCTGTTTTCCTCTGTTATCCCAATCCCTCTCTCTGGTAGTAAAGAATTGTTACCGATTCGTAAACGGGACAAAATACGTTTAGGAGAGAATAAAGTTTGCTGAAAATCCAAGATTTCCTTTTAACTTATACCGTCCCCCCAAAAAAGCTAATATAAGCATCATTAATATTTACACGCGAAATTGTTTTGCGGGCTATAAATTAGCTCAGAAGAAATTAAGCATAGAACAAAACTCACGTTACAAAATGGACCGTCTATTTTGAAAACTATGGAAAAATGCTGTTTTTTTAAAGATCTTTCGGATTACTTCATAAAATTTGTAGGTTTACTTTTTTAAATACGTAGTACAGCTTTCTGAGTTTGAGTCTAGAGTAATTTCTTTTCGTAAATTATTTATTTAGAACTGCGAGAGTTTAAGCGACTTCGCTTCTTAATTGTTTCGTGAGGCATACTTTTTTTTAATACTAAGACGAGGAAGAAAAATTCATTCCATAAGTCTTAATGTGTTTATGATGAAGACTCTGAGTTTTCCATGAATTTTACCCCATGAAAGGGGTCACCATTGAAAACTGTTTGGCATGACCTTTCTCCAGTCGCCAACGGATCATAAACGCTTCGACTGATTGCCTTTTATTTCCGAACGAGTGAAGCGCATCAGTCATGCTTTTGACAGGAACAGGACCATTATTACGACTGAAAATTCAACTTATGACTTCTTTGTACATCGGAAAGGGTTACACATATCCAAAGTGTGTACTTAATCTACCACCGCAGAAAGTCACGGATAAGTTAGCATATTCGACGATCCATCGCCCCTCCACCCACACGCACTTTTTCTTTTGTGTGCAAATCTTGTGGAAATCTGCAGATCGTGGGCAAAAGAAAAATTAAAATCTAATGCATGGGAGTGTCAAGCCTTTGAATATCGGCATGGCCTCTTTCTTCGTGATCCAAATTAAAGGTTAAAGCATAGTAATTTAAGGCGAGTAGCCCCGAAAAGTCACAAATTCGTATATAATTATATGGCCTTAGGGAGAAATGGCTGGAAGCTGAGCAGGGAGTTAATTATGTTTAGTGCGATTCAGTTTAACCAGGATATCTAAACTGAATTTGTATTTTTTTCTCCTTTTCCCTTTGTCCGATATTCCAGGTAGATTTAACACTGCACAGAAAGGTCCTCTACCCGTCTGTCCGCTAATGTCTGCTATTAAAAAACGATAAGGAAATTTGAGGGAAGAGAGAAAGTGGAAGCAACGGATATACATATGATAGGTCGTGTAAAACGAAATTCTATGAATGTATTGGTGGCGTGCGACCTCATTCATCTCGGATCCTGCCTAATCTTATAAAAAAATAACTAAAAATTTGTAATGGCTGTCATGTACTTCAAAACGAAAAAAAAAATAGTCATTGCCACTCCTAAGAAGTGAAATACAAAGCTTTAATGTCTAAGTGAGAGAATAAGTCTAAGAATATGAGTTCAATCATCTATACTCTACGAAGTTGGGAACTAAAAACTTAAAGTGAATGTCGATTTTTCCCAGAATAATTTACTTAAAATAGTCACTTTCTGCATTATCAAATCAAGCATTCTCAAATTTTGCATTCTCGCGCTAAACTCCGCGGTCTATATTCCCAGTATAGTCTATATTCCCAGTTGTCTATAAAAAAAATTGGTTAAAATCCGTTCGCCCGTTTCTGTTTATGCAAGACTTTTTATAGCGCAAGTTAATTCATAATTATAACAATCAGTCCAGCAGTGGTCTGGGCGCTAAACTCCGTTCGCATAAGAACACAGCAAGTGAAGCAGCATCCGGCTTGGCCAGTGCTTGGGAGGGACTTCCCCCTCTCCGCCCGTCCGCTGTGGAACCGTGTACGCTAATGGGAGCTGGTGCACGTAAAATCCGTCATGGCTCCAATGTCCTCCAAGTTGTTAAACGATACCTCTGGGGGTGCCGATTTCAGGGGGTTGGTCCCTCCTCTGGAATTGGTTCAAAATTACGGGACCATGAGCTAAGACGGACTTCCTCCCACTGGGGCTCATTGCAATGGAAGCCGCTCCTTCAGCCCATCGCCTGCCTATATAGGGGGATCTGTCACCGCAACGCGGTTGCCAGAGGGCATTAGCAACAACAACAACACACCTATTGAGGTTGAATACTTTGGCTGACCTTGCAATCCGCAGTTGACGATTCACTCTTTCAGTTTTGAGCATATGGTCATGGGGAACACACCTACCTCAAACATCTAAAATTTTCATACTTAACTTTTTTCAGTATGTTCAGAGAAATCAAGAACGACACTTACAGAAATAGATATTCCGATTGGCTTTTGCATTCTTGTTTTTCTAGATGGGTATTTCATTCGTGATGGCTATAATTTCAAAGTTTCGGTATGTTTGCCTTAGAACTAGAAATAAATTTGAAGGAAAGGTTCGAACTAAAGGTTTTGATATCAGTGATAATCTAAAACCAAACTACTCTCTGCTTTTAGCAAATATAACACAATAATTACAAGGACAGATTGAAGGGTGGGTTCGGAGAGGGCTACCGCCCCTCCCGAGAAAGAAAGAAATTAATGTAAAAGATCTTATTTTACTCCCATAAAAGGGATGTGTATCTGAGTCTTCCAACTAACCCCCCCCCCCCACAAAATTGCATTAATCCGTCAGTGAGTAAGTCAAAGTTTTTAGCATAAGTTTTTAGCTTTAAGATCTTTTCAATGAGTATTCATTTACTGAGGATAGCTTTAGTGAATGCCTCGTACTACCTGATAAGGCCTGAAGCAGTAAACTTTAACAGCGAGATTTTTTTATTTTATTAATTTCCTTTTTGCTGGGTCAGCCTTGGGACTGGACAAATTGCCTTTGACTATTGGTTGGCAGGTGGATTTCATTTTCACAAGAATACTTTCACTTGAAGACTGAGTGTTGTGCTTAAAAAAACGAAAAAAAAAGACTGAGAGAATATAAGGGAGGAGTTGAGATGTGACATGACATTTGATGAGTCTTTTTTTCTAGGTAGTAGCTGAACAAAACAAGAGGATATAGAAAATGGCCAGCGTGATTAATTTTCCGAATTGGGTTTTTCTGGCACACGATTTGGCAACTCGGCTTCAGGTCAATTCAGTCAGGCCCGGACTGGCCAGGTCGGTTGGTCGGCGATTACCGAGGGCCCGTGGCCTAGGGGGCCCCCAGCGAGTCCTCCCAAAACTGGATGTCCTATACTGTATAATTAAAGTAAGGCTAAAATGTGCTTTAGCCCACCGCTTGTCGATGTTTTGTGGAGGAACGATAATGTGCCAAATATTGCAAATTTGATATTTCAGAACTGAGGAATGATCCGAAATATCTTGCGTTTTCGCGCATGCGTAGTTGTTATTTTTTGTTCCAGCTACTGTGTGACGTACACTAGAACCCCTTTATCAACACCCCCTAGAGAGGAAAGCCGCGGCGCTTGCTTGTGACGTCACACCGAGTAGGTAAAACAAAGCGTTTCCATTGGGTTTCTCCTCTTTCCCGCGGCGCGGGAGAGAGGAGAAACCCAATGGAAACGCTTTGCTTTACCCACTCGCTGTGACGTCACAAGCAAGCGCCGCGGCTTTCCTCTCTAGGGGGCGTTGCCTTTATACACAGGCCGACCGATCGGCCATATTGGGTCGAACTGGTGAAGCGGTGTCGTCCCAGAACCCGCGGTAACCCCAGAATGGGGTGGGAAATGTTGGGGAAGAGAAGAGAGATTTACGACTATTTCTCCTCATCAAGGTCGGTAACGAGATCGGGGATTACAGAATTCAACTTAGCGATAGTCCCTCCTCCCCCTCTCAGAGCTCTCTTATCAATTCTGTGCTTCAGCGCCTTCCTGTCTTCAAAATACAAAAGCCGAATGGGATGAAAGAATCACATGTTTATGTCTTCGAATTCAAAGCGATTTTTCTCAATACTTATGAAAAAGCTATTGGTTCGATATAAACTGAAACTTTTTTGAGGGAATTTTAAATCATACTCATTCTTATGAAAAGAAAATTAATGAATTCTTCTGTAACTTTAAAAGTACGAAATTATAATAATCGAACAAAAATAAAAATACTCATTATAGTTAAGTAATTACTATAGTAATTATACAATTTAAATTATATGCTTATATAGATATTCATTTACATTACACGACGCACAGGAAGTACAGCAAGGGGGCTAATAGGGCCAAAATTTTTGATTATCATATTTATTTAGTCTAATCAAATGGATATGCCCCCTTCATTTAACTTATGAACAGCAGTTAGCTGTGGCATTACAAAACTTTTGCCCCTCTCCCGAAATGTGTTTCATATTGCCAAACCTAGAAAGAAAATGAAATATACTATAAGAATTTTTTTTTATCAGCAAATAATCTCTCCCCTCCTCCCCCCCCCCCCCGAAAAAAAAGAAAAAAAACCTCGAGTGTAGTCCGCTTTAATAATAAATACTCTAAGTAGACAATTTGATACAAATACATATGAATTATTAATGTAAGCAGAAATTACATTTTTAGAGAGATTAATTAAAAGGTTTTTGTAGATATTGTATAGCGAAAAGTTTTTCCAAGAATATATTTTCCTTGGAATAAACTATAAATTTTGACTTCCTTTAACTAAAGACAAACTTTAAAACAAAATACTGATTCCGATAAGTTTCATCAAATAAATTATGCATTTAAAATAAATGCTTGAATTCAAACTAATACCCGGAATAAACGTGCATTTCTTAAAACTTTTTATTTAAATATTTTTATTTTATTTTGGTGATTTCAAAGTTAAATTCATAAATAAAGTGAATTGCAGAAACTTTGAAAAGTGCTTGAAGAAAACAAGATGTTGATGGGTGATTTCTTTTCCTCTTCTACAATAAAGAAACAGTATCCCCGCAATTATTTAATATTGTTGATTTGTTCAGGCAAAGCATACTAGGGCTATCTTCCAAAGAGAAAAATGTTTTGAGCGAGCACGTTTTAAGGGGGCGTAACGAGTATTTACGTTACATCTGGGGAAAACATCCCAAAACTCCAGATCGACAACTGCGTAGGAAGGCAGAACGCTGGAACTTCATGCTTTAGCCATCGGACAATGTTCATCAATTATTTAATTATTAATATTTTATAACGCATTTTACAATTTAACAGTGCTTTATTCGATGTATCAAGTTGCGCTGTTTTTAAAAGCACGTTTTGTAAATATTTAAACGATTTTAATACTTTAAATCTATAAAGTTTTAATATAGTATCTCTGATCGGATCATTTTTCTTTCAACACAAGGAAACCCGTAAAATTTTAACCCTTTGAGGCGCAACCCTTTCCCAAAGCTGAAAAAAGGGCAGTCGTTGCGCACAGCCAGCTGCGTCAAAAAAAGGGTCTCTAGATCTGTGGCACGCGATGAACGTTTCGATCGTCCGCCATCTTGCTGTTAGTTAAGTCAAGCGATGGCAACGGCTGCCCTTTCTTCAGCATTGGGCAATCTATCCGGCTGTTCTCGCATTTTTCCATTTTTCAGCAGATGTCAGTGCTGCTAAAAATAATCGTGACAATTTTTTTACGGGAAATGACGAGCTAAAAAGTAAAGGATTCTCGTGGAGCTATGTCACCCGCAACTATTTTTATAGAAATCAAATCTATTCTTCGTGACTGGCAATAGTCAAAACGTCAGAGTTTGGTGTTCCCAGAGCGGGAACACTGCGCCTATTGAAAAGGGAAAATATTATTAACTTTCGCTCAACAAATAAAACATTTTTCCATAAAATATTTTGTATTGCATTAAAAACTATAAATAAATAAATAATTTAAAGAAACTCTAATAATTAGAAAGCATTTAAAACCACAACCTATTGGAAATGAGAAAAATTGTTTAAACCAAACGCTTAAAAAATAATCTTGTTTAAATTAAGCTAATCTGGTAGTGAAAAGTTTCTTTTTAATAAATATTTTGTCAAGACACAGACTGGAGTTTCTTTTTGTATTTTTAAGTGGAACGGCTAAAATACGGTTAACTACCTCTCCGATTGCGATAGTTCATATGTATAATATGCTTAGGAAATCCTGATAACAATAGCTTTCTAAAGAAATATTATCACTGTTCCCAGACCTACTGAAATTTTGGAGGTGCACAGGAAACATATGAGGGGGGCACATATCGAATTTTAAAGCAGAAAGGGGAAGTTTCTTTAAAATTTCAAACATGTTTATTTTTTTTTAAATTGACTAAGTTGTTCGGGGGGGGAGACACAGAGGGGAAATGTGCCCCCCTCAACGCTACGCCTATAGGTCATATGTATTGTATGCTTAGCTGTGACGTAGCTACACTGGGTGACATCCGGGGCGGATATAAGTGGTGTTACCCCCCATATGAGCATTTTTGCCCCATACATGCGATATTTTTGGAATTTTTGCTGTACAAGCCGTCGGGTGTCACCTTTTTGAGGGTGACACCCGGGGCGGACCGCCCCCCCTCGTCTTGCTACGCCACTGATGCTTAGGATAACAGTAGTTATGAAGGTTTACCTCCGCTCCAGACCTACGTAACTGCACCAAAATTTACGCCTTTACTCCAAAACAAGAGAAATTTGGGCATAAGATCCATTCTAATGCCTTCCTCACGTATGTTACAAAAGAAAGAAATTGTGTGTCCAATATTTACTAAAAATGAATCATGTTGGCGTTTTTTCCGCACACCTTTCGCCCCCACTTTTAACCCCACCCCAACGTATTACCGTATTTTCTAGCTTTTACTTTCTACAGATCGCTTATGAAAACCAGGCATGTAGACAGAAAAAATCTTTGGGGAATGCGCAAAAGATGGTAAAGGTAGAAAATCTCATAAAAAGGCTTAATTACTGATATCCAATTAACAAAAATTAAGGATTTTTTTTCTGGAGGGGGTCGAAGGCATGCCCCTGTGGTCACCCTTTGGCTTGGCTACATGCCTGATGAGAACAAAAATAAGAAAAGAACGTAAAATGATGAGGGATATCCAGGGCCAGCCTTAGGCAGGGACAAACGCCCAGAGGCCCGCGATTGGAAGCTCCGCATGAAAATTTAGTTTCCGAAAAAATATATGAATTATAAATGCAACATTTGTCTGTTCTGTTATTATTTTTTTCCGTACATTTTAGTAATTAGTCGAATTGAACTAAACTCTTCCTTGCCAACTTTGTAAAGCTGCTTTACAAATTTTCTTGAAACTTGAGTATTAGTAATGTAGATTAATTAATATTTTTACTGATTACTGCATGTCTTAATCCATCGGATTTATGATATGTTGCACTGCAATATTACGTTCAGACGCCCATGTTGCATAAATGTTCAACAGCACCGATAATATTTTTTTTAAACTTGCGGGGGGGGGGGTGGCTTTTAACTTAGGTTGTCAGTTATTATGCAATAAGAAGAAAATAGTAAAATAATCCAAAATTTCACTCTACTAATCGTTAGGGGTGGAGTGGGTATATGAGCCCACCCCATCTTCTCCTTTGTCTAAGCATGACTTTTTTGTTAAGATAATAGCTCTTAATCAGAATGTTTAATTTTTATTAGCATTCTTTCACTATATTATGATGAAAGTTTGATGATGGGGCACAAATGAAAGTCATTTAAAGCAGTTCTTTTAAGAAAGCACACAGTTTATCACCCGCTGTTAACCTTTTTACACACCGCATTGAGATCGAGGCACATTTTAAATTAGTCCCCCCCCCCCAATATTGTGTTTTCTAATGCGTTAGCGAAAGGTTATTAGTCATTTAAATGGGGGAGAGGGACTTTTTTATATAATTTTTACTGTGTTTCCAATTGGGAACATGGGTCATTTCTGACTATAATTTACATTGGTTTCAAAAACTGAATATACTGATGGGTATTTTAAATAATAAATGAAATACTAAGACTTAATAAAAGATTTATTTTTGAATTTCAGTGAAGATATGAATTAAGTTTGAAGAAGGGGAGGGTGCATCAAGATAGCTCTGTAAATATTTATGAAAAAGGCTATTTTCATGACTTTTTTCCAGTTTCCCAGTCATGATAGAAATGCAACTTCTATTTTAAAAAATGAAGTCAATTTTTAACTTTATCTGCTAATTTTTTCAAGTCAATACTGATAAAATTTCATTTTTGAATAAATTTTTAATTCGATGTTCCCAGTTAGGAACATTGGACGCAGGGGCGTAGCCAAAGGGGGGGGGTCATAACCACCCTTCATGAGGAATTTTTTGCTATACAAAATGTATATTCTTCACTACATTATCATACACTCGTATACATATCTATGAGTTGTAGTTGTCTTAACCCCCCCCCATGAAAAATTTCTGGCTACGCCCCTGTTGGACTGTAAAGGGTTAAAAGAATCAAGTAACAACAAAAAAATTGAGAATGTCCACTCATAAGACGTATTACCATTATTATAAAAACCAGACCTGTAAGAGCTAAAGAACATTCAGCATAAATCTTTAAAATGCAATATTTTTTTAAGGTCTTTTGAAATGAAAGATGAATCAGGATAATTTGTCATGCAATTTCTGTGCTTCTCAAAGTGTTTTGTTAAACTTACTCAGTATTTACCTATTGGCTTGTCCGAGAGTAGAGCTTGTATAGTAACATTGTGTATTCTTCTGAGTATCGCTAACTAAACTAAGTGAGTAAACTAAGTTTGTTTTTGAAATTTGTAAAGAGTTCGATCCCCCCCCCCCCAAGAAAAGTCTTAAATTCTCTCATAACGAAATATTTAATATAATGGGCACCGTTAATAACATTTTTCAAGATACAGTAACTAAAAACTAAAAAAAAGAAAAAACATGAACGAAAATTTTCTGAAATGTGATGAAATAATAATGCATAGTAAGTATATTGTATAGTGTGTAAGGAAAATCAACACTAGGGGTGTCTGTTCTTGGAGAGGATGCCTTGAGCGAGGTCACTTTTAAGGGGTTCTAACGCGTATTCACGTTATATTTCGAGAAAACCGCCCAAAAATGTAGGCCGTCAAATAGACACCCGCGGGTAGACAAGAACCTTGGTTCTTCACGCTTCATGCATCTACCAAATTCACTGTGCTATCCACTCGCCCACATGTCAGGACCGTTACAGAATAAAACCTGCCTTAAGTAAATCCTTAACTAAGCATAAACTTATTATTTAAGAAAATATTTCTTGGTCCAGTGAACAAACACTTAGTCCATTTCTATATAATTTTTATTCAACGGAAAATGAAGTAAACAGAAAGTCTTAAACAAAAGTATGTCTTTCTATTTAAGACAAGTTTTATTATATAACAATAAAACTTAATTTCATCTATACCCTATTTACTTTTCGATTAAAATTATTTTTAAATGAAATTTAGTGTAATATGTATTGGCAAATCCAAAATGTTCAGTTAAATACTATTATGTACCTTCATAAACATGTATAAAATCATAAAAAACTCTTATCGTTATTTTAACGTTTAAATCCTACTTTAATAGATACGTGTATCGACTAAACGTATACATTAATTTAGCATTTTAGTCGATATATGTATCGACTTTGATAAATATATCTTTTCAATAACTTGCTTAAAAATATACTGCCTTGTAAATGATGACAGAAAGCATGTATGTAGGTTTAATGAATGTTTGATAAAATAATATTTATTTGACTTCGATGCTCTACTTGTGGTAAACGAAATCTCATTTTGAAATAAATTTGGATCTCCGTACTCGAAGAAAAGAACGCATAAATCAGAGTTTTCTTCCGAAAGAAAACACATTCAACGGAAATCTCTTTTTTCAGTGAAACGGCTTCGATTTAACAATAGCCGTGCGCGACCCCCAAACTTGACCCTGGGTGGACTTTCTTAAGGGACCATCTGCAGGATTTTTGTTGCCCAAACAGCATTTTGAGAGGAATGGTAGAATCGGGAAGAAATAAGGGGGGCATGAAGGGGAAAGTGGTTTTTGACAGTTTGGCGGGCTGGCTGCGCGGAGAGTGAGACTAAACCCCATCCTCTTCCGCCAGATATATCGCGCATTTTCCTTGTCTCCTGATAAGCGCGATATAACGAGGGGATACTACGATTTTAGCTAGCTTTTCTAAAAAAGTTTCGCCAACGCAGGAATGCACCTTTTCCTGGTAACCCGGCAATTTTTCCAAGTGTTCGACCCCCGGATTTTCTTCCCCTTAGATCTAAGACCCTTCAGACCAGTGGTCGAATATCCGGAAGACGGGGAAAAATTCTGAAACCCAATGTTTTGGATAGCGGTCGATGAACTCTTGCGTTCTCACAAAATTGCTTGTGGAAAAACCGTTATATCTCTCTTATTATAAGAGTACAAACAAAAATCTCTCGGTACTAGGCGGTACAAATGTAGTACAAGCTAGTACAATCGTCAAATTTTGAAAATTCCTTCATGGGGGGCTGCCATTTCTGCAGCCCCACACATTTCAATTGTTAATAACTTTTTAACGAAACCGGTACAAACGGAAATATTTCGGTACTAGCCGGTACAAACATAGTACAAATCAGTACAATCGTCAAATTTTGAAAATTGCTTCATGGGGGGGGGCTGACGTTTCTCTATCCCCCCACACTAAAATCGTTAATAACTTTTTAACAAAACCGGTACAAACAGAAATATTTCGGTACTAGCCGGTACAAACGTAGTACAAACCAGTACAATCGTCAAAATTTTGAAACTCGTTGGTGGGGGGGCCAGTGAAATGCACCTGACGATACGAGACCTGGGTCATTTCTCGTGTCGCATGGTCTCGCGTCCATCCCTATTTTCTATTATGTCTCTTTCTCTTATAGTGAAATATTTAAAATATTTCTTTAAATGATGTAAGTTGACTAATAGTGTTGTGTGACTACTCTGCATCTTTCTGAACTAAAACATCATTTATAAAAGTGTGTTTCTATACGTACAGTATACCCCAACTCTATTCAAATTAGGGATGAATGCGAGAAGAAAAATAATAATTTTTTAATATCTCGTCTACTGTAATTTTATTTTAAATCTTGATAAGAAGTCGTGTACAATTACTTATTGAAAGCGATTACAAGTTTGAAAATTATAAAATTTATAACAGCAAAATGTAGAACGCTATTGTCCCCAAAACATTCTTAAATGTGTTATGAAGTGATCGAAATTTATATTTCAAAGTTACGTTTGATAGAAAAATTTTTAGTATGCCAATTTGGAATTTGAGTTTAAAAACAGTTTTTTTTTTTTTTTTTTTTAATGAAAATTGACTAGTTATTCAGATTTGAAATTGACGTAATCCTCTGTATAGTTTTCGAGGAAATATTCTGGAAAATCTTATAGTTCTAGCATCGTAAGTTTATTTCTTATATGGAGTGAAAGTTAACCAAGCGGACTTCTCCGAAAAAGTGCCAAGTTTAATATTTTTTTCGAAAAATTAAGTAACTTTTCAAATTTTTAATTTGTTTCAGCTCATAGCATGGTTTCTGATAGCAAGCCTAAAAGTTTTCATAAACAAATATAACATAATTTCAAACATAAGCAAACATAATTTCAAAAGCAGCCTAAAAGCTTTCATAGTTCTGGCATGGTTTGTAAGTTTATTTCTTATATTCAGTGAATGTCCATCAAAAACGTCTTCCTCTGGGAAAGTGTCAAGCTTAACAATTAAAAAAAAAAAAATGGATAGCTCGTCAAATTTTAGTTCAATGTCAGTTCACAATATAGTTTCCGAGGTAACGTTCTGAAAATTCTCATAATTATGGCATCGCAAGTTTATTTCTGGGTATGAGCGAAAGTCAAGAAAATAAATAATTCTCTGAAAAAGTATCAAGTTTTATAATATTTTTTTAAAAATTAAAAAAACTTTTGAATTTCAGCTCGATGTCAGGTCACAGCATAGTTTCAGAGTAAACATTCTGAAAATTTTCATAGTTATGTGATTATAAGTTTATTTCCTACACTGAGCGAAACTCAACCGAAATCCTCGGTTTTCAGGTGGAAAAGCCTTTAACTTCCGCTTCTACAAGTAGTCCAGTCAAATTAGGAAAAATGGGGGAAAAAATTTATATATTTTTTAAACTTGGGGAAAACACTAATTCGGTATGTAGTTGTATGAAACAGAAAATTCCCCCTCTCGGGGTGCCGCGTCCCCCCCTTTGCCCCCCCCAATAAAAGGTCACTTTTTCAGATTTTCACTTCTATCTCAAAAAACGTTCGTCTTAGCAAAAAAATATCAATTACAAAATGAAAGCTGATAAAATTTCCGACATCATTGTAATAGGTTATTTTTTTCTATATGCAATAGCGTTCGAGATATGTTTTAGACCAAATCGCAAATTTTTGGAAAACACTTCTTTTTA
Source organism: Cheiracanthium punctorium (assembly GCA_038373885.1). Lineage (NCBI taxonomy): Eukaryota > Metazoa > Arthropoda > Arachnida > Araneae > Cheiracanthiidae > Cheiracanthium > Cheiracanthium punctorium. The sequence continues at coordinate 10,511 of JAWZYV010014959.1, read as the reverse complement.
TCCCGATTTTTAATCAATTTTGTCTTTTAACTCTTCAACCCTCTGTTTTACAGCAATTTTTTTTCATAACAAAGTTTAAGGTTATTTAATTACCTTTAAAGTGAGTTATTATTTGAAACTTTATCTTTAAATGATCAAAAGTTATTGCAATTTGATATTTTCAATAAATTTAGCAAATTTGAATGAAAACTACATTGCGCGTTAAAGTATGACAAAATCTAGGAAAAAAATTATAAAGTTTTGAAACTTTGGGAAAACATTGGTTGGGGATGTAGGTGTATGAAACAGAAAAGTTCACCCCTCTCGGGGGGACACGTCTCCCCTAAAAAAGGTACTTTTGGGATTTTCACTTTTATCTCAAAAACCATACGTCTTAGCAAAAAATTGTCAGTTACAAAATGAAAGCTGAGGAAGTTTCCTACAAGATTGCTATGGGTTATCTTTTTCTAGATACAAAAGCTTTCGAGATATAAGTTTTAGAAAAAATCGCAAGGAAAACGCTTCTTTTAATACCAATTTTCCACTATGCGTTATACTAGCTCTTAACCCTCACTTTTACAGGAGTATTCAATTCCTCTAAAATAAGTTATTATTTGTAATTTTATCTTTAAAGGATAAAAAATTATAGCAATTAGAAATTTTCAATAAATAGAGAATTCGAATGCAAACTACATTGCTTGACCAAGTACGAGAAAATTTAGAAAATAATTTATAAAGTTTTGAAACCTGGGAAAAACACTTGTAGGTGGTGCAATATTAAGAAAGAGGAAAGTTCCTCTACCTTGGGGGGGCGTGTCCCCCTTTCCTCCAAATTTTTTTTATGCGAAACGGTTCTTTTTTTCAATAATAATTTATATTACATAAGCGTACGATTTGATTTTATTTCGTTTTTTTTTAATTTCTTCCTTCTATTGTTTCTGCTGAACTAGTTACATTTTATTCGTATATAAACGCATATTTAACACATAAATGTTAGTACTGAAGTCTAAATTAACCCCCTCTGCCACCCCCCAAAATATATTTTGAAAGTGATATTTTTTACATCAATAGAATTCTGTAATGCAATACATCTGTTCAATATTATGTACTTTTGACATTTGCATTTCAGTGATCATTCAGCATCAGAATTAATAATGTCAGCAAAATTAATAAAAAAATTACTGCATAATTATAGCACACTTACTTTCTCTTGTGCAACATCTGTACAATAATAGTGCAACAAACCTATGGACATGGGCGCCGGCAGCATAGGGCAAGGGGGGCAATGCCCCCCTGGATTTTTGTATGCAGTGTTTTCCCTTGCTTTTTTGCTCTTTCCAACATGGTAACCATACGTTAAAGTAGTCTTTGCCCCCCTCTTCAGTAGACTTTGCCCCTCCCTGGAGTAGTCTTTGCCCCCCCCCCCTGGGAAATATTCTGCCGGCGCCCATGCCTATGGAACAATTTTATTTTTATAAAAATGTATCCTCATAGTCTTCCTGCACATTGCTGTACAGCGCAAATTGGCCTTCACACGCGTGCATTTCTTTCCGCAAGTTTGAATGCATCCTCATGAAATTAATAATAATATTGTTTCTGGAGCTGGTTTTCGTTTCATATAAACTAGAGAGAGCGATGAGTTCAGTTTTCTCCACCCCCAGTTTCTGGGTTCCAAATTGTTCTTTGTTATCCCCGCTCATTTCACTTGGCCGTCTTTTGAAGAATTTTCCCAGACTTTCGGACAATGATTTAAAGATAAGGAAAATGCAACAGAAGAGGGGGGAATTTCTTGAAAAAAGGAGATTGCAAATTTTGATAATTCGACTGTTCGATTCTCTGAATTAAGAATCAGCAGCTAGAAGGAAAGTTAGTCGAAATATGGGATGAAAAAAAGCGTTTTCCATAAATTTGCGAGGTTTTCTAAAACATATCTCGAAGCTATTCGATATAGAAAAAAATATTCGATATAGAAAAGATATCGAGTAATAAATAATTCGATACATAAAAAAATAAAAATTATAATCTTCTGGGAAATTTTATCAGCTTTCATTTTGTAATTGGCATGCTCTTGCTAAGACGCACCAATTTTTGATGAAAATCTAAAAAGGGAACTTTGAGGAGGAGGGGGCTAAGAGGGCGGACGCGGCACCCCTAGAGTCTGTTTCATACAACTACATACCCAACCAGTGTTTTCCCCAACTTTTAAGCTATTTGCCCCGTTTATAAGCTATTTCCTTGGTTTTTCTTGCATTCTGACGCACAATGCAGTTTTCATTCGAATTCCCTAAAATGTATTGAAAATTTCAAATTGCTGTAACTTTTGATCATTTAAAAATAGAATTACATATAAAAATTAAATTTAAAGGCAATTGAATACTTTAAAACTTTTCTTTAACCCATTCCTGTCTAACTGATGGTTGAAGAGCTGTAAGGCAAAGTTAGTGGGAAATAGTTATATAAAAAGAAGCGTTTTCCCAAAATTTGCGATTTTTTTCTAAAACTTATATCTAGAAAGCTTTTGTATCTAGAAAAGATAACCCGTAGCAATCTTGTAGGAAACTTCCTCAGCTTTCATTTTGTAACTGACAATTTTTTGCTAAGACGTACGGTTTTTGAGATAAAAGTGAAAATCCCAAAAATACCTTTTTTTAGGGGGGGGGGCTAAAGAGGGGGCATGCCCGCCCGAAAGGCGGGAACTTTTCTGTTTCATACAACTACATCCCCAACCAATGTTTTCCCAAAGTTTCAAAACTTTATAATTTTTTTTCCTAGATTTTGTCATACTTTGACGCGCAATGTGGTTTTCCTTCAAATTTGCTAAATTTATTGAAAATTTCAAATTGCAATAACTTTTGATCATTTAAAGATAAAGTTTCAAATAATAACTCACTTTAAAGGTAATTGAATACTCTACAACTTTGTTAGGAAGACAATTGCTGTAAAACTGAGGGTTGAAGAGTTAAAAGACAAAATTGGTTAAAAAGTCTGGATAAAAAGAAGCGTTTTCCAAAAATTTTCGATTTTGTCTAAAACATATCTCGAAAGCTATTGCATATAGAAAAAAACAACCAATTACAATCTTGTAGGAAATTTTATCCGCTTTCATTTTGTAGTTGACATTTTTTGCTAAGACGAACGGTTTTTGAGATAGAAGTGAAAATGTAATAAAGTGACCTTTTGGGGGGGCCCAAGGGGGAGACGCGGCACCCCGAGAGGGGGGAACTTTTCTGTTTCATACAACTATATACCCAATTAGTGTTTTCCCCAAGTTTCAAAAATATATAATTTTTTCCCCCATTTGCTGTTTTTTGGTCTAATTTGCCTGGACTAAAGGCCAGTTTTAAAATGTTCATAGTTCTGCGCATCGTAAGTTTAGTTCTGATGTTTAGTGAAAGTCCATTAAAAAAGTCTTCCTCTCAAAAAGTGTCAAGTTTAAGAATAAAATAAAAGTAGGTCTTCAAATTTTATATCAATTTCAGTTCTCAATCTGGTTTCCGAGGAAAAATTCTGAAAATTTTCATCCTAATGGAAATTCTCATATTAAGTTTATTTCTGAGAGTGAGCAAAAGTCAAGAAAATAAATAATTTTTTGAAAAAGTGTTAAGTTTAATAATATTTCTTTTAAATTAAATAAATTTTCAAATTTCTCAGTTCTCATTTTCTAGAGGAAATTTCTGAAAATTCTCATAGTTGTGTGATTATAGTAGGCGAAGGTGGTGTACCTTGGAGGCACAGATTGTGCAGCTACCAGGAGAGATAAATTTAAACTAAAATACTAGTTGCATATATTTATTACTAGAGGCTCATGGGAAGTTGTTCTCTGACTGATCAACACATGTGTTGCTGATGTAAAAATCAAAGTTTGTTTTTAGCATCAAAAAGTTACATTTCAAGGACATATTATTTTTCTTCCATAACTGTAAACATTAAATTTTGCTTTGAACTAATAATCACAAGTTTAAAAGCATGTTTTCAGATACATTTATGTATATTTGAAACTGGTTGACTCTTAACATAATAAGGTGTGGAAGCCACTTTGTCAAACACTTGCTTGTAGTGTACCTTGGAGGTAGCTTGTTGTGTACCTTGGAGGTACCACCAAGGTACATTTCACAAATTTTTTAATAATTATGAGTAAAAGTTGTTAGAAATTATTTCTTTACTTTAATAACCAAAGTGCTGCTCAAAGAGGCCTAAATCTAAATGTAGGACTGTTAAATTCCTGAAGTTGTAAACTTAAATATAAATTCAAAAGCAAAGTTATTTGAGCTTAGTATTAGACAGTAAATAAATATTTTAATAAATATATTAATAATTATTTACATAATATTGTTCCATGAAAAATAATTTTTAAAATTTTTTAACACTGTGCATTTTTAGAAAAATTTGCAATTTGCATTTTTGAAAAATTATCATTTGGCATAAGTTTAGATCACCTCAACATGGAATATAATTAAATGGGTTGACTTGCACATAAAAGAGAAGATATTAAACAGTGGTTATTTTTATTTGACTAAACTTTATTTAATGCCTAAACTATTTCAACTTTATTATTTTAGTTATATGAACAATTTTATGTTTTAAAATTTATAAATTTAAAACTAATTAAACTGATATTAGCCCAAAGTGGCCTATGCAAAGTCAGATTACTGTGAACAAATAATAAACCAACTTTTCTTCATGCTGTGCAGTACTCCATCTGTTAAAAATAAATACCTCCTAGGTACACCACTGGTGGTGTACCTTGGCTTTATTGTAAGCTACTTTTTAAATAATTAAAATAGAGTATAGAAATGTATTTGGATATTTTATAAAAATATATGTAACTCGTGATATCCTTAAATTTATGGAAAAAGGTGTTTTACTGATATTTTCCGAACACTTTTTTGTAAAAAATCAAAGTTTGAAAATACCTCCAAGGTACACCGCCTTCCCCTAAGTTTGTTTGTAAATATGCAACTTTCAGAAAAAATTCATAAGCACAAAAATTGCCTTCAAAAATGGATGGAAGAGTTCCCCTTTTAGAGAAATATCGCGAAATTCCGTATTTTTAGCCTTTTTTTTTTTTTTTTTTTGACAATTTGGTAACTCTTATAGGTTCATTCTCAATGTCATTCACATACAACTTGTAAAGAGATTCTAAAATTTTCCAATCTTTAGCTCATTTTTTTTTTGTTTTAAAGCTGTTCAAAAGGTGCATGATTTTCAAATGAAATAACCTTAAGGTTAACTATCACTGCATATATGTTTATGGCCCAATTATTGGAAGAGACAGATCATTACATGAAAACAATAGAACTACTATCTGTATATTAATTAGCAACAAATCATTAATTAAATTAAACCGACCCTGAATTCGTTCTTGAAAATTTCTGTGTGACTGAATGTACCATTCTTTACAAAGCTTTGTGCACAAAACTACATTAGAAAAGGATCTTTCTTAAAATAACCCACTTAACGCTACTCTCTGTGTTGGTATTTTCGATTTCACTTTTTAACGACCAGAAAAATAATTATCTAGAACTTTTAAAAAATGTACCTTATATTTCATGTGCATTTTGAAAATACACGTATTTTATGATTTAAAATTATATGGCCTAAAATTAATGCTTTTATAATCGTAAATTTATTTTAGAAGTATTTTTAAAACTTCTAATTTATTGTTATTGTAATAAATTTATAAATTATTTGTGTTAAATATTTGTAAGCTATTTGTAGACTTTTTTTTCTGGTAGTCTCATTAGTACAGTACAAAAATATAAGGCAACTTTTCCTTACAGATTTATTTTTTTAATCAAATGTCCTGCAGACAGAACAATTTTATAGGCCCCCTTCAACCTTCTATTTCACCTTTCCAATATTCCTTTTTTTTTTCCAATATTCCTTTTTTTTTTTTTTTTTTTGGTGTGTGTGTGTGTGTAAATCTAAACTCTAATACACAACTAAACATGTTCACGTTTACGAAGTAAGTATGTTTAACGTCAAAATAATAATTTTGAAAAAAAAAAAATTAAAAAATCACACAAATCTCGAAGTTTTTAAAGTAAAAAATTGCGATTATAACTGACTTTAAAAGTGGATAGCTTATACTGTAGGAATAACCTAGATAAACTGAATCTATTTTTAAGCATATGTATGCAAATCATACTAGTTTTCATATTCTTAGGATGGAATGGCGTGATACGTTAGGATAGTTAATTTATTTTAGGCTATTTTAGAGAGCTAGTTCTACGCGTTGCTACTATGAAGATTCATCAAAACTAGATTATAAAAGAGATGCACATTCCAAAAGAAACAACAAAGTAAATTTATGCCAAACTCTTAGATTAGGAAAAACTTTCCAACACAATGGACTTTTTGCAAGAGACGTCACTGGCGTATTTGAGCTGCTATCTGCGCCATATTATGGTGGTGTTTACTTTTGGTTTCAGCTTGTTTGGATCTTGAGGGTTACTTAACTCTTTCTTCTAGATATTATAATTATTGCAAATGAAGCTAGAATATCAGTCGTTAACAAATACTAATAACCAGAGTTGGGCAGTATCGCTAATACATGTATTTTCAAAATACATTTGTATCTTGTATTTTGTATTTTCACTCGTGAAGAACAAAGTATTTTGAGAATGTATTTTAAAATACGTTTTCTATGTATTTTGGATTTTCAAAATACAAAAAATACATTTTGTATTCTGACATTAGATAATCGTAACGCCAAAGATTGTTCAGATGGCATGTGCAAATGAAAATCATAAACTTGCTGATTTTCAATCCCCACCCCCCCTCTCTTGAAGTAATTTATGAGCTGTACCAGAATTACATGTAGTACTGAAGAAGTTTTAGGATCTCTTGTGATCTTTAAATTTAACTAAACAGGAAAAGGAAAGATACGTCTTTCATACTCCTGTTTAAAACACAAGCAGTATATTCGGTCTAGGAGTGTTTCTAGATTCCCACTGTATATGAAACCAAAAGTAATAAAAACATTTTTGGGTAGTATTTAAGGATAAGATAAGGCTGCCAGTATTTCTGCAGTAGTATAATGGATTCTTGGTTATTGTGGTTAAGAGACAGAGCTACACGAAGGCTATGAGCCTTGAGGGGGGGAGACGCCTGGGTGGAGGACTTTTTAAGGGGTTTTAACCTTTTATGACTCTACGGGACTTTAAAGTCCCATGAGCAAAACTGCTTAGTAGGACATAAAGCAGCAATCAATGATCAACGAATTCTTTTAATTTCTCTAGTTTAACATTTAATTTAATTTGAGATGTAATGCCTAAAAACATTGCTTAATGTCAGACGTTACTGGTACTAAGTTATAAACTTGTTCTTCATCAGCTAAATTAATTTGGGACATAAAGGGTTAAGGAGCATTCGGTGACATATGGAGTAAAACACCCCAAATTCTAGACCATTAGAGTGACAGCTTCCCGTAATAGAATGGGGTTAGTCGAATTCCCATTCTAGATGATTTTGAAACCTTTTGTGCAATTCTTATTTTAAAATGTTCCCAAATTTTGCCTGTAAATGAAAATGAAAAAGTTAAGGAGCAGTGTCAGGTATGGGAGCTGAAAATTTAGGTAACATGCAAAATATTTAAATTTACGACAAATTCTAAAACTCACTGAAAGACAAAACTTGAAATTTTTAAAGTTGTGATTGAGTATTTATATTCAAACGTTCAATTGAAATCAGTAGCTAAATAATAAATATTATATGCAGAAGTTTATTTTACGCCCTGTGATTTTTGGAAATTAAAGTTTTTATAAACAATTTTGAAACAAACGACTATTCATTGTTCACATTCTGAAATTGTATAGTTTTCATTGTGTTTTGAGTATTAATGCAATTTCTCAGAAATGATCTGTTTCGGTTCTTATTGCTATAAAGGTAAAATTTTGAAAAGCAGCATTTAAAAAAAAAAAAAAAAAAAAAAACAGCACCTCTTCCTTAACACAAATATTAAGATTGCTTTTGTTATTCTTGTTAAAATATCTGTAAATAAAATAAACTGATATCTTCAGAGGAAAGTTTAGCTTCTTTCCAGTTCAAATGCTTTAAAAATGTTAGAAGTACTTTGTATGTGTTTTGTATTTTTCATTCTTTTTAAATTCAAGAAGTATTTTGTATTTTAAATTTTAGTGTTTGTATCGATGTCTTTTGTATCGAAAATTCATTTTAGGTGAATTTTGCCCAACACTACTAATAACTTTTGATAAATTGTTCTGCCTCTGTCACTGCTCTCTCATTCTCTTTTCACTGCGAGATTTTATTTATAGTAATTATTAAGTTCTAAAAATAACTAAAAAGCTTGTACTTTAAAAGGTATGGAAAGTTCTAAATAAATATTTGTATCATTTCAAATGCAAGAAACTTCAAATTAACCCTATGAGGTACTTATTTATACAGGGTTCGCAATAACGTAATAATTTTAGAGCGATAATATTCTTTTTATTAACAAAATTTTGGAGCGAAATGCCGCTATCATCTTCTTCTAAACCTTCCATTTAAATATTAAAAAGACAATAACTCATTACCCGAGTGGTTAATAAGAAGAAATAGTAATTATAAAATGGATACTCAATGTTCTTCATAGGAGCTGGCATGCGTGATTACCGCCAGCAGACAAACTTTAGTCTCAAACTCCGAGATCATGCAAAAAGTCCATTGTCTTAAAACTTATGAAATAACTTAAAGGTTAGACCTAAAAAAGAACTTCGTAAATAACACACACAAATGTAAAATTTTATACATTAAATTATATATGATGATGTTAATTTTTTATATATATTTTAATTTATGTGTGTTATTTACAAAGTTCTTTGCTAATTTTAACAATACTCTTATTTATAGGCATACACAACATCATAATAAATAAATAAAACAACCTCGTTATAACTGAAATTATAGTTTTATCTTGTAATTTAATGCTATCTAAACTAATTTTTAATTTAATTTTTATACTGTAATTATTCATATACGATAGATGTACTAGAAAATGTTTACTACGTATCTAATAAGAACTGAATACAGCGGTACCTTGAAATACAAGTGCGTCAACATACGAGTTTTTTGAGATAGCAGCAATTATTAAGTCAATTTTTTTTACGAGATATATATCGGAATTACAGCTATCTATAAATTGCAGCTAACATTATTAAAGGAAAGTTACGCGAAAGAATAATTTACTGCGCAAGTGAAATATCTCTGCCTACCTAACATTTGTTTGGACAATATTATCATGATTTTAGAATATGCGCATGCATATATATATTGAATTTATATCTATAAAATACATATTATTATAAATACATTATAAAAATTGAAAGCGTTTATAAGGGCCTGCTAAGATTCAATGATTCAGGGATTTCAATGAAGAAAATTATTAGAGATGCGAGTATTTTTACTAAAGAGCTTAGATGGAGGTTAAACTCCATCTCAAGGTACCACTGTAACAATAAGACTAAAATTCTGAACTTACCTCTCATGCTTCATTCATTTCCGTCTGGGATCCAGGAATGGTGTTGTCCAGTAGTATAGTATATTTATTGTTTGGCAAGTAAGCTCAAAACTTGTCACAATTTTCTAGCACCAGACATCGAGAGACCATTTTTTTAAAATGTTTTTTTTAAATCATCACAACATAAAAAATATTTTTGTTTCCCGTGAAGATGAGCCGCTGACGAGAATAACAAACGAAAGCAATAGGAATGGAAACTCGACGAAAAATATTGTTGCCTCGTCCCACAAAACAGCTGCTGTGTTTCGTCATATCTCGGAAAATCTCTGTCCTGCAATGATGAAAGCGTCTTGCCTCGCGAAATCGCTATAGTACAGATGAAACCAGCCATATGTAAACTCATCTCGCATAACAGCCGAAGAAGAAAATGATCCCGCGATGGGTGCCGTACGAATAAACTTTTGGCGTGAAAAAAAAAAAAAAAAAAAGGACGAAAGCATCTATTCGTGACAGCATTCACGTGCAAGTCTATAAGCAGCGTCGCAAGTCCTTATGTCGGCGGCGAGTTGGCCTTGAGTCTTTTCCAAGTTGGTTATGCAGGTCCAGATGTGGATCCCGAAAAAACTTCTTAAAAAGTAAAAAATCTTCTGATCTTCAAAAAGTCAGTTTTTTTTTTTTTTTTTTTTTTTTTTTAATCTTCTTTCTCTCATAAACACATCTGAATTTCCAAAATAAGTCCGACGTTACAGTCTAAACTAAATCCGTCTGAGAGGAACAAGTGGCTTTCCTCTGGATCCTACGCCCAAGTCAGTAAAAGATTGCGAACTGCGGTGTCCGGGTCTAATAATTGCGAAACACATCACGTACCATACTAACACATAAAAAATTGCCAAACGCTCGCTCTCGGAAGCTGTGCAGTCCGTTTTAAACTCACCCACCTTCTCCTTTCTCCCTCTACACCCACACTTTCTAGCTCGCTGATTGATTCTTTGGATGCACAAAAACAGAAAAAGACGGCCTACTGTGCAACCCCACCAATCGTCGTCGTCCTCCCACTGTCTAGACGAAAGGAAAC
>JAWZYV010014958.1:0-87363 GCA_038373885.1 Cheiracanthium punctorium | reverse complement strand
CGGTAGAAGACATTACCTCAAACAACCTCCTAAAGGACTTTTATATAATTAAAAAACATAGTTAGTATGATAACCTTAAAAAAAGAAAACAAAAGTTCAGAGTGCAGTATAGTGCCTAATAGCAATATGTCGCATGAGTATAAGCTTGCAGTATCATCTAACATCGGAAAGAGTTCTTTTTAAGCTAGTTCACAATGATTAAAAAAATGAAAAAAGATTATAAAAAATGCATATGAAACTTAAAAAAAAGAAAAGGGTAGGCAACTGTAACGAATGATCTTATTGATTGGAGATACAGAATAAACTGCTAAACAAAAAAAAAATTTTGCAGGTTTTTAAGCATAAATTTTGCAAGTCATAAAAAGAAGGTGCTTAAAAAATTTCGCGAATCCATTGATCTGAAAATCAAGAAGCATGAATCCACAGGACGTTTGTATGAAATCTAATTCTGCCAGAAAGCTAGTTTTAAATTCTTATTAGATACGTAAAAATGAAATCTCCATTGACTTAGTTACTTCATATTTGTTTTGAATCGAGGTTTTAAAAATAATTAATTGCCTAAGGGGTAAGTTTTTCTCTCCAACGAGCAAAAACACTTTAAAGTAGACGTAATCCTTACTCTCCTGCAAAAAACCTTCTTTTTATCTTCAGTTAGATAAATGAACAGAAAGGAGTCGATTAAAAAGCATTCGATTTCTTAATAATGGAGGTTTTGGGACAAAATGTATAATTGGAAAAAATGTAGAATACGTAATGTGTGCAGTTAAAAAAAATATAGATTTAATGAAGCTAAAAAATCTATCCTACTCTGTACTTATTAAGATTACAGCAGCATGCCTATAAAAAAAAACTGTAATCCAAATCCTTTTAAAATGATCGCCATGTATTAGCCAATAGAAAATAAGTAATGAATTGAAATAACAACTTTCAAGGGAACTCTATAAAATCTCCAATTCAAATGATCAAGTAACAAAACAATTTTGAATGCCTGAATTTTGATAGTCAGTTTTTTTTATAGCCACAATTTTTAATACTGCGTAGGACGGGATCAGAGATAGTTAAAATTTCGGTGTTAGGTTGTGGGTTCGATTCCCATATAATGCGATGAGTTAAGCGCTGAGAAAACACGTAGTTAACAAATATGTGGTTTCCCTGGGTAGGTCCGTGCGGTCAGATATAGTGTTACAGGAGGGAATGCCGGAAAATGTTTGGGGAGCAGATACTGCGTAGGACCATAGATATAGGAATCTCTAGATTGAGCATAACGAGAGAAAACTTGTTGCCACCAAATCGTAGCCACGATATTGGCATGCGCATGCGCAAAATGGCAATAACTTAAATTATAATGGTATTTTCAATCATTTAAGAACGATCCGTATTTTAAAAAGTACTCATATCAAAATATTTTCCTTCGAACTTATTTATTTTTCGGAAGACTTGCAACGAATGTTCTATTTTACATCGACGGCAGCCATGATAGTGGCAGAAATGGGGTGCGTTTCGGGCAACAAAAAACACACGATTAGGAACATTGGATGAGCTATCTAGGTATTCCTAAATATATGCGGAAGGACGGGATGAGAGATAGTAAAAATGTCGATGTAACGATGTGGTTTTCTTTCCCACATAATCTGCTAGTGTATGGTCTTAGGTTCGATTCCCACTTAAGCTGCTTGTGGACGCTCTTGGGTTCGATTCCCACATAATGCGATGACTTAACCCATTTATGCCTAGCGTCCCTTTTTTGGGACGGCATTTTCGATATTAGTCGAAAATGTTATTTATTTTTCCTAGCCTTTATTCATGAGCATCGAGCCTCAACTCTACAAAATATTTTAACATGACCAAGTAGGATGTTGATATTTCGATTTTTATGCATAATGATTTTAAAAGAAATCATCCCTTGTTCAAGAAGTTGACGTCAGAAATTTATTATTTCTGTTATCAGTAAAAATCGAAGAAAGTCGCAAAAATATCCAGGCACAAATGGGTTAAGCGCAGAGTAAACGCGTAGTTACCAAATGTGTGGTTTCCCTGGGTGAGTCAGTTCGGTCAGATCTCGTGTTAGAGGAGGCATTTGCGGAAAATGGGTGGGGAGCAGATACTGCATAGGACGGGATTGAGGTAGTAAAAATTTCGGTGAAAGGTCGTGGGTTCGATTCCCACATAATCTGCTAGTGCACAGTCTTGGTTACGATTACCACATAATCTGCTAGTGTACAGTCGTGGGTTCGATTCCCACATACTCTGCTAGTGTAAGATATTGGCTTCAGTTACTAAGAAATACGATTAGTTAATCGCGGAGTAAACGTGTAGTTACCAAATGTTCGGTTTCCCTGGGTAGGTCCGTTCGGTCAGATCCCGTGTTACACGAGGCAATAGCAGAAAATGGATAGGGAGCAGATACTGCGTAAGACGGGATCAGAGATAGTCAAAATTTCGGTGTAAGGTTGCTGGTTCGATTCCCTCACAATCTGCTAGTTTACGGTATTGGGTTCGATTCCTACATAATATGCTAAGTAAAGCCTGGAGTAAACGCGTAGTTAACAAATGCGTGGTTTCCGAGGGTGGGTCCGTTCTGTCAGATCCCGTGAAAGCCAAACAGTCTGTTAAGGTCTTGGGTTCTATTCCCACATAATCCGCTAGTGTACGGTATTGGGTTCGATTTTCCCATTATCCGCTAGTGTATGGTAGTAGGTTCAATTCCCCATATTCCGCTAGTGTACGGTCGTGCGTTCGAGTCCCAATGCGATGAGTTACGCGCAGAATAAAAGCGTAGTTACCAAATGTGTGGTTTCCTGGGTGGTTCCGTTCTGTCAGATCCCGTGAAAGTCAAATAGTCTGTTTAGGTCTTGGGTTCGACTCCCACATGATCCGCTAGTGTACGGTAGTGGGTTCGATTCCTGCATAATCTGCTAAAGCGCCAAGTAAACGCATAGTTATCAAATGTGTGGTTTACCTGGGTGGGTCCGTTCGGTCAGATCCCGTGTTGCAGGAGGCGTTGGCGGAAAAAGGTTGGGGAGCAGATAATCAATAGGACGGGTTCAGAGATAGTCAAAATTTCGGTGTAAGGTCGTGGGTTCGATTCCCACTTAATCATCTAGTGTACGGTATTGGGTTCGATTCCCATATAATCTGCTAGTGTATGGTCTTAGGTTCTATTACCGCATACTCTGATAGTGTACGCTATTGGGTTCGATTACTATGAAATGTAATGAGTTAAGCGCTGAGTAAACGTGTAGTTACCAAATGTGTGGTTTCAGTGGTTGGGTCCGTTCGGTCAGATCCCGTGTTACACGAGGACATGGCGGAAAATGGGTGGGGAGAAGATACTGCATAGGACGGGTTCAGAGATACTCAAAATTTCGGTGTAAGGTCGTGGGTTGGATTCCCACTTAATAGGCTAGTGTATGGTAGTGGATTGATTCCCACATAATCTGCTAGTGTACGGTCTTGGGTTCGATTCCCACATTATCTGCCAGTGTACGGTCTTGGGTTCGATTCACACTTAATGCGATGAGTTAAGCGTGGAGATGTGCGATGAGTCAAACGTGTAGTTACCAAATGTGTGGTTTACCTGGATGGGTCTGTTCGGTCAGATCCCGTGTTGCAGGAGGCATTGGCGGAAAATCGATGGGGAGCAGATACTGTGTAGGACGGGTAGAGACGTGTTCAAAATTCCCCACATAATCAGCTAGTGTACGGTATTGGGTTCCATTCCCCATAATCCGCTACTGTACGGAAGTGGGTTCGATTCTCCATAATGCGCTAGTATACTGTAGTGGGTTCGATTCTCACATAATCTGCTAGTGTACGGTCTTGTGTTCGATTCCCACTTAATGCCATGACTTAAGCGTGGAGATGTGCGATGAGTTAAACGCGTAGTTTCCAAATGTATGGTTTCACTGGATGGGACCGTTTGGTCAGATCCCGTGTTACATGAGCTATGACAGAAAATGGCTTGGGAGCAGATATTGCGTAGGACGAGAATAGAGATAGAAGAAATTTCGGTATGAGGTTGTGGGTTCGATTCCCACATAATTTTCTAATGTACGGTAGTGGGTTCGATTCCCACATAATCTGCTAGTGTACGGTCCTGGGTTCGATTCCCACATAATCTGCTACTGTTCGGTAAACAGTTCGATTACCCAGAAATGCGCTGTGTTAAGCGCGAGTAAACGCGCAGTTACAGCCCAGAACGGGACGCGCAGATGGGGTTACAGATGACTGAAAAAACACTCAAAATACTGGTGTTAAACGATAAAGTAATTAAAAAACTTTGTAAAAAAACACACATAAGAAGTAAAATTAAAGAGGATACGCGTTTCGTTCAAAAATAGTTTTGAACTTCTTCAGTCCAAGCCCCATTTTTGAACGAAACGCTTATCCTCTTTAATTTTACTTCTTATGTATGTTTTTTACAAAGTTTTTTAATTACTTTGGGGTTGCAGATAGTTAAAATCTCGGTGTTAGGTTGTGGGTTCGTTTCCCACTTAATCCGCTAGTGTAAAGTAGTGGGTTGGACTCCCCATAATCCGTTAACTTTTGCGTGGAGTAAACGCGTAGTTACCAGTAGTGGGTTCCATAATCCGCTAGTGTACGGTAGTGGTTCGATTCCCCATTATCCGCTAGTATAAGGTAGTGCGTTCGATTCCCCATAATCCGCTAGTATACAGTAGTGGGTTCGATTCCTCATAATCCGTAGTGTATGATAGTGGGTTCGATTCCCCATAATCCGCTAGTGTACGGTAGTGGGTTCGATTCCCCCATAATCCGCGAATGTACGGCTTGGGTTCGATTACCATATAATCTGCTAGTGCAAGGTATTGGGTTCGATTACCAAGAAATGCGCTGAGTTAAGCGCGTAGTTAACGTGTAGTTAACAAAAGTGTGGTTTACATGGATGGGTCTGTTCGGTCAGATCCCGTGTTGCAGGAGGCATTGGCGGAAAATCGATGGGGAGCAGATACGGCATAGGACGGGCTAGAGACGGGTTCAAAATTTCGGTGAAAGGTTGCTGGTTCGATTCCCACATAATTTGCTAGTGTACGGTAGTGGGTTCGATTCCACATAATCCGCTAGTGTACGGTATTGGCTTCGATTCCCCATAATCCCCTAGTATTCTGTAGTGGGTTAGATTCCTCATAATGCGCTAGTGTGCGATAGTGGTTCGATTTCCCATAATCCGCTAGTGTACGGTAGTGGGTTCGATTCCCCATAATCCGCTAATGTACGGACATTGGATGGGATCAGAGATAGTAAAAATTCCGGTGTAAGGATGTGGGTTCGATTCCCACATAATCTGCTTGTGTACGGTCTTGTGATATATTTTGACATACTCTGCTAGTGGACGGTCTTGAGTTCTTTTCCCATATAATGCGCTAGTATACAGTAGTGGGTTCGATTCTCACATTATCTGCTAGTGTAAGGTCTTGGGTTCTATTCCCACATACTCTGCTAGTGTACGGTCTTGGGTTCGAATCCCACATAATACGCTATCTATAGCGCGGAGGAAACGCGTAGTTACCAAATCCGTGGTTTCCGCGGGTGGGTCCGTTCGGTGAGAACCCGTGTTACACGAGGCAATAGCGGAAAATAGTTGGGGAGCAGGTACTGCGTTGGACGGGATCAGAGAAGGCCAAATATACAATTTACGGTCTTGGGTTCGATTCCCACATAATCTGCTACTGTTCGGTATACGCTTCGATTACCCAGAAATGCGCTGTGTTAAGCGCGAGTAAACGCGCAGGGTCAGCCCAGAACGGGACGCGCAGATGGGGTTGCAGATAGTTAAAATCTCGGTGTAAGGTTGTGGGTTCGATTCCGTCTTAATCCACTAGTGTAAAGTAGTGGGTTGGACTCCCCATAATCCGCTAACTTTTGCGTGGAGTAAACGCGTAGTTACCAAATCGGTGGTTTCCGTGAGTGGGTCCGTTCGGTCAGTTCCCGTGTTACAAGAGGCATTTGCGTAAAATAGTGGGGGAGCAGGTACTGCGTTGGACGGGATCCGAGAAAGCCAAATAGTCAGTTTACGGTCTTGAGTTCGATTCCCACTTAATGCGATGAGTTAAGCGTGGAGATGTGCGATGAGTCAAACGTGTAGTTACCAAATGTGTGGTTTACCTGGGTGGGTCTGTTCGGTCAGACCCCATGTTGCAGGAGGCATTGGCGGAAAATCGATGGGGAGCAGATACTGCATAGGACGGGTAGATACGGTTTCAAAATTCCCCACATAATCCGCTAATGTACGGTATTTGGTTCCATTCCCCATAATCCGCAAGTGTACGGAAGTGGGTTCCATTCTCCATAATCCGCTAGTATACTGTAGTGGGTTCGATTCCTCATAATGCGCTAGTGGCGATAGTGGTTCGATTCCCCATAATCCGCTACTGTACGGTCATTGGACGGGATCAGAGATAGTAAAAATTTCGGTGTAAGGTTGTGGGTTCGATTCCCACATAATCTGCTAGTATACGGTCTAGGGTTCGCTTCCCACATAATCTGCTAGTGTACGGTCTTCGGATTTATTCGACATACTCTGCTAGTGGACGGTCTTGGGTTCGAATCCCACATAATCTGCTAGTATACGGTCTTGGGTTCGATTCCCACTTAATCCCATGATTTAAGCGTGGAGATGTGCGATGAGTTAAACGCGTAGTTAGCAAATGTATGGTTTCACTGGATGTATGGTTTGGTCAGATCCCGTGTTACATGAGCTATGACAGAAAATGGCTTGGGAGCAGATATAGCGTAGGACGAGAATAGAGATAGAAAAAATTTCGGTATGAGGTTGTGGGTTGGATTCCCACATAATTTTCTAATGTACGGTAGTGGGTTTGATTCCCACAGAATCTGGTAGTGTACGGTCTTGAGTTCGATTCCCACATAATCTGCTACTGTTCGGTATACGGTTCGATTACCCAGAAATGCGCTGTGTTAAGCGCGAGTACACGCGCAGTTACAGCCCAGAACGGGACGCGCAGATGGGATTGCAGATAGTTAAAATTTCGGTGTAAGGTTGTGGGTTCGATTCCCACATAATCTGTTAGTGTAAAGTAGTGGTTTGGACTCCCCATAATCCGCTAACTTTTGCGTGGAGTAAACGCGTAGTTACCGAATAGGTGGTTTCCGTGAGTGAGTCCGTTCGGTCAGATCCCGTGTTACACGAGGCATTTGCGTAAAATAGTGGGGGAGCAGGTGCTGCGTAGGACGGTATCAGAGAAAGCCAAATAGTCAGTTTACGGTCTTGGGTTCGATCCCCTCATTATCCGCTTGTGTACGGTATTGGGTTCGATTACCCATAATCCGCTAGTATACAGTAGTGGGTAGATTCCCCATAATCCGCTAGTGTACGGTAGTGGGTTCGATTCCCCATAATCCACTAGTGTACGGTAGTGGGTTCGATTCCCCCATAATCCGCTAACTATAGCGCGGAGTAAACGCGTAGTTACCAAATCCGTGGTTTCCGTGGGTGGGTCCGTTCGGTCAGAACCCGTGTTACACGAGGCATAAGCGGAAAATAGTTGGGGAGCAGGTACTGCGTAGGACGGTATCAGAGAAAGCCAAATAGTCACTTTACGGTACAGATACTGCGTAGGACGAGATCAGAGATAAAAAAAAATTCGGTATGAGGTTGTGGGTTCGATTTCCACGTAATTAGCTAGTGTACGGTAATGGGTTTGATTCCCACATAATCTGCTTGGGTTCGATTCCCACATTATCAGCTAGTGTACGGTATTGGGTTCGATTCCCCGTAATCCGCTAGTATATGGTAGTGGGTTCGATTCCCCATAATCCGCTAGTATACGGTAGTGGGTTCGATTCCCCATTATCCGCTAGTGTACGGTAGCGCCAAGTAAACGCATAGTTACCAAAAGTGTGGTTTACCTGTGTGGCTCCGTTCTGTCAGATCCCGTCAAAGTCAAATATTCTGTTTAGGTCTTGGGTTCGATTCCCGCATGATCCGCTAGTTTACGGTAGTGGGTTCGATTCCTACATAATCTGCTAAGTTAAGCGCCGAGTAAACGCCTAGTTGCCAAATGTATGGTTTACCTGAGTGGGTCCGTTCTGTCCCGTGAAAGTCAAATACTGTGTTTAGGTCTTGGGTTCGATTCCCACATAATCCGCTAGTGTTCGGTAGTGGGTTCGATTCCCCATAATCCGCTAGTGTACGGTAGTGGGTTCGATTCCTCATAATGCGCTAGTGTGCGATAGTGGTTCGATTCCCCATAATCCGCTACTGTACGGTCATTGGACGGGATCAGAGATAGTAAAAATTTCGGTGTAAGGTTGTGGGTTCGATTCCCACATAATCTGCTAGTGTACGGTCTTGAGTTCGTTTCCCACATAATGCGCTAGTATACAGTAGTGGGTTCGATTCTCACATAATCTGCTAGTGTAAGGTCTTGGGTTCTATTCCCACATACTCTGCTAGTGTACGGTCTTGGGTTCGAATCCCACATAATCTGCTAGTATACGGTCTTGGGTTCGATTCCCACTTAATCCCATGACTTAAGCGTGGAGATGTGCGATGAGTTAAACGCGTAGTTAGCAAATGTATGGTTTCACTGGATGTATGGTTTGGTCAGATCCCGTGTTACATGAGCTATGACAGAAAATGGCTTGGGAGCAGATATAGCGTAGGACGAGAATAGAGTTAGAAAAAATTTCGGTATGAGGTTGTGGGTTGGATTCCCACATAATTTTCTAATGTACGGTAGTGGGTTTGATTCCCACAGAATCTGGTAGTGTACGGTCTTGAGTTCGATTCCCACATAATCTGCTACTGTTCGGTATACGGTTCGATTACCCAGAAATGCGCTGTGTTAAGCGCGAGTACACGCGCAGTTACAGCCCAGAACGGGACGCGCAGATGGGATTGCAGATAGTTAAAATTTCGGTGTAAGGTTGTGGGTTCGATTCCCACATAATCTGTTAGGTGCGGTCGTGGGGTCGATTCCAACATAATCTGCTAGTGTACGGTCTAGGGTTCCATTCCCACATAATCTGCAAGTGTACGTTCTTGAGTTCCAACATAATGCGCTAAGTTAACCCATTAACGTCCCTTTTTTGGGACGGCATTTTCGCTATTAGTCAAAAACGTTATTTATTTTTCCTAGCCTTTATTCATGAGCATCGAGCCTCACCTCTACAAAATATTTTAACATTACCAAGTAGGATGTTGATATTTCGATTTTTATGCATAATGATTTTAAAAGAAATCATTCCTTGTTCAAGAAGTTGACGTCAGAAATTTATCTATTACTTCTGTTACCAGTAAAAATCGAAGAAAGTCGCAAAAATATCAAGGCACAAATGGGTTTAGCGTGGAGTAAACGCGTAGCTACCAAATCTGTGGATCATTTTGTAGGTCCGTTTTGTCCGATCTCGTGTTACACGAGGCAATACCGGAAAATGCATGGGGAGCAGATACTGCCTAGGCCGGGTACAGAGATAGTAAAAATTTCGGTGTAAGGTTGTGGGTTCGATTCCCACATAATAGGCTAGTGTACGGTCTTGGATACGATTCTTATTTTATGCGTTGAGCTAAGCGCGGAGTAAACGTGTAGTTGCGTAATGTGTGTTTTCCCTCGGTGGGTCCGTTGGGTCCGATCCCGTGTTACACGTAGAGATGAGTTCGGGCTCATTTTTTGAAGCCCGAGCCCGCCCGAGCCCGAGGACTTTTAATCCGAGCCCGCCCGAGCCCGAGCAATATTATTAAAGTTGGAGCCCGAGCCCGCCCGAGCCCGAAATTTCAGCTAAAGACAAATAAATTTAACTACTTCTTTAATAGGATACAATAAATTTTGGAGCTTCACACACCTTCTAGTCCCCCGTGCCGCTATTTTTTAAAATAAGTACGTCTATTTATCCCATGAATCACTTTTTAAAATCTGTTTCAAGGAGTATGTTCATCAAAGGAGAAATTTTTCACGAGCCCGAGCCCGCCCGAGCCCGAACGCAATCGTGAATTACAGAGCCCGAGCCCGAGTCGGGCCCGGGCTCGGGCTCGGGCTTTCGGGCTCGGGCTGAGCCCGTCTCATCTCTAGTTACACGAGGCTATGGCGGAAAAGGGTTGGTTAGCAGATACTGTGAAGGATGCATTGCAGATAGTTAAAATTTCGGTGTAAGGTTGTGGGTTCGATTCCTACTTAATCCGCTAGTGTGAAGTAGTGCGTTGGACTCCCCCATAATCCGCTAACCATTGCGCGGAGTAAACGCGTAGTTACCAAAACCGTGGTTTCCGGGAGTGGGTCCGTTCTGTCAGAACCCGTGTTACACGAGACATTAGCGGAAAATACTTGGGGAGTTGGTAATGCGTAGGACGGTATCAGAGAAAGCTAAATAGTCAGTTTACAGTCTTAGGTTCGATTCCCACATAATCCGCTAGTGAACGGTATTGGGTTCCATTCCGCATAATCCGCTAGTGTACGGTAGTGGGTTCGATTCCCCCATAATCTGCTAGTGTACGGTCTTGGGTTCGATTCCCACTTAATGCGATGAGTTAAGCGTGGAGATGTGCGATGAGTCAAACGTGTAGTTACCAAATGTTTGGTTTACCTGGATGGGTCTGTTCGGTCAGATCCCGTGTTGCAGGAGGCATTGGCGGAAAATCGATGGGGAGCAGATACGGCATAGGACGGGCTAGAGACGGGTTCAAAATTTCGGTGTAAGGTTGTGGGTTCGATTCCTACTTAATCCGCTAGTGTGAAGTAGTGCGTTGGACTCCCCCATAATCCGCTAACCATTGCGCGGAGTAAACGCGTAGTTACCAAAACCGTGGTTTCCGGGAGTGGGTCCGTTCTGTCAGAACCCGTGTTACACGAGACATTAGCGGAAAATACTTGGGGAGTTGGTAATGCGTAGGACGGTATCAGAGAAAGCTAAATAGTCAGTTTACAGTCTTAGGTTCGATTCCCACATAATCCGCTAGTGAACGGTATTGGGTTCCATTCTGCATAATCCGCTAGTGTACGGTAGTGGGTTCGATTCCCCCATAATCTGCTAGTGTACGGTCTTGGGTTCGATTCCCACTTAATGCGATGAGTTAAGCGTGGAGATGTGCGATGAGTCAAACGTGTAGTTACCAAATGTTTGGTTTACCTGGATGGGTCTGTTCGGTCAGATCCCGTGTTGCAGGAGGCATTGGCGGAAAATCGATGGGGAGCAGATACGGCATAGGACAGGCTAGAGACGGGTTCAAAATTTCGGTGAAAGGTTGCTGGTTCGATTCCCACATAATTTGCTAGTGTACGGTAGTGAGTTCGATTCCCACATAATTTTCTAATGTACGGTAGCGGGTTCGATTCCCACATAATCTGCTAGTGTACGGTCTTGGGTTCGATTCCCACATAATCTGCTACTGTTCGGTATACAGTTCGATTACCCAGAAATGCGCGGTGTTAAGCCCGAGTAAGCGCGCAGTTACAGCCCAGAACGGGACGCGCAGATGGGGTTGCAGATAGTTAAACTCTCGGTGCTAGGTTGTGGGTTCGATTCCCACTTAATCCGCTAGTGTAAAGTAGTGGGTTGGACTCCCCATAATCCGTTAACTTTTGCGTGGAGTAAACGCGTAGTTAACAGTAGTGGGTTCCAGTAGTGGGTTCATAATCCGCTAGTATACGGTAGTGGGTTCGATTCCCCACAATCCGCTAGTATACAGTAGTGGATTCGATTCCTCATAATCCGCTAGTGTATGATAGTGGGTTCGATTCCTACATAATCTGCTAGGTTAAGCGCCGAGTAAACGCGTAGTTGCCAAATGTGTGGTTTACCTGAGTGTCCCGTGAAAGTCAAATACTCTGTTTAGGTATTGGGTTCGATTCCCACATAATCCGCTAGTGTACGGTAGTGGGTTCGATTCCCCATAATCCGCTAGTGTACGGTAGTGGGTTCGATTCCCCCATAATCCGCGAATGTACGGTCTTGGGTTCGATTATCATATAATCTACTAGTGCACGGTATTGGGTTCGATTCCCACATAATCCGCTAGTGTACGGTAGTGGGTTCGATTCCCCATAATCCGCTAGTGTACGGTAGTGGGTTCGATTCCCCCATAATCCGCGAATGTACGGTCTTGGGTTCGATTATCATATAATCTACTAGTGCACGGTATTGGGTTCGATTACCAAGAAATGCGCTGAGTTAAGCGCGTAGTAAACGTGTAGTTAGCAAATGTGTGGTTTACCTGGGTGGGTCCTTTCGGTCAGATCCCGTGTTGCAGGAGACATTGGCGGAAAATGGGTGGGGAGCAGATACTGAGTAGGACGGAATCAGAGATACTAAAAATTTCGGTGTAAGGTTGTGGATTCGTTTCTGAGATAATCTGCTAGTGTACGCTGTTGAGTTCGATTACTAAGAGATGCGATGAGTTAAGCGCCGAGTAAACGCGTTGTTACCAAATGTGTGGTTAACTTGGGTGAGTCCGTTCTGTTAGATAACGTGAAACTCAAATAGTCTGTTTAGGTCTTGGGTTCGATTCCCACATAATCCGCTAGTGTACGGTGGTGCGTTCGATTCCCACTTAATACGATGAGTTAAGCGCGGAATAAACGCGTAGTTAGCAAATGTGTGGTTTCCCCGGGGTGGGCCCGTTCCGTGCCGTGTTACAGGAGCCATTGGCGGAAAATGTCTGGGGAGCAGATATTGCATAGGACGGGAGCAGAGATAGTAAAAATTGTGGTGTAAGGTTGTGGGTTCGATTCCCCCTTTATAAGCTAGTGTACGGTGTAGGGTTCAATTCCCGCATAATCTGCTAGTTTACGGTCGTGAGTTCGATTCCCACATAATCTGCTAGTGTACGGTATGGGGTTCGATTACCAAGAAATGCGATGAGTTAATCCCGGAGTAAACGTGTAGTTACCAAATATATGGTTTCCCTGGGTTGGTCCGTTCGGTCAGATCCCCTGTTACACGATTTAACAGCGGAAAATGAATGCCCAACACTCAGAAAACGCCTTCTGAACGTTAATAGATGTTCAGAGAACCTGTGTGTGTTTGCTGGGTGGGGAGGAGATACTGCATAAGACGGGATCAGAGATTCAAATAGTCAGTTTAGGGTCTTCGGTTCCATTCTCACATAATCCGCTAGTTTACGGTAGTGGGTTCGATTCCCTCATAATCCGCTAGGTTAAACGAGGAGTAAACGCGTAGTTACCGAATGCATGGTTTTCGTGGTTCCGTGCAGGGACTGAGTAGGACGGCATCAGACATACTAAAAATTTCGGTGTAAGGTTCTGGGTTTGATTCCACATAATCTGCTAGTGTACGGTCTTGGGTTCGATTCCCACTTACACGGCTTGTGGACGCTCTTGGGTTCGATTCCCACATAATGCGATGAGTTAAGCGCGAAGTAAACGCGTAATTACCAAATATGTGGTTTCCCTGGGTGGGTCAGTTCGGTCAGATCTTGTGTTAAAGGAGGTATTTGCGGAAAATTTGTGGGGAACAGATACTGCATAGGACGGGATTGAGGTAGTAAAAATTTCGGTGAAAGGTCGTGGGTTCGATTCCTCCATAGTCTGCTGGTGTACGGTCTTGTGTTCGATTGCAACATAATCTGCTAGTGCACGGTCTTGGTTTAGATTACCACATACTCTGCTAGTGTAAGATATTGGGTTCGATTACTAAGGAATGCGATGAGTTAAGCGCGGAGTAAACGTGTAGTTACCACATGTTTGGTTTCCCTGGGTGAGTCCGTTCTGTCAGATCCCGTGTTACACTAGGCAATGGCAGAAAATGGATGGGGAGCAGATACTGCGTAAGACGGGATCAAAGATAGTCAAAATTTCGGTGTAAGGTTGCTGGTTCGATTCCCTCACAATCTGCTAGTTTACGGTATTGGATTCGATTACTACATAATATGCTAAGTTAAGCGTGGAGTAAACGCGTAGTTAGGAAATGCGTGCTTTCCGAGGGTGGGTCCGTTGTGTCAGATCCCGTATTACACGAGGCAATTGCGGAAAATGGATGGGGATAAGATACTGCATAGGACGGGATCAGAGATAGTCAAAATTTCGGTGGAAGGTTGCTAGTTCGATTAACACATAATCTGCTAGTGTACGGTATTTGGTTCGATTCCCACATAATCTCCTAAGTTAAGCGCCGAGTAAAAGTGTAGTTACCAAATGTGAGGTTTAACCCATTTATGCCTAGCGTCCCTTTTTTGGGACGGCATTTTCGCTATTAGTCGAAAACGTTATTTATTTTTCCTAGTCTTTATTCATGAGTATTGAGCCTCAACTCTACAAAATATTTTAACATGACCCAGTAGGATGTTGATATTTCCATTTTTATGCATAATGATTTTAAAAGAAATCATCCCTTGTTCAAGAAGTTGACATCAGAAATTTATCTATTATTTCTGATATCGGTAAAAGTCGAAGAAAGTCGCAAAAATATCCAGGCACAAATGGGTTAACTGCGTGGATCCGTTCTGTCAGATCCCCTGAAAGTCAAATAGTCTGTTTAGGTCTTCGGTTCGATTCCCACATGATTCGCTAGTGTACGGTAGTGGGTTCGATTCCCCATAATCCGCTAGTGTACGGTAGTGGGTTCGATTCCCATATAATCTGCTGGTGTGAGGTCTTAGGTTCTATTTCCACATGCTCTGATAGTGTACGCTATTGGCTTAGATTACTAAGAAATACGATCAGTTAAGCGCGGAGTAAACGTGTAGCTACCAAATGTGTGCTTTCATTGGGTGGGTCCATTCGGTCAAATCGCGTGTTGCATGAGGCATTTGCGTTAAATAGCTGTGGTGCAGGGAGTGAGTAGTACGGCATCAGACATAGTAAAAATTTCGGTGTAAGTTTTGGGGTTCGATTCCACATAATCTGCTAGTGTACGGTCTTGGGTTCGATTCCCACTTACACTGCTTGTGGATGCTCTTGGGTTCGATTTCACATAATGCGATGAGTTAAGCGCGAAGTAAACGCGTAATTACCAAATATGTGGTTTCCCTGGGTGGGTCAGTACGGTCAGATCTTGTGTTGATCAGGAGGCATTTTGTTGGGAACAGGAGGAAAATTTGTTGGGAACAGTAGTGCATAGGACGGGATTAAAGTTGTAAAAATTTCGGTGAAAGGTTGTGGGTTCGATTCCTCCATAATCTGCTAGTGTACGGTCTTGTGTTCGATTCCCACATAATCTGCTAGTGCACGGTCTTGGTTTCGATTACCACATACTCTGCTAGTGTAAGATGTTGGGTTCGATTACTAAGGAATGCTATGAGTTAAGCGTCAGTGTGCGATGAGTTTTTGGTCAACTCAGATATTTAGGGATACAAAACCACGTTTTCGGCCATCGACCATTCTCAAATGAACGAATTTTTGACCAAAAAAAGTTTGTTGCTAAGGTGCGACGTAGTGATAATGACGTAGGTGAAAGAGCTCTATTCAAACATCCAGAAAACACAAACGTTGCCAGGAAATAAGAGCGCCCCTAGCGGTCATTTTAGTGAACTGAGCTTTCGGCCGTTTTATTGCTGAAAAATAGGACCTATTCCCGCCCTTGAGTATTACGTAGGCAACGTTTTAGCATAGAAGTAACATCAATGGACCTAAGGGATTTAGCGTAAAAATGAAATTCGCTCTTTCATTGCGTAATCCGTGTGGTTTCATTGCGTAATAGTGTTGGTTATGAGGTTTACGATCCCATAGAAATTGAATATAAAAGAATATCGTTCATAAGTAGGTCAGCTCTGTAAGACCTAGTTTTGTCAATAAATGATTTTGGGGATAGGAATTGCTTTGGATGTGGACTCATTTGTCTTGAGTGTTCGGCGTTTTAGAAACGGAACGAGAGAGAGGAAAAAACTGTGGAAAAAGTAATCGAGTAATAACCTCATTTCGTATCCTAATTTATCAGTACGTAATCTGGTTTTGAAAAAACACGTTAGAAAAAAAAATTGAGAAATCAAACTATCATATGCGACATGTTTCGCTTTTATGGAGCACACTATTTTAAATATGAAACTGACATAGGAAATTGGACGTACGGCCGAATAATTTTTTGAGAGGTTGTGGGTAGGTCGATTTTGTTATATTCTGTGTTACACAGGACATTCGCAGAAAATAGCAATGGAATATCACGTGCGTTTTAGATTTACTTATTCACCTTGAGTGACTGATATTGTAGAAACGGAACGTAGAACAAACCAGTGTCCCTTAGGAGTAAAATCTTAAAGGGGAAATCAGTTCGGCAAGACCCTGTATAATACGGGCATTCGTTGGAAAGTAATTTTGGAGCATCAGTTGTGCTTGAGATATGTGCTCCATATTTAAATCAAATGAACGCATGATAGGAATATAGCTAAATCTAGTGGTCTAATCTCGCATACTCGGTTAACCGAACATTCGGTTGCATGACATAACACGGAACTCATCCATGGAACATCATCCAATCATATTTTTCTTTTGGGTTTTTTTTTGAGTGGATTGCTAGATTTGGTCTTTTCACGGGTAACACCGGGTATTAGAATCAAATGAATAGCAACTCCATTTGCAGTGTACACCGGCAGTAGCGGATACAGGGGAGGGGCTAGGGGGCTTCAGCCCCCCCCAAAAGAGATTGCTCAAGGGTAACATTCTGCTTTATTATACACTTTAAATAGCTAAAATGATCATATTTTATTACTTAGACCCTCCCAAAAGCCTAATACACTGGTTTAAACTAAAATTTTGATTTATAGTACATTTTAATTGGGTGAAATAAGCTTTTTAAAAAATTTAGCCCCTCCCAAAAAAAATTTCTGGATCCGCCACTGTACACCGGCTCAAAAAAGTAATCGAGTAATAGCTAAGTTTCCTATTTTTGGATAGCGAATAAATACCGAAAAAGCTCTCTCCCGCAATCTTGGAGGAAAAATCTTGATCTACAGGGGCGGATAAACGGTAAAAATAAAAAATATATACCATTCAAGCGGCCCCTCTATCTTCAAGTGAAGCTGGATTCATACTGTCTGTTCCAACCGCGATGACGTCACTCAGCGAAGTAAAGCAGAGAGCATTCTTCCGACGTCACACTTCGCTGGTATATGGTGTCATCTGTTGTCGTCAAATTGAAAGTTTTTACTAACACAGAGAAGCAATTTTCACGAAGAGGGTATGAGTGGGAATCGAACCCACGACCGTACGTTTAGCGGCTGAAAATCTCCAGCCAGTACGAATCTACCTTAAGGGGGCGTTTATTCGGTATTTTGACAGCAAACAAAATAAAAGAGAAAGGAGGGGGCACTTCTGTATTCTACGGTAATAAGATTTTGGTAACATCCACAGTACAAATGAAATATAGGAAGCCATTGTAAGACATGATTAATTTTAGGGGAAAGACTCATTTTAAATATGAAACTAACACAAAAAAGTCGCACTCCAGTTTTTTATTTATTTATTTTTTAGAGGATAATCCAGTGGCGGTCAACCTTATGCGTATCATGCGCCAATTTATTTCTTAGAGAAATTCAGATGCGCCGTAAAACTCAAGCACCTGTTTACTTGCTTATGTTCACGGATAGAGTTGGGGAAAAAATGAATATCTGTAGGCTTTTGTTTGGGGGTGGAGAAATAACGTATGAACATGATAAATACATTTGTTTTTCTGGAAGAGCGGGAACTTGCTCATAGAGCATTCACCCCTAATGAGACCCGAATTATTGGTCATTTCATGGAGCGGCCCGTTGGTTGACCAACGTTATCCCCTCTTTTGAAATGACGAAGAAGCTAACACCCGAGTCGTTGCCGGGAATCCAACCCGGACCCAAGATGTGATAGAACGGTCCTCTAGCTCCTGTACCACCGGTGCGGCTAAAATGGCTGAGGAATAGAGCTCTTAGAATTAATTTTTTCGTATATTTAGTAGGGGACTAGCGATTGTTCTATTTTTGGTGACAGGGTTGTTTGGAATGTACAGATGCTTCCTTTACACGTAGCATTCTAAATGATAAGAAATAAAATATTTCCGGGCTTGCGAAAGTCTTCAATCTCTCCGGGGTCATCGTGATTCTACTGGGCCTGCTTGTGCACTCCCATGAGTCATCCAAAGAAGCCTACGGATGCTCACTTATTGGTTGCAGCACTTAAGACACGTCATCTAACGGCCGAATCTTACCAAAGAGAGAACTTCCTTAGGCGTCTTTCGGAATGCTTTATAATTTGGCGAATTTGGCTTGCATGGTAGGCGGGGGGGGGGGGGGGAGTGGTGCTGACTCAGTTTTCTTAATGTTGGTAGTCTTTCAAAGCTACGTTATTATTTTTGTCCTTCGTTTAAAACACGCAGTCTCTTTTATGTTTAGAATTTTGATTGTCTAGATTCAAATAGGGTGAAATTGTTTGTTGAGTAAGAATTTTTACAGTTTCATGTCTTTGTCAAATTGTAAACATATTTAACAGCCTAAAATTCTGTCTGCAATTTACTGAGAAAACCTTTACACTTAGTATATAAAACTTCTCAGCCAGAGATTTTGAGAAGTTCTGTTGCTACTTTGGTCACATAGATGTTATTCAAGAAAGTCCAAGCTTCAATGGAAACATTATTTAAAAAATTTGCCGCAAAAAGAGCAGAATTGTTGTTTCAGTAAGACTTATTAGCCAGTGTCAGGAGCTGACTCTAAGTTATCACAGTTGTACTCCTTTTTTAACACTTTTCAACAAGGTTGAAAAGTGTTTATGATTTCGGTTTGTCTGTCGGTCCGTCCGTCCGTACTCTAACTGCCGTAAATATGCATTGATTTCGATGAAATTTAAATATGATATTCTTATCTACTGTACCATGTACCCTATTGAAAATGGTATATGTAGCATTTATAGTTTTTCTACAGGAGCGCTCAAAATATTCCCAATACATTACGCTCTATGGGAAAGTTTTCTTTAAAGCGTATCATCCTTATTATATAGTAACGCTGATCCCTGACTTCAAAATAAAACTTTTTCCCCCCATTACTGCAAAAAGATTATAAGTTAACACAAAAAGCCTAATAACACCGACACCGTTGGTGCAATCAGCTTGAAATTTTACATAATTATGTATGAAAATATCGAAAACAATCTGCGCTACTTTAAAAATCTGAAAATCCACCCGTTCTCTCATTTTTAAAAGATTTTTCGCTATTTTCATCTCCATTTTTTTTCCGAGAGTAAAAAAGTTAATCATTTGCGTGACAAAATTAGCTATTGCATGTGATGATTACTTCACATTGACGTCACTCTTAACAAGCTTTATTTATTTATCCATTTATTTTTTAAAGTAAAATGATTTCCTCGGGGATGTTCACAGTGAAATGAAATCGTTTGCATTTTAAAAGTTTCCACAAGTTCCCAGAAGGGCATGAAATTCGATTTTAGTATGCATAATAAAAATTGAGTATGAAGTTATTTATTTTAGGTGGAAGAAGAATTTCTCCGACAGACGAAAATCCGTTCATGCATAAGAACCGAAAAAGGTTAACGGATTTACATGGAACAAAATTGCAAACTTTGATTTTTTAGTGCTTAGAAAATGAATTTTAGACTATCAACCCTTAAAAGAATAAGTTTCTGGTTCTCCGCGTTCGTCCGATACCGTTATGTTATATAAAATGAATATTTATATTTTTAACTTACCTACAAGTTTGAAGGATTAAAATTTGTATGTTCTGTTGTCCACCCGTCCAGTGTTCTATCTGTCGTAAATATGCCCGATATTTGCGATTTTTTAAAAATATTTACAGTACCCTGTACCCTATTGAAACATAGTGTAAGTAGCATTTACAGTTCTTTTACAGGTGAAAAAAAT
This sequence comes from Cheiracanthium punctorium, assembly GCA_038373885.1. Taxonomy (NCBI): domain Eukaryota; kingdom Metazoa; phylum Arthropoda; class Arachnida; order Araneae; family Cheiracanthiidae; genus Cheiracanthium; species Cheiracanthium punctorium. The sequence continues at coordinate 67,596 of JAWZYV010014958.1, read as the reverse complement.
CAAATACATCGCACTCTATGGGCAGTCATTCTTGAAAACATATTTTAGAGATTCGGTTTTTTGAAAGAAAATAATGTTGGCATACATAATATTAAGGCTCTCAAAGTAATGCTCTCCATTGAAAATAGGGTCTGTATCATTAATTGTTATTCTACAGGAACACTCAAAAGAATTTCCATGCATTACAATCTGTGGTACTTGAGAAACACTAATACATTTCTAGCACAAGACAATGAGTAGAAAATTTTTAGATTCTTCAGTTAAACGATGGAAATTTTTTAAACCAATTTTACAGGGTCTCATAAAATTGCAATTATAGGAGTAATACAACATTATCTTATCTCCGAAATCTCGCCAGATTTAAGGAAAATACATTGCCAAATTTTGTCGCAAAAATATTCATGTGTTGGAAAGTTTTATAATCAATGCGTTTGGCATGATTTATCTTTCTTGTTATGTATTTGCAAAGAAAAGTAATCGGATAAGTAGGAATTACAAAGTACAGCAAAACCTCACAATAACGATATTCAATACAAGGATAAATCCTCTATAACATAGAATCTTAGGGTCCCACGGAATTTCCATATAATATAATCTCTCATAGATATAACAATACATCCCTCTAGAACGATCATTTTATTGGTTCTCTTATCTTCAGGGAATTTTAAAAGAAATTGTTTTCGAAATTGGGGAAATTTTTTAGCTGAGATTTTGTGAATATCTTGCTTATGTATTTTAAAGATATAAATTATTTAAAATGTTATCTTATCTCATTTCAGCATCTGTTAGATCACATCAAAAGTTTCTGGGAGTTACAGAAGAAGAGGGTGGTGATTAGTTCTACAGAAATAAAAAATCTGATGTGTCCAACACATGACTTCCTTGCACGTCTATTAGATCAAAAATATTTTCGACGCACTTCCTCTAAACTTATTTGTTTGAAAGAGATAAAATATCAATAATAGTAAGGTTTAGCGATTTCTAGCCAAATATTTCGATATCGCCAAGCTGAGTTCAATTTGAAAGATTTCCTTCTGACACTTTATTTGGCGATATTTCACCAAAAGCCGACAAACTTCAGATAGTCTGCGAGATTTTGGGGATAGCCAAAGTAATCATTGACCACAGACTTTCAATGAATTGAATGCATCCATACACCTCAATGTATTTAAAGTCATTTGGCTCACCCAGTAAATAAATTCTCAGTCGATTGCTGTCAAAAAAGATATTGAAAACAGTTAGATATTACAATAGTTCTAAATACAAAAGTTCAAAATTCTACGGGTTTTAGAGTTATACAAAATACGAAATAATTTTTGGCGCCAAATTTGGCGATATTTCGGCGAAACTCGTCAATGTCGACGACATTTGGCGAGATTTTAAGCATGAACCAAACAATGATACATTATCGCCAAATTTGGCGATATTTCGCCAAAACTCGCCAAGAACGATGACAAATGGCGATACTTTGGGCATGGACCAAATGACTGACTATCGCCAAATTTGGCGATATTTCGCCAAAACTCGCCAAGGTCGAGGACAGACGGCGAGATTTTGGGCATGTACCAAACAATGACTGTCTACAGTTGTATTATATTGAAGATGTCCATAGACATTAAAGTACTGAAATTCTTTTCGGTGGTCCTGTAAATAAACTCTCCAGTAGATCGGAACCAAAAATCGAGATGCACAACTAGATGTTACAACAATCTTATATGAAATTTCATAATAGTTTTTGAGATTTGAGAGTTGAATATGCACACACGTACACCAAAAGTCGCCAAGCTTGGCGACTTTTGGCATAGTTCTTGAGGGAGGCACGTGACCGGACCATTACCTAACTAATGCGGTAGGACGGTATTGTGCTTGAAATGGATGAATGCCCCTAAAATTGCCATTGACCGTAATGTATTGGAAATCTTTTGAGTGTTCCTGTAGCAGAACTATAAATGATAAAGACACTTTTTTTAATGGAGAAATTCATTTTCTAACTCTTTACAGCATATATCACTTCTGAGTCGTTTGAAATAGCCCAATACCTCTAAAAAACGCTTTGATGAATTTCGGCCCATAGAGCGTAATGTATTTCGAATCTTTTGGGCGGTTCTGTAGATAAACTATCCAGTCGAATGGAACCGAAAGGGGAGGTGCACAACTAGATGTTACAACAATCCTAAATATAAAGTTTCAACATTCTACGCCTAATAGTTTTTGAGATATGCGAGTTTAATGAATTTCGGCCCATTGAGCGTAATGTATTTCGAATGTTTTGGGCAGTCCTGTAGATAAACTATCCAGTCGAATGGAACCAAAAGGGGAGGTGCACAACTAGATGTTACAACTATCCAAAATATGAAGTTTCGACATTCTACACCTAATAGCTTTTGAGTTAGGCGAGTTTAATGAATTTCGGCCCATAGAGCGTAATGTATTTCGAATCTTTTGGGCGGTCCTGTACATAAACTATCCATTCGATTGCCACCAAAAGGGGAGGTGCACAACTAGATCATAGAACAATCCTAAATATCAAATCTCGACATTCTACGACCAATAGTTTTTGAGATATGCGAGTTACATACATACGTACGTACGTACAGACGGCATGGGAAAACTGGCCACAGTAGACTCGCCGCTGGTCAAAATGAGTTGCAGACGCGTTAATATGATCGTGCATGCTAGCCTACGATGAGATGCATCGAAAAAAATTCTTAAAATTAAATTTAGAGGTAGTCAAAATCGTTTTTTTTTGTCGAAATTTGGCCCCCAAAATTTTTCGGGATCACATTACTTCCTTATACTACGTACAAGGAAGTAAAACTAGTTTATTTTATATGTATATTTTTAATGAAATATTTTATGTGTTAAATAAAAATTTTTTATACACTGTCTACCAATAAGTATTTGGACACCTATGCAAATGACGATATCTGCGGTCCTGAGGTACGTAACAGCCTCCGTCGGTATATATCGTGTAGGAAACAGCATCGGCATGAGTCGCATGCAAGATGCCACGCAGTTCGGAGCTCTCTGATTTCGAGAAAAGTATAATTATCGCATATCACAAATGTGGCCGATCCTTAAGGGACAGTGATCTGAAATACTCAAAATCGACAGTGGCCTATGTGATTAAGAAGTGGAAGGTGAGCGGTGATTGTCGGAATGTGCCACGAGTCGGCAGACCAACGAGTGCTGTCCAGAGAAATTCGGAAGAACCGCACCCAACCGATGGCCCTCATCCGCGAGGAGTTTCAACAGGCATCCGGGAGTATTGTTTCAATGAATACCATCCGTAAAGAAACACATCTGCTTGGTTTTCATGGTCGTGCTGCTGCCCATAAGCCTTGGATCACAAAGTCCAACTGCGCTGCTCGGTTAATGTGGAGCCAAGCACATCGAAATTGGACCGTAGAACAGTAGAAACGGGTTCTTTGGAGCGACGAATCAAGGTTCACCCTTTATCGTTCGGATGGCAGGGTCTGTGTCTGGCGTCTGCCTGGAGAACGTCTCCTGCCAGAATGCATTGTGCCAACAGTCAAGTTCGGCGGAGGTGGAACTATGGTCTGGGGGTGTTTCTCCTGGTATGGACTGGGACCCTTGATCCCCATTCATGGTAAGCTCAACGTCGATGCCTACTGCACTATTTTGGATGACAATGTGCTTCCTACATTGTGGCAGTTTTACGGGTTGGACCCCTGTTACTTTCAGGACGACAATGCCAGTTGCCATCTTTCGAGGTTAACCAAGGCTTGGTATGGTGCCAATGGAGTTCATCGAATGGCCTGGCCTGCCCAGAGCCCTGACCTGAACCCTATCGAGAACCTCTGGAACGAGTTGGATCGCCGAATTAAGGGGTGCACTACCCGTCCAAAATCGGTGAAGGAACTTCTATGTCTACTCCGAGCCGAGTGCCGCCCAGGTGGTGTACTGGCTAGAGAACCATTCTATCACGCCGTGGGTCCGGGTTCGAATCCCGGCTTGGGCATGGATGTTAACTTGTCCGTCCCTTCATAGGGGGTAATGCTGTCCGCCTCCCATAATAAAATGGACAGTAACTCGGGCCTTTGTAGTGGCGAATGCTTGATGAGCAAGTGCCCGCCCATTGGGAAAAAAAAACTCCGAGCCGAGTGGAAGACAATACCACTAGCTGTAATACAAAGACTGCAGGGGCGTAGCCAAGGGGGGGTGTTAGGGGGGTCATAACCCCCCCCCCCAATGAGGAATTTTTTGCCATACAAAATGTATATTCTTCACTACATTATCACCCTCACGTATACATACATATGAGTTGTAGTAGTCGTAACCCCCCCATGAAAAATTTCTGGCTACGCCCCTGCAAAGACTTGTAGAAAGTATGCCCCGGAGGGTTCACGCTGTAATTGCCTTTCGTGGAGGCTCTACCAACTATTGATTTTGAATATAGTTTTTCTTTTCTATCACATTTGTCCAAATACTTATTGGTAGACAGTGTACTAGTAAGTGTTCTATTCGTTTTGAAAGGTGTGTTTTCATCTTAAGATATTCATAGACTTTGATAAAATGTAAAACTGTCTTCAAACTTTAATATTTTCTTAAATTTTTCTTCTGAAATGGCTGTGTGCTTCCCAAGTCCTATATTGCTGTCAACAGCTACACATATTATTTTAAAAAAGCACTAGGGGCCAAGGCCCCTAGACTCGCTACGCTCGCTTTTCGTATGAGGCATTCGGCCCCTAATAAGGCTTGTTCGTAAAAAAGACAGAATTTCAACAGACAAATCCCAAAGATTGGATCAGATAGAATGTTACTGAGCTACACGTTGCTTGGTTCTTACATGCTCATTGGCACATAAAAATTTAAACTTCACACTACAGTAGACCACTCCAATATATCACGGTAGATATTTTGTTATTAGCAATCCGTGTTCTACGGGTCCTGAGCTATACTCCACCTGGAGTGCGGACTCCGCGTATAATCGCTGGAAAAATTATTTGCACTCCTCAGAAACACAATGATATTTAATGTTGCCATTCAAAAGTTATATTAATTAGGAGTTAAAGCGTAATAAAATCAGAACATCTGTTTCAGCTATATTTTTAATTATGTAAAACGTATTGGACACCTTGCGAATTTGCCACCCATGGCCATTTTTCATTATTTGGCGACTTGCGTATATGTATAGTTAATAATGAGCTCTAAGAAAACAGTACTTCACATGTTTTCTTTGATAAAAACTACGGAACAGCTAGGATAGCTTGCCACCGATGGCGACTTTTCATTATTTGGCGATTTACACATGCTCACGACCTATAATTACTGCTCATGCAAGGTTTCCGGAAAACCGTTATCCATATTTTCATATACATAACCCTTTGCAGATTGGCGTATTTAGCACCACGAATTATATCATCTCGCCGCGCTGACAAATAGGCATAGTTAACGCCACTGAATATGTCTACTGGTAGGAAATACTCCAGCTGGACCGAACCGTCTTTAAAATAATCTGCACTTTAATTATTTTTCATTTTCAAGATACTGGGTTCCAGCATTCTGGAACTCGAAGCTTATTCGCCCTGCTTGGAAAGATACTATTTTGCCAGATCATTCCTAATGCCAAGATGGCGCTTTTAAAATCAGTTACAATTAGTTATTCCGTTTTGGAAAAACGAATAGTCGCTAATTCTAAACTCCTGTTGTCTAATCGAACTTACATTTGAAAATTCTCAACTTTGTGTAACACACTTTGAGTTATTTATTTCATATACTTTTTAATTTGGCGTAAAATGGGCGTCATTCTAACTCATGTTTGTGAATTTCACGCGACTCTACATACTTGGAAACGCTTTGTTGGAAAGGAATGAATGATTTTATGCCAAATCTGGCAACCATTATGTTTATTTTTTCAGTTTTTTATTAATATCTTCTAAAATAATTCGATTTTCGAAATTTAAGTCAGCTTAGCAGGTTCCTCGGAATTTTTCGAATCTGTGGGCACCTTAGTCGAAACTCAAATCCCCACGGTTTAGGAGGAGATAGGCAAACAAGCTATTGAAGGTGACAGCGGCCTTTACTTTTTTTTAGAATAGAGAGATACTACCTCTAATCTAAAGTTCATATTGGATAAGCAAAATGTCTGGATAAGCAAAATCAAAAATTACAAAAAAATCTTGTGAAGGATATGTGAGAAATTTTTTCAAAACAAGCTTTCGCTTATGATTTGTCACAAATACTTACTCCTTGTGGGAAAAAAAGCTGACAAATATAAATACTCGCTTAAGCATTGCGTAAAAATGTGAAATGTTTCTGAGCGTACTTTTTGAGAACAGTAGTAAATCCGTCTTCCAAGATACGAATGATTACGATTGTTCAATTGCTTTTTGGAGAATTGTTGAGTTATGATAGAGATCCATAGAAAATATTGAAACTGTTTGCATGTTTTCATATTTTTTAACTTTAAACATTAAAAAAATCTAATTTAGTAATCCTACATTGATTTTTAAAAAGAGATATTCTGAAAAAGAACTAGCCAGTTTATGAACTGTGTTGGTTAATTGGTAGAACTGAATCTTTGAATAACATTTATTATAATTGTAGTCAGTACTGCTTACTGCAAACAAATAACTTTAATGTTGCTGGTTACAAGAATCAATTTTAATTCCTGCTCCCCTCTGTTATATCGACCAGACAGGAGCAGGGGTCTGTTATTAAGGCACTTTATATTTTATAAGATGCCAGTTTATTGAAATTGAAGTAGTCAATCGTTCTTTAAATTCATTTCATTAAGATCTGAATTTACCATCTTTTTAGGAATTGGTATTAACCCATTTATGCCTAGTGTCCCTTTTTTGGGATGCTATTTTCGCTCTCGGTCAAAAAACCTTATTTTTCTTCACGAGTATTGAACCTAAACTCCACAAAATATTTTAACATGACCCAGTAGGATGTTGACATTTCAATTTTTAGACGTAATGATTTTAAAAAGAATCCCATTCAAGAAATTGATATCAGAAATTTATCTATTATTGCTGGTATTAGCAAAAATCGAAGAAAGTCGCAAAAATATCTGGGTATAAATGGGTTAATCAATATCTTGTATAGATATATTGATTCTTGTAATTGATTAAAGAAGGCTCAACAGAACATAGTGATACAATCTCATTTTAACAAACTTCACGTATGAATACACCAGATTAACAAACAAAATTTCTATTAAAAGAAAGTATTACGGAACAAATTCAGACTTGCATGAAATTTCACTTTTGAGAATTATTTAGAAATACAAATTTGATTTTTGGTATCTTTACATTTGTTATTCCAAGATTTTACTATAGATCATTTTAAAATAATGCTAATTCTCTCTCCAAGTAGATAAGTGATATTTTCATGCAATTGAATTATTTTTAAAGTATTTTACTGAATTCCAAGTACCCGATTGGTATATTTTTGACGTATTAACGAAACTCTTTTGACAAAATAAGATATTAAAATAATATTATTTTATGGATAATACAGTGACTTCAATATAACATGCAACTAAACTTGCATATTGACATATACTATTAGGGTGTAACGAAAGTTTTCCGCCACTCCAAGTATTGCCTGCACAAGCAGTTCGCGTTGGTGTCTTTGCCAATATTTTGTAAAACGATTTTTGTTATTTGAAAGAAAAGACTTGTTTTAGAGCACTGTGTTGTGAAATCCGTAAAACAATAGCGTTATGATTAAGTATAAGGTTTCTGAAATGGAACTACCACGCTACCAGATTGATCCATCATTTACTCTCAGTTCTGTCGCAAAAGGTCAGCTACAGAATGACACTGAATCATGTGTACAGCTTAAGGTACTACTGTTGTATCATATGACACTGTGAAGATTTGGCACCGAAAGTTCAAAAACGAGGACTAGGATATTAAAGAAGCAGAGCGCTCTGACCGGACTACTGATGCTGATGTGGCCCGCCTACGAGAATTTGTGGAAGAAGATAAAATATTCATCCACGAGAGCTAGCTAAAAGAGTTAGACTTTAGTGCCATGTCCATTAGTCGCGCTAAGCATCGCATAAACTTGACATATAAGGTCAATAGCTGGGTACTGCGTGAGCAGACTCAAGCAAATCTGGCGGAAAACTTTCGTTACAACCTGATAGAAAGAGTTTATTTATTAAAATATAAAAGATTATAACATGTTTCAGTGAAAGTAACGTTAGTCGATGGGGAAACTTAAGTCTGTAAAAGACTGTCATCTAAAGTTATTCGGTTATAGTTTAGGTTAATGTGAAATCATGAAGTACTTCTAATTGAAGAAATGTAATGCCAATATTTGAATAAAATGTGGAGGGATGAGGAAGGCAGAACTTCTCAGAAGGACCAACTTGCACATACTAATGCAAAATTTAGATCCTGCAAACTAACTTCTATAAATATAAGCATTTCTTGAGTTGTTTGGAGTAAGATTCCAGTAATATGCAATTTTAATTCCTGGAGTATGATTTGAATGGTGAAAAATAGATTAGAAGTAATAAGTACTCGTACAAATATACTGTTGGCATTTTCACTTAATGTGTACTACCAAAAAAAGTACAATAAAGTACCAATTGTACGTCTTTTGTGTGAATGGGTGGGGGAGTTTAATTGATATGCTGACCATAAAATTTGAGTTATGAAAATTCATTATAAATTGGTAATTAAAAAATATTCAAGAGGTAGAACACATTATTTCATGGCATTTATATTGAAATGTTTAATTTTTAAAACTAAACATTTATACCAAAAGAAATCATGCTTTTGCTACACAACTTCAATAACATATTTCTTTTTTTTATGCAATCGAGGGGGTAAGCCAATGAGTAGCAGTTTTGCATTGTTACAGATAGTGTTATTACAGTATACTGGTTACAAATAAATCGGGACTTTAATGAAAGTACACAGGAATAAACAAATAGTGGTTTACTAAAAATACACATTTTGCACTCAATATTTCAATACATTACAATAAAGCAAAATTATATATTACAAATAAAATTAAGCCAAATTATATAGTATTTCTTTTAAATATATATATTATGCTTATTAAATTTTTTTTTGAGAAAGTGAATTTGAGTTTAATTTTGGTGTTTCAAATCGAAAAAGTAAAATACTGATTTTGCATATTGAAAACTATTGGATTCGTGCATAATTATCAGAAGTTTGTAATTTTTTATTTAGTTTATTAATTAATTAAATTAATTCACGAAAGAGAATATACGTCAATTAAAACAATAATTAATTAAAAATATTGTACACTTTTATTAAGTTACAGCTTGTTAAAAAAATTAATTATAAAAAAGGCTGATAATTATGCACCAGCACAGTAGTTACTTATGTTTTCACACTAGGAACACATTTACAACTTTATATAAGAATAAAAATTTTAAAAAACTTTATGAAGCCAAGCTAAAACACATCATTTATCATTATTATGCAAAATATTTACAAATTAATTATTTCTTGGTAATTGAAAAAATTATATTCAATACACATGTGGCTTGTTGACAATTTTCAATTCATTATGAAATAAAAAAACAGCGAAATTTTCATTTTAAATTTCTTATATCGATGTTTAGGGGTGCTCAAGCCTCCTCCCCCCCCCCCCCCAAATATAGGCCTCCTTACCGGCTCGGATAGATGCCGGCTAGCAGTCGCCTAAATCTCGGTTGATAATGGGTATATTGTCGACGGACGATGAAATCATGGGTAAATAGTTGCGTGCGACGTCGACGCGGCGGTAGCGTCAATGGATGGCCAAGAAAATGAGATGAGACATTTCGGTCACTTTCCGGCGTCGCAGTCGACGCCAGCGCGACGTCGTGATATGTGAAGTGCGGCGTCTGGCTAATTCTTGACCGACGATATTTTGCTACTTGGGGAGGGCATATATTTGTGTATTTAAAATGCAGTTCTTTTCTTTAGTTCTCTTTGCAAAAAACAAAATAAAACAAATCTTTTAGTTAAATTTCATGTAATGATTGACTTTAGTGAGCTATAAAGTTATTGTAGTTGCTAATATTTGCTACTCTCCTCATTATTAGATAATTAACAATAGAAATAAAAAAAAGCATTAAAGTGTAACATCTGTACGCTGGCAAGTCCCCTGTTCCTTTCTTTTTTTCGTTGCAGCGGGAAGTCGCTGGTCCTTTTTTTATCATTGCAGCGGGAGGATTCACATCCCTTCCCTTTACAATCTCATACCGACGACTGGACTCTATTTGTTTTTAGTAGTTGCGAAGGTATTAGCGATAAATGACTGAATACAGACACCTAGAAGGGGAGAAGCCTGGCCATGCCCAATTTCCGGTAACCTCTGTACGCTATCAGAAACCGTGTTCATTTTGTTGTTGTTGTTGCAGCGGGAAGTTCCACGTCCTTTTATATCATTGCAACTGGAAGATTCACATTTCAGCCTAGCCACGTCCCATTCCCGGTAACCTCTGTACGCTATCAGGTGCCGTGTTCAATTTTTTTTTAGTTGCAGCGGGAAGTCCAATGTTCTTTTTTTATCATTGCAGCGGGAGGAGTCACATTCCTTCCCTTTAGAATCTAACTAAAACAGGCTTTAAACCAAATAGGTAGGCCGTTCCTGAAGGTAGTATCCTTTAGAATCTATATTTAAGGTCAATGCGCATTTCTCTTCCATTGCACGGGCAACGCCGGGCCACGCTGCTAGTATATATCTATATGTGTGTACATTATAGATGTGGCTCGAGCCCCCCCCCCCCTTTAATTCTGGGAACTTTACGCATATACTACTATCAGAGTCGTATTTCTAATTAGGACAGAACAGACCGCAGCCTAGAGCGACATTTTCTTTCTTCTTTCTTTTTTTTCCGCTCTCTCTTTTTTTTCTTTAATCGTACCCTGAGTGCAGAGAATGTAGACTTCTGTTTTCCTCGTCCATATTTAAAAAATATCTGCCCACGAATGCATTCATTTCGTCGAAACTGGTCACTTTCGGTGTGATTAGGGCTTGTATTGGAAATTTCAATATTATTTAAAAAGTAAGCATACATGTTGCTCCTCAAAGTGCAAAAATTTATACAGAAAGATAGAATATATTTACCAAATCATAAATAGAAACAATTTATTCCTACTATATATAAAAATCAATTCTTTTTTAATTTTTTTTTAAGGGGGAGGAATGTACAATGTTACGTAGCTTATAAAATTCTACTTGACAATTAAGGAACAATTTATTAAACACAGCCCAAAGCATAATTCAGTTTCAGCATTAGAATACTTACGATTGAGCACTCTTTAAGTTCTTCACAGCAAGTAGTCTCTGTACTTCCATTTGGTTGACCGCATTCGATATTCCGAACTGGACGCCATAAGATATAGAATTCCAAAAAGTGTAAGGAATTGAAGGATCCGATTCAAAACTGCATAAAAAGTTTTGTATTTGCACATTTCTTAAGTAAAAATTATAAAAAATATATTAAAATTACGCAAAAAATATTTAAAAAAAACAAAACCATAGACAAGTGATGGGCAAACTTTTTGGAAGCGGGCCAGAAAAGGAAAGAAAAACGATGAAAATCTGAAGCACTTTCAGATTTTAAAAACGCACTATAGTGCTACATATTAAAAGCGTATCATAATTTATCCGTCGTCCCTATTTTTCTTCCTTATTCCATTAAGTTAGAAAGTGTATCATTATTCATGAATGTGCCGCATTTTGCTTCTTTGTTTCATAAAACCCATCTTTGGAATCGAAATCTATCTTAAAATCGCCTACTTAAACTATTTTACAATCTTCGCCATTACAATAATACTTTACTGTTTTAAATATTGGTACGAATGTGCAACATAATCCATGAGTGTGCATTGTTTGTCTTTCTTGGGTTGATTCCTACTTTAAGGCCCGACTCTCGCCAAGGTGGTGATCATTAAACACGCAGTAACCATGACGATTTAGTGTATTTATGTGGCAATCGTAATTTAGAATTAAAATAGCGATTTGGAACAACCTGTAAATACAGCATTCCGTTACATTTTTATTTATTTTGGGTTGCTAATTAATGCAGTTTTTAATAATGAAGGGTCTTCAAATTCCTTAACTGGTGAGTTCATCGTTAATTTGTTCATTTTAGTTTTCATCTAGTTCTTTGGGGAGCATTGAAACTTGTGCATAACTCCTAGAGACCCATGACTGCTAAGCTCGCCAAAGTGCGGGGAATTTTTAGGTTGGCGAGAATAGGGGCGTTAAAATAGGAATCAACTCTTTCTTAAACAATAAAACACATCTTTGGAATGGAAATCTATCTTAAAATCGCCTACTGAAACTGTTTTACAATCTTCGCCAGGCATATTCGAACTATAGGCATATTCCAAGTATATCGCGTAGACATATTTTAAATACTGTTTGGAATGGGCATCATAATCCATGAGTGTACCGTGTTTTCCTTCTTTGTTCCATAAAACAGTTCTTCGGAATAGAAATCTATATTAAAATCTCCCACCAAAACTCTTAACAAATTTTCGCCAGGGATAGTCAAACTATATTTCACCTTTATAAATACCATTTGGAAACTGTATCATAATCTATGAGTGTACCGCATTTGTCTTCTCTGTTTTATAAAACACTTCTTCGGAATTAAAATATATATTTAAATCGCCTACTAAAACTATTTTACAATATTCGCCAGGCATTTTCTAACTATACTCAAAATACATTTATAAAAATTGAAAAGTGACACGGCGCGTAGACAAATCCTGTCCACACCAAAAACCGTGATCGAGCGAAATAGCACTCAAGTGCTAAAAAAAATGCACAAAGGACATAAGAAGGGGAAGAATTCTTTACCATATCCTAACATATTTAACCCTAAATTAAATTAAACTAACTGCAACAGGGACTCGAAAAATTTTAGAATGTCTCTTCGAACGCTGTACTATACATTGCAATAAACGATTTGATCTTTGGAGTTACGAAACTTTCTGAAAAAAAATCTGAAATTTAACTCCTTGCGCACCACGTTGACTGTAGCATAAACATTAAGAATTTAATAACTTTTATTAAATTGACTTTGCCAAGAAATAGTTTTCACGCGTAGTGCAATAACTAAGCATACAATGAATGCACTAAACAAAGAAAATAATGTACAGCATGCGGAAAAAAAGTACCACTTGCTCTTTATTTCGCCGTCATTCGTCGTACAGTAAAGTTTTATATGCCATTCGTTTGCAAATAACGCGTACTTTAATTTACTATTAATTTAATTTGCATCAGGGGCCGTCTTCATATTTAATTCTGCATCAACTTCGTTTTTCTCAAATGGCAACCCCATATTTTGACTTTATTAAACGAAAGAAAACCTTCAAATTACCCTAAATATAAATTTTCACCAATTTTCTACGATAATTTCCGGAGATATTGCGAATTCATTTTTGCGCATTTTTAAGGGACTTTCTGCAAATTGAAAAACGCTATTTGTAGGTTCCGAACTTTCGCCTTTCATTAATTTCGCTCGCGAGAGTTAAAAGAAATTAATATTATTTTCAAGGAAAATATTGTTTTCCATCTCTCTTAAAGTTTTTTGTACTGAGAATATCAAGGGAAGAATAAAATATTTAGTCTGTGGTGCAAATGACCCGTGAGTTCATAACTTCCTTGGTTCGTACACATGATTTAAGGGAAAAATGCAAAATGACTGCTCACGATTTTGAAATACTTTGTAATTTTGAAATTGTTATTGAGTATTTCCGTTGATGGTTCTCTTAGACAGGTGAAATGTTGGCAGGAGTTAGAGGCTGCTCTCTGCTCTTCTGACTACAAGCTTGAATATTACTCAGCTATGGTCAAACTTGAAGAATGATTTCCTGATAGAAAATTTATTTGTTTGAATTTCATGTAAAAAACGCAATTACTTTTTTGCCGACTCAATATTATCACCGTGTTTCTTATTTCACTTTCTTCATTTAATACTATCGTCTACAATGTGCAATATTCTTAAGACTTTTGGCGGTATTTTAATTTATAGTTAGATGAAAATTTAGACAGAAAAACGTGATTTTGAATGTTTGATAAAGTATCGGGAAGTCCAAAGACCTAATGTTTCCGATATTAAAAAAGGTCACATTCACCTCTGGAAAGTTGAGGATGATAGTTTTTCAGAAATAGGACATTGCATTAGAAGACATACATCTACTGCATCTAATTCTATAGCTGGAAAATATTTTATTTGGGGAAATATGATAGCGGACGCAACAATACACGCTTTATATAATCCCTATCAAACTGTAAAAATCTCTGTTTCAAAATTTGATATTTTTAATACTGGTATCTTTTACTGTGTTTTTGCACAAAATAAATCTAATTTTCGTTTATTTTATGCAATTTTCAAAAAATTTTCACTTAGTAAATTTATATATGGTCCCTTAACTCATGAAAATAACACATTTTATTTAATATAAATTAAACTACTGAACGTAAAAATTTGAAATTTTGCACAGCCATGTAATATTAATTTCTGCATCTATTTCCATCGAAATTTGGCTAGGTCGCTATGCATATTTTTTTAAAATATTAATTTAATAATTCATAATTCATATTCATAATTTATTAAAAATCACAATAACATTAAATTACTTTTTGGGTCGTTTAGTTCTAATAGTACAAATAAAAATCAGCTTCTTACTTCCAATATTATATGAGATATGAATCGAAGTATGAAAAAATATTTTATGACCCCCCCCTTGAGAAATTTTTTGCCATACAAAATGTATATTTTTCACTATCTTATCAAACACACGTATACATATATATGAGTTGTAGTAGTCGTAACCCTCCCCATGAAAAATTTCTGGCTACGCCCCTGGTTCACAGAATTTCGTAGAGGGAAGTGCTCTCCTGAATGGAGAACACACAAGAATAATCTTGTCAGTTGTAGCACAGAAAATGTGTCGGCCATACGATAAATCAGGGGCGACCCGACGCGGTAAGGAAGGTAAGCATCGCATCGGGGCGCCGTCTTCAAAAGGGCGCCATTTCGAACTCGAGAAAGCTTGAAAAAAGTATAAAAGCGGGCGCCTTTTTTATGTTTGCAGGGGAATGCCACGTACCCTAGTGCCGCCCCTGTGATAAATGTTAATGGATGATAATGTCTGCATCTACCAAATGATACAGAAGGAACTTAACGTTGGATCCGCATCCATAGATAAAATTATTCATGAAGAGATGCGTATGAAAAAATTAGTATGTCTTTGTGTCTCCCTTAATTTAACCCTTTGAGACACAACCCTTTCCCAATGCTGAAAAAAGGGCAGCCGTTGCCATCGCTCGACTTAACTACGAGCAAGATAGCGGACGATCGAAACGTTCATCGCCTGCCACAGATCTAGAGACCCCTTTAGATCTGTGGCACGCGATGAACGTTTCGATCGTCCGCCATATTGCTGGTAGTTAAGTCGAGCGATGACAACGGCTGCCCTTTTTTCAACATTGGGCAATCTATCCAGCTTTTCTCGCATTCTTCCATTTTTCAGCAGATGTCAGTACTGTTAAAAATAATCGTGACCATTTTTTTATGGGAAATGACGTGCTAAAAAGTAAAGGATTCTCGTGGAGCTATGTCATCCGCAACTATTTTTCAGCTAGCTGCGTCAACGGCACAGCTAGCTGTGTCAAAAAAGGGTCTCTAGATCTGTGGCAAGAGATGAACGTTTCGATCGTCCGCCATCTTGCTGGTAGTTAAGTCGAGCGATGGCAATGGCTGCCCTTTTTGCAGCATTGGGAAAGGGTTGTGCCTCAAAGGGT
Organism: Cheiracanthium punctorium; assembly: GCA_038373885.1. Classification (NCBI taxonomy): domain Eukaryota; kingdom Metazoa; phylum Arthropoda; class Arachnida; order Araneae; family Cheiracanthiidae; genus Cheiracanthium; species Cheiracanthium punctorium. The sequence goes on along the minus strand of JAWZYV010014958.1, from coordinate 51,831 downwards.
TCACAAATCCCAAAGAAAAATTTACGCGGTCGTCGTTTTCACCCCGAAGATGGAATTGATGAGGCTGTAAAAGCACATTTTTCATCGATTTATAGAAATGGATGGTTTAAGGCTTTTAAACTTTGGAAAATTCTCCTGCAAAGCGCATTGATGTTGTAAGGGGATTACTTTGAACATTCCTAAGATTTGGTAAGTTTAACATACCATTTAGCCGTCCTACAAAAATTTCATAGTGTCCCTGCTATTGCATATCTTAATTTTTTTTCTTTCTGGAAATTTCAGTATGGTTACAAGTTTATCGGTCCTTACAGTGTATAGAACAGCTTGTGCAGAATCATCCTAAAAATTCAAAGTAACCTAACTAATTAATTATTTGTAACTAATTAATTTGTGCTCCAACCTAATTAATTTGTTTGAGTTTGTTTATAAATTAAAAGATATTTTAGATAGTACTTAAGAAATCATGCAAATATAAACAATTTTTTAAAGAAGCCCATACAGCTAGAATGTTTATATTGTATTTTCACAAACTTAAAATTGTTAATTAGAAAGTGTCTGCCAAAGAAATACCTTACTTGAACCAATTCAATCTTTCGGTGTCATGGGCAGCTTTATAAACTTCTGCAGGACCTCCGGCTTCGTATGTAGCTTTGATAAGAATCGTGATAAGACACAGATACATAATCATAGCCTGGAAGACGTCAGCCCACATCACAGCTCTGAGCCCACCCTGAAAAATAAATCAAAAACTATCATTTCAAACACAATGAATTCGTGAATAGAATACATTTGAATATTTTACGAAGTATTATAGATCCTATGAAAGAGATTTTTTTTTTTTTTTTCGTTAAAGAAACTCTTCATTATAAGAAATAATTCAAGGGATAGACGTGCTATCAAATATTGCTTAACCCTTTGAGGCGCAACCCTTTCCCAATGCTGAAAAAAGGGCAGCCGTTGCCATCGCTCGACTTAACTACCAGCAAGATGGCGGATGATCGAAACGTTCATTGCGTGCCACAGATCTAGAGACCCTTCTTTGACGGCAGCTGGCTGTGTCAACAGCTAGATCTGTGGCACGCGATGAACGTTTCGATCGTCCGCCATCTTACTGGTAATTAAGTCGAGCGATGGCAACGGCTGCCCTTTTTTCAGCATTGGGCAATCTATCCAGCTGTTCTCGCATTCTTCCATTTTTCAGCAGATATCAGTGCTGTTAAAAATAATCGTGACAATTTTTTTACGGGAAATGACGCGTTAAAAGAAAAAGGACTCTCGTGAAGCTATGTCACCCGCAACTATTTTTATAGAAATCAAATCAATTCTTCGTGACTGGCAACAGTCAAAACGTCAGAGTTTGGTGTTCCCAGAGCGGGAACACTGCGCATTAAAGGGTTAAGGAATTTCTGTCCATCGGCCATAATGTAAAACACCACTCACTTGTTGTTCTGTCAAAAAACCATAAGTCCTATACACAGCAAAACCTACACATGTTGTGTGACGGTGGTCTATAATATAACATACCCAATTTGAACTTATTCGAATGCACCCTTTAAAAACTAGAACCAAAGATTGATTTTGACGACAGCTGGCTGTGCGGGGCAAAGCCAGCTGTCGTCAAAAAAAAAAAATCTGGAATGACTCCACTAGACTTTCCGAACACTTACGATTAAGATCATTACCAAGCACTTAAATAAATTTTAATCGTTGAATAATTCAAACATATATACCAAATTGAAACTCAATCGAATGCACCGTTTAAACGCTTGCGCACTTTCAAGAATTTCTCCCCATATGCCATTATGCCATAACATAAAAGAAAGTTTTGTCGTAGCCCTTTAGGAGAACTATAAGTCCTATACACACCCAAATCAATACCGGTCTTAGGATGGTGGTTTTACTGAATTTGAGCTCAATCGAATGTATCGTTTAAACGCTAGCGCACTTTCAAGAAATTCCCCCCATAGGCCATAATGTAAAAGAAATCTTTGTCGTAGCCCTGTAGAAAAACTATAAGTCCTATACACACCAAAATCAATACCGGTCTTGCAACGGTGGTTTATAACATGTATACCCAATTTGTGCTCAATCGAATTTACTGTTTAAACGCTAGCGCACTTTCAAGAAATTCCCCCCATAGGCCATAATGTAAAAGAAATCTTTGTCGTAGCCCTGTAGAAAAACTATAAGTCCTATACACACCAAAATCAATACCGGTCTTGCGACCGTGGTTTATGACATATATATCCAATTTGAGCTCAATCGAATGCTCCGTTCAGGAGCTATCGTGTTCACTCACATACACACAAACACACATACACACACACACACACATACACACATACATACATACATCTCGTAAAAATAGCATAAATGGATTCAGAAGCCCTCAAAACGTGTAAAAACACCAAAATCTCGAAGTCGAATTTTTTCATGATTACAATACTTTCCTTACATTGTACATGTTCGGAAAGTAAAAAGGGTCTCTAGATCTGTGGCACGCGATGAACGTTTCGATCGTCCGCCATCTTGCTGGTAGTTAAGTCGAGCGATGGCAACGGCTGCCCTTTTTTCAGCATTGGGCAATCTATCCAGCTGTTCTCGCGTTCTTCCATTTTTCAGCAGATATCAGTGCTGTTAAAAATAATCGTGACCATTTCTTTACGGGAAATGACCTGCTAAAAAGTGAAGGATTCTAGTGGAGCTATGTCACCCGCAACTGTTTTTTATAGAAATCTAATCTATTCTTCGCGACTGGCAACAGTCAAAAGTCAGAGTTTGGTGTTCCCAGAGCGGGATCACTGCGCGATAAAGGGTTAAGGAAAAAGCCGAAATTTGCCATGCAGTTTAGTAAATGTAAAGTTGTTAATTCCTTCCCTCCCGCTCCCTTCAAAATCACAAGGTGAGTTTTATGTTGACCTTTATTTCTCATGTCCGTGATATTTTTCGGATAAGCTTTTCAAAAGTGAAATCACTTTTTTTTTTATACCCAGAATTATTTTTTTTTTCACGCTCTAGATGACAGTACCTAGCTATTTTTAACAAAAGTAGAAATAGTTCGCTTATTTTAAACTAGACAGCCGCACTACTTCTGTGTCATTTGTATTGTAACCCTACTAGCAATTTTTCTCGGGCTGCCATCGAACTCAAAATAGGACCATAGGCACCTACTTGCATGACCATTTTCTTGAAAATCATGCAGTCGTTAACGTGCTGAAATTAAATTAACTGTCAGCAACAAATTTCTAAAACAACATACATGTACTTAGTTGAATGATATGCTACCTTATTATCAAATTTTAAATTTTGACTGAAAAATCGGCTGAAACTATCCGTGACCTTCAAGGCGTAAGTTTCAAGGTTTTTGGGAAGGTCAAACCCCCAACCTCCCCAGCTAACACACGCGAACCGCGTATTTCACTTTCAAACGAAATAAGTTTAAATGATTAGACATGTGGATAATTTAATAGATATACAACAAAGTCTCATAGTGTACATATGAGATTTTTTTTTTAAATTGCTGTACAAGTAATTTAGCTAACACCATTTTCCTATGCTGGTTCAGGATAATGAATTTCAATAGAATCTTAAGAGTTGCTTTTACTGATATTAGATGTCCCTGCTGTCACTCGAGAACTCTGAATTTTCCTAATGTCCGTTCTGCTGATTATGAGAACAATTAATCCCTAATCCCATTTCAACCGACCAAATTGATCAATCACAGCTTGTTCCAGATAGATAACAGCGACATTCCGACCCAAGAGAGTTTTCTGGCAGAAGTTTAGTACAGAATTTATGTATTTAGTTCGTGTTAAAAATAAAATCTTTGAAACATATCCACACATTCTCTACGACGCAGTTTACTGTGTCTTTAAATCATAAATTTTTCTGAAGTTAACTGAATTCTAAGTTTTGGTTGGCACTGAATAACACTCCAAAGCCATAGTCACATAACCTACATATCTAACTGAGATATGACAAAACGTTTTCCGTAATAAATTAGCATAGTAAAAAGTAAATTATAATAATAGTTTTACCATAGCACTAAATAGTGTGCAAACTCCAGCAGTTAGAAAAATAGAAGTTTGTGTATCGAACCCGGAAACAGCATTCATAGCTATGGCCGGAGTGTATATGACAACGGACATGTTGAGTAGCTGAAAATGAATTATGTGGTATCAGTAAATAAAGTATTTTACTTTTAAAATATAGCCAGCAAGAAAAATCACATAACTTCAAAGTAATTATTTCGTGTATTATTCCACTAACTGGTCTAAGCCCGTATGACTTTTTCCTGAGTCAAGGTAAACATAAGTTAAAAACTATAAGGGAATGCAGTACCCGCCGCTTAATAAAATCAAATTTGTTCTGAGATAAATTTATTTTAATAAGCGGCTTATTTTTATATGAGGCGAACATTATTCAAATCCAAAGAAGGTGATATCACCTGTATTCATTTCAAAAACTCGGAGAGAAATTATAAAATAAGACAATCAACACAATAAATAAAGAAAACAAATTAAGTTTTAGTTGATTATTAGTGAATTATTCATTCAAAATTTACATAATAAACATGTACTGTGTGTAAAATTAATTTACTTACATAATACGTAATAGACTGCCCGAAAAATTATCAGTATTGCATTGTGTGGACGGAGGAATTAAACGTACGTTTCTAGCAAGGGAGTAAATTTTCGGTTAAATTCATCCACTTAGATATGTTGCTCGAAAGTGCTTTCAAAAGAACTAGAAAGTCTCTTACAAATTACATAGAGGAAAGAAAATTACTTCTGTAGGTCACTTTCAAGTCTCATACGATTGACAATAGTGCATATGCTCAGCCTAGTTTTTTGGCCTCGGGCGAAAAAAAAGTTTCTATATCTAGTCATCTACCCCATAGTGTTGGATAGGAATTACTGTAGCAGGTGAACAACAGAGCCCAGAACTCCTTTTGGTGGTAGGATTGCTATCTAACCAAGTTGCTAGGACAAATAATGGGAAGGAGCATGTTGCAATCCTAATACGCCACGTTTGAAGGTTTTAGCCATGAAGCTCGGGAGGAGAAACATCGACTTGTTATCCAACTTGGACATTTGAATAAATAAATATGATAATTAATATGCATATATAATAATTTTGTTTCTATATTACTTAGTTACAACGATGTAACATCAGTTTGATAATTTAATAAATTAATTAATAATTTAAATAAATTCTCTTTAAAACTGCATGCAAACGATGTAGTAGATCAGTTTTTGACAAATATTTTTGGTAGCAATTCGCTAAAAATTAAAAAATATTCCCTGCCTTCTTTCAGGCTATAAATTCCTCTTATATACCCGCTCTTCCACATTATATTTTATTTATTATTATTATTATTATTATTATTTATTGTTGTCTTTAGTCTTAAAGTTGGTTAGTTAAACCAAAAAACAAAAACAAATATGGAAAGAGAAAAACATTTAACGCTGTTTTTCAGCACCACCAGAGCCTGATTATAACCAACAAGGTCCCCAGGAATTGATGAATTTTGGGGGGGGGGGGCATCTATGAAATTTGTTTTAATTTTCATAAAATTTTGATGTAAAGAAGGATGTTTCAGAACAAGATTTGAAATTGGGGGGCCCTGGGAAAAGTCCCGATTTGCCCGTGCGATAATAAGGACCTGAGTATCACAAAAAATTACATAAAAATCAATGTCTTTTCAGTATCAGTATCATTTTTCAGTACTACAAAAAATTTCATAAAAAAGCATAAAGGAAAAAAAAATATTAATTCAATAAATACACGCATATTCAGTGATTGACGCTTTTGCATCAGTTTTGCAAGCTTTCACATATCAGAAAAAATCTAATATTTCTTTAATTTTTTAAAATTTTGTATTTTAAAAAAAAACAGACTTTGAATTGAAAATATTTGTTTTTGTATAAGTTTTGCAGACTTATGCCAAAAATATCTATTCATTTGTGCATCTCTTATATATTATAAAATCCCCTCCCCCATCCTAATTAAATTAATAAACAGAAAAATATTATTCATAAAACTGTTATTATTTTTTTTTTAAATGGACAATTTCAAAGTAGTATACTGCTGTTTCAATTTGATTATTGGGCCGTATTTTAAAGTGTTCATATTAGCATTATACTACTACTAACATGTACAAAAGGTTTTCTATTTACATAGTGTTACTTTTTATGTTATACATGTAGAACCCGAAGTTTCCATAAGAGCGCAGCTGCTGAAAGGGGCTGAGAGATCATTCACCCCTTCCTTCGAGACCCCCCCTGACATGGAAGGTCACGTGGTGTTTTGTTTTTCGTTGGCTGGCGAATTCGGAAGAAGCGAGCCGTTAGTTAGAGTGAAGTTGACGGAGAGAGACGTTCGGAGATATTGAACGATGATGGAACTTTTCGTGCATGCCTAGGTGGCTTGTTTTATTGTTTCTTTTCCTCTAAAGAAGTGAATCCTGTGTATGATATTTTGTTAAAGTACCTAAGTGGTGTAAAAGACTTCTAGTATAACTTTGTAAATAGAAGATTTATTAAATGTGTGTGTGTGTAACTTCGACTCATCATTGAGTAATGTCCTGCTTTTAATTAGAAACGCATAACAGTAATTCGTCAACTCATAGGGTCAGTCTACGACCCTCTACAAATTCTGGGGGCTTTCACCAGGATATCGAAAACCCTCTAGTTTTTCGTAATTTTTCGCCGGGACAGAATAAGAATTAGATTCCATAGAACCTGATTAAATTGAAAAGAATAGAATTGGATAAATGTGAAGAATAATATGGAATATTGAACTGATATTTGTTTAAAGTACTTGTGCTTCAAGGAAAGTGTTGTGTGCTCACATATCAGTGGTGGATTACCAGGGCGAGTCTGATCGCCGAAGACTACAAACTGTAAGTACTCAATTTTTGTATCAGTAAACATGTCTTACATCGGAAAACATAGAAAAGAGGATATTATCAAATTAATGCGTGAACTGGATTTAAAGATTCCCGATAACCCAACTATTGCTAAAATGAAACATATTATTATTAGTGATGCGAAGTACGATGAAGAATTCACAAAATCTGTTCTCACTAACATTGCGGCAGACCGCGAAAGCGAAGAAAAGATTGCGCGGGAAAAATTAGAACAGGAGAAATTAGAACGTGAATTCCAATTGGAACAATTAAAATCAAAAAATTATGAGAAGGGTAACAGTACAGAACCTTTTGTAATCCAAAACAAAATAGATCTTACAAAAATAATCAAAAGTTTCGATTCGAAGGATCCAAAAGCAGACATTAGCACGTATCTCGCTCTCTTTGAGAGGCAAGCCACAAGAGTCGAAATTAAAAAAGATGATTGGGTCACGCACTTATTCGGATTTTTACCCCTAGACATCGCGCAAATCATAACTCGAGAACCTGAAAATGTTTCAAATGATTATGATCACATTAAAGCAGTATTGCTGAAAAGATTTAAATTAACTGCAGAACAGTTTAGAAAAAAGTTATTTTTTCATAAAAAAGAAAGTTCTTGTTCTTGGCGAGAATTCGCTTTCGAACTTAACCATTATTTTGAAGAATGGATTCATGGCGTTAATGTTAAAGATTTCACTGGTCTTTGTGAACTGATAGTTTCTGACCAGATTAAAAGAAGAGTGCCACAAGAGGTTAAAGAACATTTTATAGATAACTGGCATAAGTGGAACACTAGGGAGGAAATAGTGGAAAAGTTAGAAGAATATGAATCAGCTCGTGTTTTATCTAATAAAACATTTCCTAAAATAGTGAATAGAGAAAATGATACGTTTTCTAGCCCCGTGCCAGGGAAAGATAATAGAAATTTTGGAGCTACTAGGAAAAAATGTTATGCTTGTAATAGTTATTCACACAAAATTGCAGAATGTAAATATAGGTTCAGGAACGATAATTTTGATCGTACAGGTGAAGGTAAACGAAAAATTGTTAATCAAATGGTTGTAGAAGAGCCAGGCAAAACAGTAAAAATAGATCCAGATCTGAAAGGTATGATCGAGCAAAGTATCGTTATAGAAATAAAGCTGAATCGGAGGTAGAGAACAAAACTGTGGAAACATCTGGTAATAAAATTGAGAAATATGTTAATATTTTTAATTTTGATGTGAAAGCGTTAATTGATACTGGTTCCGAAGTAACTTTGATTGACCAGAATATTTATGAAAAGATGGGATCTCCTATTTTATCCAGTACAGATATTCATTTGTGTGGTATCGATTCTGAAAGAGTTTCACCCATTGGTTTCTTTAATTCTAAAATAGTGATTGACAGTTGTACAGTATATACTAATGTTTATGTTATGAAGCATATGCGCTTTAGTGCAGTCATTGGAATGGATGTAATATCGAAACTAGAATTTAATTTTGTGCAAGGGAATGTCAACGTAAAAAGTGCAGCCATGATTGACGTAGTCTATCCTACCAAACGAGTTACTAATTTAGGTAAATACCTTTACTCGACACCTAATTTCGAACCAGATGTGCTTCCGGTTACTTGTAAACAACAGTCTCTCGGGTTGCAAATGTCAAAGATCGAGACTGATCAGTGTTTGAATATTTCCCCATTCGTTGCATGCTCCCAAAATGCTGAATCTTTTGAAGCATGTGAGAGAGTACCAGATGAACTTCCTATACAAACTGACTTTTTGGCCTTGTTCGTGGAAACACCCCCGGAAGAGATTATTGATGTTAGACACATAATTAATCCACGTTTGAGAGGAGAAGTGATAAACATTGTTAAGAGTTACAAACCACAAAAAACTAAAAGTACGGACGTTAAAATGAGTATAATTCTGACAGACGAAATTCCTATTTGTCAGCGTCCCCGTAGATTGCTGTATAATGAACAAATATTTGTAGAAAACCAAATTCAGGATTGGCTCGAGGAAAAAATTATTCAGCCAAGTTGTTCTGACTTTGCAGCACCCATAGTCTTAATTAAGAAAAAAGACGGCAGTTCGCGATTGTGTGTCGATTTCCGCAAATTAAATAAGAAAATTGTTAGGGATCATTTCCCACTTCCACTTATCGAAGATGTGTTGGATCGGTTACAGGACGCAGAAGTCTTCAGCACGTTAGATTTGAAAAATGCTTTTTTTCATGTAGACATAGAAAAAAAATAGTACAAAGTACACCTCTTTCGTGACTCACGAGGGGCAGTACGAATTTCTAAAAGTTCCCTTCGGGTTGTCAAATAGCCCGTGCGTGTTCCAAAGATACATTTACCATATTTTTAAAGACCTTCTGAAAGACCGCGTCATTCTGATTTACTTAGACGACTTGATCATACCATCCAAAAACGAAGAAGAGGGGATTAAGAAACTGCAACTTGCTTTAAAAACCGCTTCAGAATTCGGATTAGAACTGAACTTGAAAAAATGTCAGTTTCTTAAGCGGAAGATAGAATTCTTGGGTTACATCATAGAACGTGGAACGATCAAACCATCTCCTGCGAAGATAATGGCTGTTCAGAATTTCCCGCAACCAAAAAACATTAGGCAAATCCAAAGTTTTTTAGGCTTAACAGGGTATTTTCGAAAATTCGTCAAAGACTACGCCAAAATCGCCAAACCCCTTAGTGACTTGCTTAGAGATAGCAAAGAGTTCCGTTTGGAATAGAGCAAAAGCATGCGTTCGAAGAACTGAAAAAAGCATTAGTGAACGACCCAGTATTACATCTTTACAGACAAGGTCAGGAATTAGAACTTCGCACGGACGCCAGTAGTTTCGGATTCGGCGCAATTTTACTACAGTTAGGGAAGGATAATAAAATGCATCCTGTACACTACATGAGCAAAAAGACCTCAGAACAGCAGGAAAAGTATTCCAGTTACGAGCTAGAGCTTTTAGCGGTGGTCGAAGCATTGAAAAAATTCAGACCTTACTTGTTAGGCACCAAATTCACAATAGTGACAGACTGTCAAGCGTTCCAGAAAACGATGAGTAGAAAAGAATTGTCTCCGAGATTAGCCAGGTGGTCAATGCTACTGGAAGATTTTGATTATGAGGTAGTCCATCGTCCAGGTTCACAGATGAAACACGCTGACGCACTGAGCAGAAACGTCTCAGTATTAGTATCAGAACCTCTGACGGCTGATATGACTCATAAAATTGCAGCTGCACAACGAGAAGATGAACATTGCGAATTGCTAAAGGAATTAGTTGCCTTGGGAAAAGAAGATGACTATTTCATCAAGAATAACGTGCTATACAAATACGAAGCTGGTAGAGAGTTACTTGTAGTACCGGCAGAGATGGAGTTACAAGTGATTAAGAAAATTCATGGCAATGGACATTTCGCTACATCTAAAACTTTAGAACTGGTCAAACGAGATTTTCATGTCAATGGTCTGAGAAAGAAAGTCGAAGCTGTTATAACCAACTGTTTAGAATGCATTTTATGTAATAAAAAGCAAGGAAAGGGTGAAGGATACTTGAATCCTATCCCGAAAGAAGAGGTACCCTTGAGTACTTATCATATAGACTTTATCGGACCGTTACCATCTACAAACAAAAATTACAAACATGTTTTAAGTGTGGTGGACGCATTCACAAAATTTGTCTGGTTGTATCCAGTCAAATCAACCAGTACTCATGATGCCCTCGAGAAGCTGAAATTGCAGCAGACGACGTTTGGGAACCCTGAAAGAATTATTTCAGACAGAGGAAGCGCCTTCAGCTCAAAAGAATTTGCTGACTATTGTGAAGCGGAAGGCATCAAACACATTCAAATAACCACAGGAATTCCAAGAGGAAATGGCCAGGTGGAGCGGATTCATAAAACTTTAATACCAGTGCTATCTAAATTGTCAATCAAAGACCCGACAAAGTGGTACAAATATGTCAGCTCCGTTCAAAGAATTTTGAACAGTACCACCGCCAGAAGTATCAAAACTAGCCCATTTGAATTATTGACAGGGGTTAGGATGAAGAACAAAGAAGACCTGAAAATTAACGAAGTCTTAAACGAAGAATACCAGAGAAGTTTTTTGGAGGAGAGAAATTCCTTAAGGGAAGAGGCTAAAAAAAATATCCTCAAAATGCAACAAGAAAATAAGAAAGGTTATGATAAGAAAAGAAAGAAAGCAGTAGAGTACAAATTAGGCGACTTAGTAGCAATCCAGAGGACACAGTTCGGGACTGGTTTGAAGCTACGACTGAAATATTTTGGCCCCTACAAAATAACGAAGGTCAAAGGACATGACAGATACGACGTCGAAAAAGTGGGACGTCATGAGGGTCCTAACATCACAAGTTCTGCGGCAGATCACATGAAACCGTGGAGCAGACTGTAGAACTTTTCATATTTCTAATGACCTGTAAATAATGTATTTTTCTTTTCTTTTTTTTAAGTGTTTATTTCAGATATCCTTATAGTCCTGGACGGTGAGGACACCGCAGGTCAGATGGCCGAGCCTGTAGAACCCGAAGTTTCCATAAGAGCGCAGCTGCTGAAAGGGGCTGAGAGATCATTCACCCCTTCCTTCGAGACCCCCCCTGACATGGAAGGTCACGTGGTGTTTTGTTTTTCGTTGGCTGGCGAATTCGGAAGAAGCGAGCCGTTAGTTAGAGTGAAGTTGACGGAGAGAGACGTTCGGAGATATTGAACGATGATGGAACTTTTCGTGCATGCCTAGGTGGCTTGTTTTATTGTTTCTTTTCCTCTAAAGAAGTGAATCCTGTGTGGATGATATTTTGTTAACGTACCTAAGTGGTGTAAAAGACTTCTAGTATAACTTTGTAAATAGAAGATTTATTAAATGTGTGTGTGTGTAACTTCGACTCATCATTGAGTAATGTCCTGCTTTTAATTAGAAACGCATAACAGTAATTCGTCAACTCATAGGGTCAGTCTACGACCCTCTACATACATTTATAAGGGGCCATATTAAAGAAATATTATGTTGATGCTGTTTGGAGCTTTAAATAACGTTGGATTTTTCTTCCCGAGCGATACATTTCTTTTTCTGGCTTCTGGATATCCACTGTCACATCCAGGTGCAAAGCAGTGACTCGCTCGACCCATATTCTATCAAAATAATTTATTTTATTAAAAAAATATAGCTCATTCACAATCAAAACAACGCTAAATCCCTATTGAAGCGGTGCGCTGCGCCTCCTGCCGGTGAAAATGGATCCTGGTCCGTTTTCCCGCCTGATCGCCCATTCCCGATGAGTCTCCTTAGAGCTTCATGGTTTTAGCAAAGCAGGAGACTCGGTTGCTGTGGGTATTTTCCCCCTCTCCATCTTTCAGATTAAGCGACTGATTTAGTTTATCGATTTTATTAAGCGGGGGGGGGGTAACTATAATACCCAAAATGAATAATTTAAGGTTGTATCACTTATTAATATTATTATTGAGTTGTGCTGCCTCATGATCTTGCATCAATATTCACGTAACTTAGACCTATTAGCGGAATACGAGTAATCAGAAAAGAATTGTTTGGAGTTGTGTCACTTTTTTGGAAATCGAAGGATATACATGCTCGACAAATAAAACAATTTTAAATGAATAGCAATTTTCTGAGGAAAATTATAAAGTATATACAGGTTAGCAAGAGTTGAAGAATCGTAATATTTTAATGATCTATTACACGTTTGGCCAAACACTTACTTAGTCTAAGAGCTATAAAAGATGGGTTTAAAATGTTCTAAAAAAGCAAAATCTGATTTTTTTAACAAAAGAAAGATGAATCCTTACTGGGGAAAAAAAGAAAACGTAATATTTTTTAAATTTACTTATTCTTTTCAAATAAAAATTAGTATGAAAGGGAAAGTAGGCTGAACAAAAATAACATTAATAATAAATTATTTTTTTAATACAACCCCAAAGTCAAATGTTATTTAAAAAATACCTTATGAAGATTAAAACAGGTAGAACAAAAAGTTTCCTTTATTCTTTTTACTTTAACATAGAAACAGGTTCGGGAACAAAAATTTCTAAAATCACAGAGTGTTCGCTGGTGCCTAAATCTCAGTTCGGTATACATACAATTCGTATTGCTGTCAGTCTTTGTATTCAACAATTACTTTTATTTAAAACTAGCTGAAGTACCCGTTCTTCGCACGGGAATGAATGGACTTTTTGATATTACGATTTGTGGTGATTACTATTTATTGTAATAAAGAGATATAGCAAAATGGATATCTCATTATATTGTGTTCAATAACTATGCATATCGAATTTCAAGGCAATCGTTTGTACGGTGCAGAAGGCCATGTGGCGTAGCGCAATGCAGTGGCGAGTTTTAGCAAAACGGATACGGCGAAAATATTCTTCGCATTCAGATATCGATGAATACGAAATTTCAGGACGATCGGCTAGACAGCCCTGAAGTTCATGTGTTGACGCGACATCTAACGCGAAACTCTTCCCCGTGTTCAAATATCTATGTATACCTATTTTCATAGCGATGAGTTGCACAGTCAAGAAGTGATACACTGCAGCGCGATCTAGTGGTTAATTAAAGTAATGATTTGCTACAGTGCCGTCAAGTGGCGAGTTATAGCAAAATGGATAACGCCAAAATATTCTCATTGTTCAAATAGCTATGTATACTGATTTTCATAGCGACTGTTTGAATGGTCAAGAATTTGGCTTGCTGCAGCGTCACCTAGTGGCGAGTTAAAATAATAATGCATTGCAGTGCCATCTAGTGGTGAATAACATCAAAAGGAACACAGTTAGAATATATTCTTCGTGCTGAAATGCGTAAGCATAAGAAATTTTATGTCGATCGGTCGAACGGTATAGAAGTTGGTGCGTTGCAGCGCCATTTAGCGGCAAGTTACAGCAAATGGATACTGAAAAATATTCTCCGTGTTCTAATATCCGCGTGTACCAAATTTCATCGAAATCGGTTGGACGATATTCGCATAATAAACGGCTAAACGGAATAGAATTCGACGTTCTGCTGCGCCACCTAGTGGCAAGTTAGAGGAAAACGGATAGCATAAAAAGCTTCTCAATGATAAAAGACTTAGGTGAACCAAATTTCATGGTGCAACGGTGCTCAACGGTGCTGGAGTTTTTCAACCTCATACACACATACCAACATTCATTTTTATCTATAACCAGTGTCATTATATATCCCAGTCTCAAATAAAATCCAGTTTCAAATCTAAGCCTCGCCAAAGTGCCAACATACGCCATTTTGCAAGCGTTTTTTCAGGAAATCATTCGAAGCATTGACTTAGCAGCAATCAATATGGGAAATGGTTCGACCGCGAAAAAGTAAATCAAGCCTTTATTTGAAAAGTGGAATCCCTTAATACAGCCGAATTTTTTAAAATTATCAACTATAACGTGTTTTATTCATCGTTACTCCGATGTACTAAATGAGAAGATTTCAATTTTCGGAAATTTGGCGGAATTCCCCCAACTTAAAGCAATGTCCTCAATTGGAGAGAATTCTGAAGATAGATCGCTTGAAATCCATTAATCACTGCATTATTTCTTCACGGATCATTAAAATTTAACGCTGCATTCTAATAAAACCTTTGCACTTGTTTTCAAAAATCTATTTCCTTAAGCTCTCAATAAATTGCGCCGAGCCGAAAACTGTCCAAACCTCTAGAACTCACTTACTCAAAATCGATATTTCAGCCACTTTATTTTTTCGCCAAACTAAAACATTTTACACATTAGCCTCGGAAATCTTCAATTCCTATTGTTTTGCGTATAAAACGTTTCATTCCTGCTCTGATTTCCCATGAACACGATATTATAATTTAAAAAAAAATAACCTTACGAATATAAACTAACAAAAGAAAAATCATTATTATTCTTTTATTTTTACTTTGAGAATTTAAAACATTTTATTCGGCAAAATCGCCACACATGGCAACCACGATCCTTATTTCACACTCTTTTCACTACAGGGGTTACAATTACGGAAAGCTTTTTGCGTGGAGAGCATCAAAAATCTCGTAAACTCCGGGAACGGGTGGACTTTCAAAGTTTTAAAGTGGACTACGATTTATTCTATATTATTTTACATATCTGTGCTAAATTTCAGGCCGATAGGTCCATTTTTGTGGATTTGTATACGAATCAAATCCACAAACAAACAAACAAACAGAATTTCATTTTTATTTATAAGATAAGTACTGGAGATATGTCTACTTTAACTAACTAGTTTTTAATTATGAGAACTGTTCTAATACTATGTCATTAAATATATTAAATAAACTAAATACTTCTGGATGTTGAGTAGTTTTAGTTTACCATATTTCATGTATTTATCTTTTCCGCATGAGTCACACCTGGTACACGAGCCGCGCTATGGCCAGTCCTGGTTTATTATCATATACATTTTAAATGACGAATTTTGAATTTCGCCTTTTGGAAAGGAATCATATTATGGTCTGTTATTTGAATGAAATTTTAATACAAAAGGAATAATCTATTAGAATAAAAGGAACTGACTTTAACGATAGTTGAAGGTCTAGTTCGTTTTGTTTGATAATTTCTAAGAAATCCTTTTCCTAGATAAATGCTATTCAAAAGTAGTTTTCTTTATTCATAGCACAAAACAAATTTACACCTATTATCGTTCACAGTTACATAATACTAATCTTTTAGGTAATGCAGATAGAAGTACAGAATAATAATAATAACAAAAAATCTTTAAATAAAAGCCAGATTCCCTGTCTTAATAATTACAGATCTTGCAAGGCACGATACAAAGAAACTGACGTAAGGCGCAACAGTCTCTGAAAAAAATTCTAACTGTCGACAAGATGACGAATGAATGTGTGCTGCCAAGGAATATAGATATCTGACGATGAAATTGTTCTCCATGTGTCAACTGCCATTTGAAAGGTGTTTTCAATCTTTCTTTTAATCTTTTTTGTGAATTCGAAAATTTATTCTATTTTTAGCACAAAAGATATTTTTTGCCTAGTTTTACGCTACTTTTTTCTTTCTTTCAAATTTCATTAGCGATTATTTTGAATTAAAATAAGGATTTAGCGTTAGCATGATTGCAGCCAGAACAATGCCTGAAAATTTGTATCTAATTTTGGTTTCATAGCCTCTAAGACAAGACGCACAAATGATTCGGCAACTAGCTTACCTAATCCAACTGGTCTACTATAATGAAAATTGATAAAATATTAACTGTGCTACAAGCAGTGGCGGATTTAGCTCTTGAGAGGCCCGAGGCACAACTTAATTTTGAGCCCCCCCCCCCTCCTAAAAAAAATACTTTTCACTATAGTTATACCTTTACATGGAGCGTTCTATGCACACGTATTTTACAGTAATTAATGATTAACTTAATCACTTTAATTAACCAATATTAAATTACAACTGTCCGGTGGCTGTATTTGCTAATGTTCCGATTGAAGTAAAAGTATTAAAACGATCTGCTAATTCTTGGGTAGAAAAAAATACACTTAAATTAAATTTACTACTTATGTGTATTTTTAATGCACTCAAACCTTTCTTTGTGCGGTATATGAAATTTTCAGTCAAATTGGAAGATAATTGAGGAAGTTATCAATAAAAAAAAATTAGTAGGCTTGATCTGCCATTTAGTTTTTTCGATTTCGACATTTCATCCTATTACATAAGTTTAGGTATTGCATCAGCCAATTACATTACGTATGTATTGAATTCTATAATCGCTTAATTTAAGTTGCTTTTTTATGCGGTCCCTATTCACCGCATAAAAAATACTTTTTAATCGAGTTGCGTAAACTGTTTTTTATAGGTGCTGGTGAAGTTTAGTGCGATTATTTTGATGCGTTTTCTTTTATTCGGTTCCTATCCACCGAACAAAAGCATGTTTCAGTGTAATCTAGTATTGTATGAATAATAAAATAATATTTGTAGATTATTATATTAAATTTCCCCATCATTAGCTAATAATAACAGGGGGAACATTTTTGAACATTAGTTGGAATTAATTTCATTCTAAAGATTCGGATTTATTTTTTGGAATTTCTGGGAATGGACTAATTGATAAAGTCCAAACAAGGACAAAGAAATCTCATTTTTTGATTCTATATTCTCTAATTGAGAATTATGTCTAAAATATAAAAGTTAATTTATGTTTAAAATAAAATTATTTTAAAATGTTTTCACTCCTTTTACATCTAATTTATGTCTACAAATGAGCATTAAAAATTAAAAATAATTTTTTTATTTATAGATTAGTACATTAAAAAATATTTTACCTCGTGAAACTTAATAATTTTTTTTACTACTTTTCATGATTAACACTAAATAAACATCAGCATCTCTCTAAATATAACCGCGCAAATGAAATTTCATATTGGTGTACCGTGATTTTATCGAATCTAATATTTGCCTCTTGTTTTAATCGTGAAAATTTAGTATACTTAACAGGGACTTTTGAGGGTCAGAACAGGGGAAACTTGATCAGAAACATGATTTTGACCTCACAAAGTTTAAAAGAATTTTTTACTTGGGTAAAATGAATCAAAAATTTAACATTCCCGTAAAAACATATTTATAAATATTTAAATATATTCATAAATTTCCCACTTGAAACCGCAAAACTGTAAGCAGTTTAACAGCGAAACTAAACTTTCTGTTTAGTCTAAATAGTGTGTCTATTCAAAAACTGGCAATAAGTTTAGGACTATTGTACGAAGTACTATGAGTACGAATTAAATATATATATATATACATAATCATTCTGTATTTGAAATAGAACAAAAAGTCCTAGAAAAAAATATTATTTTTTAAGTACTTAAAATATAAAAAATATTACTGAGTTAAAAAGTAAATTCCACTTTATATTGAAAATCTATATGCTCTAAGCTTCTGCCCAACGTTTCTTATTAATGTTTAGCATTTTCATCTGCGACTATAAAAAAAACATGCCGTGATTATAATATAGTTATTATAAATATTTTTTAGTTAAAAACAAAAAATAATAATTTAGTCATCATTTACTTTTCAAGTTTTTAATTAACTATGTATGTCATTCCAGCTTAAAATTTGCTTATGAATTTCACTCCACTTTCTATTGTGCGATCGAGCTGAAAATTTGCACGCATAATTCCGGTGACACTGAGTACTGCTCTTCTTAATTTTTCAATACTGTTTTTAGCTATCATATATTTATTTTCCCAAAAATTGTGTTATCTCGCACATATCAGCTTGTATCTGCTTGATTATTTGTCGGCAGTTTTTTATTATTAGACCCTCGGAAAGCTCTTTTGATTCTAAAAACGATAAAGTCGTTATCTATAGCTTAAAATTTTAATTTTTAGTGATTTTTTGAAAGGTAAATTATTCCTCTCAATTTCTGTACAACTGACATACAAACAGCTATACATTCTAGGTATGGAAAAAACACTCAAAATACTGATGTTAAATGTTAAAATAAATAAAAAATTTGTGAAAAAACACACATAAAAGGACACTTATAACAAGATATGATCGTTTCGACTGAAAATGTATTCAGTCTTCATCAGTCAAAGCTCTTCATCTCACTGTTTTGTGAGACGAAGTTTGTGTTACACTGTTTTGTGTTATATATATATATATATATATATATTCTTTTTGAGAACCGAAACTTTGAGGCCCCTTAGATTTAAGAGGCCCGAGGCGCACATCTCATGCGCCTATTGGGAAATCCGCCACTGGCTACAAGCGTGCATTTGTTATAGTTTAAATGCATTCAGGCTCTAAAATAAACTTTAATTCCGAGCGATTTTTGTACTTAGGAAAAAATTTTGTTTTTACGAAAAGATTATTTTATAAGATTTTTAAAATTTTAATCGTATAAAAACCTCTCAATTTACACACTTAACTAGCGCAAAAGCTTTGGCGTATTCAGATTGTTTTGAGGAAGAGTATTCTAGAATTAATTTTTCGATATTTGGAAGGTGATCAAAGATGGTTCGATTTTTGATGACAACGCATTTTGGAATGTACAAATGCTCGTTTCGAATGGCATCATAAATTATAAGAAACCAGAAGTCAAAGCCCGTTGTGGAGGCAATTACTACGGGCGCTAGAAAACTATTCGACAAAAATATGTCAACACTCAATATATTTAATCTTTGCCCACTTAAAATAAAAAACTGCATATTCACTTTTTATTATATACTGAAATCGAATTTCGTCCTCTTCTGGAAACGTGCGGAAACTTTACGAATTCGAACGATTTCGTTTTGTGGGAACAGCCTGTCTTATATCAGTGCTTTATGCAGAGGAAAATTTTGTAAAGAAAAGTTATTTGTAAAAAAAAAAATATTTTGTTGTTTGTAAAAAAATTATTTGCAAATAAATAAACTGTGTAAGCTGGAAAAACTGTTTTAAACGAATTGGAATCTCAATTTTTCCTTCAAAGCCTGATAACCGTGACTTCTGATGGTCACTCACTGCTTCTAATTTTGTCAGGGAAATGATGAACTTTTTTACTCTCGGAAATAAGAGAGAGCTAAAAATAGCGAAAATTCGCTTAAAAATTAATAGAAAGGAGGGGATTTTCAATTTTTTACATAATTATGAAACATTTCCAACGGATCGTACAAACGGTGTAGATTTTATTACGCTTTTTGTGCTTAATTTTTAAATAATTTTGGAATAATGGAAGTAGAAGTTCTATCTTGGAGAGGTTACTCGGAATTTTTACAGAATCAGTGAATCATTGACTCAAGGATCAACAAAATTATATAGTAGGACAAAATATTTCCGGTCAGGAAATTATTCCGAAAATCTTCAGACTGTTTCAAAACAATAAATAGGCAAAAGGTTGTCGTGCGCCAATTAAAATCCTCCAGTGCACCGCGACGTAGCCCCACGTGGATTGAAAGTAAAGGTTCAAATGGAAAAAACATTATGAACTTACCGTTTGCAGATAACTGAACAAAGAGACAACTTTTCTAATTCTCCATCCAAATCTTCTTTCTAGAAACTAACAAATTCATACATGAATTACAATCAATCAGCCAAACAATGCATCAAGGTGTAGCTTGCATGATTTTTCTCAACTTTTTCTATGTAGTTCATAAGTTTGATTAAATTAATCAAAATAATACTTTTTTAAGTGTGTATTTAAAATGTTAAAAAAAAGCAATAAGTTTCTCTAAATAAAAAGAAATGCAGGATAATTGATGTTACAAAATGGTACACATCATACATTCCCCGAAAACATAGTAGTCTTACTGGAGAACGCTGGGCCGAAAACAACAAAGCAAGGATAGCGCAGAAGAAGAATAGCTGCCGACACGTCTTAGCAAAGATGAAAGCGAACAGGACAAAGCTAATAAGAAACTCTGGAGTAGAAACCTTATAGAGCTTCGTCTATGACAACTATTTTGCTGGCTACTTTAAAAGCAAATAAATGTTTACATACACTCTTTTCGAAGGGAAACATTCGTTAATGAATTATACTGTTAACTTAAACAGAGCTTTTACCAGTGGCGTAGCCAGGGAGGGGATAGGGGGTCATAACCCCCTCCCCCAATGAGGAATTTTTTGCCATACAAAATGTATATTCTTCACTCCCTTATCACACACTCGTATACATATGTGTGAGTTGCAGTAGTCGTAACCTCCCACATGAAAAATTTCTGGCTACGCCACTAGCTTTCACATTAACAAAGTTAGACTACAGAAGTAGTCCTCACCTTCCCCATAGAAATATAAAGGTCTAGGTCCTCGGAATATTTTAACATCGAAGAAATATTAAAATAATAAAAATGAAACTAAAAAATAATATTATGGTGATATAACTTTAACTGCGAACACAATGTTGTACCTTAATTTGATCACAGAAAAAAATAAACTTTCTTTTTTCCGAGTGAATATGTTACACAAAACTTTATAAACCCAAATTCATTAAGGATATCAAGCATTATCCCACCAATCAGACTTCGCAGATAACGTTCACTTCTCAATGTCTGTTCTTTGTTGAAACGACGTTTGTCATACGGCTTTACAGCAGTTTTAAAAATAGGCAGATTAAGCCAGACATGCAAATTCACGTTCTTTTTTCACAAACTTCTTATGTTATGTGCATTCTTAAAAGTGAAATGCCTTGATAGAGAAGTTGTGAAACCTTTGAGGGGGGGGGGGATGACACAAAACCGGATGGCAGAAATTCTCGAAGTGCGACACATTTGGCTAAATGTTCTTTGATTATGCTTAATATCTTTCTCAGTAGTAGAACCTGTGAAGGAACATTCGGAATTTTGTGAAATCTGTAACATAATGCTTAATTTCATGAAAGTGCCTTTTGTTAATTTTGTTTAATTCAATTATTTTGTTAATTTTTGTTTTTTAGTGCTTTAGCAGGAAAAATAGCCAATGTATAATTGTATAGAATAACTTTTTATAAAATAGACACATTAATAAAATAAACTAAGCACTAAACGTGTTTTATATAAAGTTACCTAATTTTTTTGAGTGAAAGTCTTTCTTTGTGGCTAAGGTAGAATTTCGATTTTCAGCATTCTGGTACATTCTAAACTAATAGTTATTCTATCTTTACAATCGCAGTATCAAAAAAGCCAACTTTGCTACCGTTATGTAAAGGAAAGTTGTAAACTATACTTACTTAGGTGATTTTTCCAGATATTCCATAAAAGTGGGCTGTTTATTTACTTTAAAGTGGTTTTTAAAATAATGTTTGTTCAGGGTTTCCAAAATAGCTTATAGATGGCACTCAGCCTCATATTCTTCTTATCAGCTCTTTAAGTAAAGAGTTTTCGGCAGTTCAACTACTTTGGCTACAAATCCCCAACCTTGGTTCATGTTCACACGGTGTCATCAACATTTTTTTCACACGTCAGAAAAAAAGAACGCAGATAACAATTTTTCAGAAGTACATTTTGTAAGCATGAACTTCATTTTAAAACCTCAAATTTGTGAAGGCAGTTTTCTCTAGAAAATCACTGCGGTGATCGTCTTTCCGGAGAGATCCGAGAAAGGCCTCAACAAAACTAAACTTATAAAAAACTCAAAAATATATTTTTTAATCAACAAATTTGAGAAACACAGTAGTAAAATCTTGCCTATAAGCTACTAGTATTTAATTTCATAACGATTTTCATTTTGCTACTGTAATATATAGTAATTTAGGTACATTTTTTCAGATTTATGTTTCTGAATAAAACTAAAATTTTTTTCATTTTGTTATTAGGTGCAGTTTGCATAAGAGTACTTCTTGTCTTTCCTGTACCCTACTGTCTACACGCACTCTTTGCAGCCCGCATGACGCGGGTAACCCTTTGAAGGCGGATTGTAAATCTTTTAACCAAGCCGCAGAACATCTTAAAGGACGGGCATGGCTCATATTTCCACCAAGTAATGCTTTTCCACCCTGTTGTTGTTGTTCACTTGCACCGGACGGCCGGGGAGAGGTGTCAACATCCGTGCATCATTCAAGTTGCGCCTCAGTTTCAAAAAAGAAAAATATACACGTAAAAACGGAATCCCCTTAATCAAAAACGTTTTACTTCGTAGGCGGGAAAGAGTAACTCGTTAACTATTGTTGTGCAAAGAGCTGTTTAATCAGGAGAATCATTGAAAAGGGGGAAAGCCCGCGCGAGATACTCCCATCGTTTTCTAACTACTAAACCAAAATCTTCCAGCCGTCTAAAGGTTAAACGAATTTTTCAACCTTTCACTTTGATGCATTTTTTTCTTTTTCCTTTTTTTTTTTTATAGTCAGTGTTTATTAACCTCTTACTTCCCCGTGTTCGCGTATAATTAAGAAATATCCCTTACCTCGTAAATTGTCGATGCTCCAGTAGCAAAATACACTGGCAGGTACAAAAAAGCAGTAACGAATGACCCGATGAATATGAAAACAAACGCAACGCAACGCTGAGTTCCGTACATGTATACATCAGAGGGCTCTCCGATGATAGCTATGGCGGAGAGTTTGGTCACCACTAGTGAGAAAATAGCCGGACACTGGTGCATGCTTCTGCCGGCCATCAAGAATTCACTCGCAGTCTTCTGCCGAGAACCAGTGAAACGGAAGTAGAATCCGATTGCAACGGAAACTACCATGGTTAAAGCAATCACGACGTAGTCCCAAGTTCCCAGGGAATTTTCGAAAGCCATTGCTGTAAAAGCTTGTCATACAACCTAAAATAAAATTTTATTGCATAACAAACAATAATTTACGAGGAAAATGAAGTTATATGAAGACTTTATTAAATGAAATATCTATGTTATACATTAATGCTTTGGTTTTTTTTTTTTTTTTTTTTTTTTTTTTTTTTTAAATCCTACTAATATTTAAATGTCAATGTTTGTATGTACGTTTATTACCCTTTCACGCTGAAACGGTTGGACGGATTTGAATGAAATTTGGAATAAAGACAGTTAAAGTCCTGGTTTAACATATAGACTACATTTATCCCGCGAAAAAAAAAATCACTATTCCTATAATATACAAAAAAAACTATCTTTTATTAAAAAAAAAAAGGAAAACAATTGAGTTTTTATTTTACAGAGCCGTCGACAGATAGCACAAACTTATAGAATTACCCGGTTTTTAATAAATGAAATCATTTTATTGTCTGCTACGGCTGACTTGTATAAAGAATACGCCTGAATAAATTTTTGAAACTTTCATTCAGTTCGAACTGTGTATTTTTCTGCGCAGCTTTTTCCCATTCTATTTCTATTGTATTACGTCCACAAAAAGGAGGTTAGAAATATCAATTTTAATTTTGTTTAATCACACTCATGAATAATGATACACTTTCCAACTTAATGGAATAAGGAAAGAGAATAGGGAAGACGCATGGATTATGATTCGCTTTTAATATAGTATAGCATTTTAATGCGTATTTAAAATCTGAAAGTGTTTTAGATTTTCTTACTTTTTTTCCCGTTTTTTTTATAACGGCCAATATATCCAGAAGCTCTTCAGAATTAATATAGCCGAAAATAATGTGTACCTTATTGTAGGTTTTTGTAACTAAACCGTCTTATTTTTGTAACCAGGGGCGGCCTGACACGTTAAGCAAGGTAAGCATCGCATCGGAGTGCCGGCTTCGAAGGGGCATCATTTCGAGCTCAAAAACTAATTAGAGCATAAAAAGGGGCGTCTTTTTTACGTTAGCAGGGGCTCCACTTACCCTAGGGCCGCCCCTGTTTGTAACCATCTTAATTTTAAGTTCCATTTAGAATCTGAGAGATTTCAGCGTCAAGGAAGCCGGTGAGAAACAGGTTTCTCTCCGAACAAAATTTATTTAGATCGCGGACCAACTGGTCGCGGAAGGCGGCTAGTGTAGTACAATTGTAACTGTAAAAAAAAAAAAAAAAAAGAGTTATAATACTAAATACAGTAGTACACCCTCTCAAAAAAGTAGTATAAGCAGAGTTTCGTATGTTAGCTGGGCGAATAAAGTTTTTGGAAAATGCACAGCTCGACAGAAATCTGGAAAATTCTAAATATACATTGCCTAATTCATATTATATAATAAATAATTTCTAATATACAAAACCACCGAAGGAAGTTCATGGTCTTATTTGAATACTTTTTTTTTTTTTTTTTTTTGAGAGGGTGTGCCTTAAGGTACGAGTTAAATTTGTCCCTTGACCAATCTGATTATCCTAACTATATAGTTATGCTGATCCTTGACTCACTCTCTAACAATTCCGGACAACTCATCCAAGATACAAAACTACTACCCCCCTAAAAGATTAAAAAGTTAAGCACGAAAAAAGAAATAATATCTACACCGTTTGTACGATCCGCTTGAAAATTTTCAGAATCACATATAAAAATAGAGTAAACAATCTGCACTACTTTAAAAATATGAAAATCCACCCGTACCCTCATTTTTTTCGCTCTTTTCAGCTCTATTTTACTTCCGAGAGTTAAAAAAAAAAAAAAAAAAAAGTGAATCATATGCGTGACAAAATTACATGTTTCGAGTGAAAATAACGCCATACAATTTTGATTCCAATTCGTTTACAAAAGTTTTTCCAGATTATATAGTATATATTTTTTTTCATAAATCATCTGCATGGATACAAGAATGGCTGTGTACACAAAACGAAATCTTTTGAATACGAAAAGTTTCTGCGCCTTTCCAGAGGAGCTTGAAATTCGATTTGGGTATATAATAAAACTTGAATATGAACTTATTTATTTTAGGTGGACGAAGATTAAATATATTGAGTGCAGACATATTTGCGTCAAATGTTTTTTCAAGCGCGCGTTGTAACTGCCTCCACAACGGGCTCTGACTTCTAGTTCAAAATACTGGTATCACAAACCAAATTCCGCAATTGAAAATGCCGAAATGCGATTAATTTTTACCAGTTTCAAACAAACCCTTACATTTTCTACACAATTATATGTTAACTATAAACAAATATTTTACAGGTATAAATTTGAAAAATAATGTACAATATAGCTACATACTGTAAGAAAGAAAATCCAAACAATGGCTGCAGAGCTATACCGTACAGTAATTTTTTTCCATTTCACTTATGTTAAATATAACTTAAATTTTACATTTTCAGTTTGATAACCCGTATCCCAAATCGCAAGTAAAAAAAATTTACTTTATCTCGCATTTCAAAAATTTTACACGTTAGGTCACTTGCATTTTAAAGAAACGCTAGTACACGAAAAATGAGATCATGAATGTGCGGCAATTATTTGAGAAATGTCACCCCCCCCCCGTTTTATCACACGTAAGCTTAGGAGGAAGCACTCCAAATTAGCTCAGGGCTGGCTCAAAAGGCTGTTATTGTCAAAGTAGCACATTTTCGTATGCAACTGGTAAGTAGCAGGTGCTCAAACTCACCAATGCAAACGTACCATACTGCCCCAAAGTAAACTTTGTCGATGGGGAAAAAAATGAATGCATTTCTACTGCTGTAACACCTTTATTGTCTGAAAACAGTTCGCAGCCTCCCAAAAGTTTCGAATCTCGGAACACCGCTTCTGAAATCCGATGGTGTCCGTAGATGTTTTTAAAAAATTGCAGGTGTTTTAATTACCTTTCACAAAGAAAAACGGGAAAAAACTGTCTGCCATTTCATTTTAGTGTCCATTCCTGGCAAAATTGCTTCTTTACCTAATTGAATTTTTTTTTTAACTCTTTGAGGCGCAATCCTTTCCCAATGCTGAAAAAAGGGCAGCCGTTGTCATCGCTCGACTTAACTACCAGCAAGATGGCGGACGATCGAAACATTCATCGCGTGCCACAGATCTAGAGACCCTTTTTTAACGACTGCTTGACGACAGCGCTATGTCCACCCGCAACTATTTTTATAGAAATCAAATCTATTCTTCGTGACCGGCAACAGTCAAAACGTCAAGAGTTTGGTGTCCTCACGGCGAGGACACCGCGCGTTAAAGGGTTAACCGAAAGGAATGGACAATGAAAAAGGAGGATTGTAAAGAGCAGTGTCGTAGCCATAAATTTTCCATGGAGAAGGGGGGTTGCGACTACTGCAACTCACATATATGTGTACGTGTGTGTGATAAGGGCGTGAAGAATATACATTTTGTATGGAAAAAATTCCTCGTCGGGGGGGGGGAGGGGTTGTGACCCCCTATCTCCCCCTTGGCTACGCCACTGGTAAAGAGTTATATCATCCTTCAGACAAAAATTATAGCAACCAATTGAGGCAGCACTGATATTTGGGAAGAAATCAATAAAGAAATGAATGCAACATGTACATTTATACTAATATTATTATCATCGTGTCAGTGATTTAAATCAGTGATTTTAATCCTGATTTATATTAATTGTTTTTTTTAAATAATCTTTGATTCAAATCAGCGATACACAACCTTTGTCCCACTGGCAGATCCGCAGCTACCAGTAATGGGGCCCGGTATCAATTTTAATGCCGAACCCCCTTAGCGGACGCCTGCTTTCACCGCCACTTTTACTCTCTCTCGCAGTTACATACTCCAAAATGAATACATTCAAATTTCATGTATATACGTCATGTTATCGTTTTTTGAATAACTTGTAACTGAATTTTTAAATTTCAATGTAAACTCACTTAGTAATTTGAAATTTGAAAAAAAAAATATTTATTCAAATAATCTTTATACAGTAGAGCTGTGTAAAGATTTTTTTTTTTGTGTAAATTGATAAAACTAGAAGTGGTCAAATAATATTTTATAAATGGCACATTTTTGAGAAATCCAATTCTTTAATCATAAAAACAATTCGCGAATGCGCATATCTTTTTTTTTTTTTTTTCTCCGTTTACAATATTCTTTTGTTTACCAGTTGCTGCAGTGTATTTTTTTTTTTTTTTTTTTTTTTTTTTGAGGGGGTGGGGAAGAAGACACGATTTTTTAATGAACCCGTTGAGAGATAGAATCCTATCTATCTAATCTACCTATTATCTTAATTACCTATCTATTAACTACTAGATAGTTATCAGTTGTCTATACTCTTTATATAAAGTAGTTAAACTTATTTTTAAAATCCGATTTAAGTAAATAAAAAACAGATTTAAATTTTAAAAAAATGTATATATATTTCTTTTAAAATCACGATTTTGTGCATCCTGATTTTTATACAAATTGTTAGAGTGCAGAACAATCCAGAAACAAGCAGCACACAAAATAATAAAATCTCCATCACGCCTGCTCTTTTCGTGAAAACGGAAAGTGGGCCCTCTGAGGTTATGGGGACGTTGATTGTTAATATTTCATATTGTTTTCATTTGATAATTTTCATTTGCATTTAAATATACCTTTAAAATAAAATACAGTTACACAAAAAACTATTATAAAGTGATTCAACATTCTTACTCGCTAGAACACTCAAACAAGGAGTCGTTTCCATCTGGTGGTCATAGGCGACACAAATGTGCGCATGTCCTTATTCCGTTGTTTTGTTTTGCTTTCTGTCACTACAGGAAACCTCGCTTCACACAGATAAAATTTCGCGAATCGCAATAGGGATTTAAGTGACTGCAATTTTAACTCGTAATCTTGAAATGTTTAATGAACAATAAACTAATTTAAAATAATTACAAAATATCTTCGGTTACAAAATTATAAATGAACACAAACCCAACGAACTCGAAATCCGAAAGAAATACACCATAGTAACTAATAATAAAATGGAAGTGAGTTAATGTTCCTTGGAGTACACGGTACTACTATTTGACCAACGGACCGGTAGCGGTCCACTGACGGGTTGTTGGGGACCACTGCGTTAGAAGAAATGGGTAAAATAAAATATGGAGCGATTACAGCAAGTGTCGGGAGGATATGGAAGCGGTTTCAGGAAACGGGAAATGCCGGAATCAACCGTTCTGGAAGATGCAGCCGAAAAAGATCAACTTGGGCTCATGACGACAAAACTTAACATCAAATGAGTGTTATGAGATTAAAACTATATGCGCCTGTCTAGTACAGTCCATGCCGAAACGAGTCTGTGGTGTTATAAAGTATCAGGGAGGTCATATCAGTTATTAGTTTTAAATTTATCCATAGAAAAATTGAATAAAACTGACTTTTATGAAAAATGAAAATGCATTTCTCAATTAATTGCCACAATACTGTTCATGATATAACTCACTTACTCAAAAATGAGAATTAACTATAAATAAAATAAAAGAAATATAATATTGATTTAAATAATTACATTTAAATAAGTATTGATTGAATATATAAATTAAATATAAGCAGACATATTGAATAAAATCATGGAAATCATTTAACTAAAAAATATAAAGTGCAAAAAAATACCTCACACCCCCACCCCTCCCCCCAAAAAAAGAGAAAAAAAAAAAAAAAGAAAAGAACAAATTTAAGATTTCCAAAACTTAAACAGAAATATAAAGTTAAACAAGCCACAGGCATTTAAAATAATCCAGATGACTTACAGATAAAAAAAGAAAGAAAGAAGAAAATTAACATTTGTTGAAAAATGTTTTAAGTATATGAAATAGAAAATAAAATAAGTATATAAGATAGTTAAATTCAGAATTTAAAAATTCATCTGAAAATGAAATCTACGAAAGACGAATACTATTAAAATAAAAGTAGTTATTATAAAGTAGTTAACTCCCAAAGAACAGCAAACAAATAAATAAAACATCTTTTCTTGAGTCAAATTTTTGAAAAATTCCTCAATAAGCTGCGATGATTAGAAATACATACCTCAGTCGACTTCAGCTCAAAAAAAAAAAATAAAAAAAAAAAAAATTATCATTTTATTTAGTTAAGTAGTCCCAGCGTCTTTGATGTTAACAAATAGAAGGCAATATTCCAGTAGCTGGTATGGTTAAGGGAACTCTCTGTACAACGAAACCATAGAATGACGAATCATCTACAATTTTTGACGAACTGACCAATACAATGTTCTTTTAATCCGTAGTTTAGGCCGCGTGGACTGCGTATCAGCCTCACGTTATTGAGTTTTTCCTTTTATTATTTTTGAGTAAACTTTTATTTATTTTCACGTCTTTTCTTCTTTACTTTTTAAGAATGTCACATGTACCAATATTTGAAGGGGGAAATAAAAGAGAAAAATGTGCAAAGACTGCCATCAACATACTGAAAGAAATCATGAAGTGTAACGCGAGTTTCAAGTAGAAAACTAAAAGTGACGAACCTGTCAACTAGTCGAATAAAAGCAAGAATTTCAAAAGCTACGATGCGTCCCATAAATTTTATTTATTTTTTAATAATTGAAAACAACTACTTAAAATGAAAATAATACATTTTTTTTAATCTTTACCTTAAGTGCATCTACATTATGATCATAATTTTTAATGTTCTCAAGAAATTATTATTTAATGTTCTCAGAAAGAAAAGAACTCCATCCACACAAAAGCGATACAATTAACTAATTTTCGCTCAGTGATCCTTGCTGAAACACGGGTTATGGTAGTAGAATCAAATCAGAATGATTTTGGATAGTTCTTCAGTCGGCAATAAAATGTGTATTTGAACACAAAAAAGGTAAATTAAACTTCTACATTTATTTTTTATGTGATTATCTTTTATAACAGGATTTATACTCTTAATTTTACTATATCGTGTTTACTCGCGTATAGTCGCACTGTTTTTTGCCAATTTCTCATGGTGAAAGTCTAGTGCGACTATTATGCGGGAAGTGTAACACTCTAATGCTAAAACATTACTGGTATTATAATAAAATAACTAACTCACCAAATGTTTCCAGTTTATCTGCCGCATATTAAATAATATTTTCCTCAATTGTACACAAAGAGGCATTTTTTAAAAATTGTAATATTTTTATAAACATGAATGAAAGTCGAGTACGTGACTGCTACTTTTATGCCAGGAAAATATTTTGAAGCTTTTTTTCAGCTTCAAAGCAAGGATGCGACTATTACGCGAGTAAACACGGCAGTTTAACTGTATGTGACCACAAAAGTAAAATTGCATCTTAACATGCGTCACGACTCCCGACCCCCCTTCCGCGGTTATATCGCGCACCCGGATACATCAGGCATTAGTCTTATCTCCCGACAAGAGCGATACAACGAGGGGCTACTGTAGCAGATTTGAAATTTTCAGAATAAAAAAATCTTAATATGAAACACCTTTTCATACCGGCAGCAAATTTTCCTTGAACCTGCCCTCTTAAATGAAAATTTTCTTTCCTATTTAAATTTTTAAAGAGAAGTGCTAAAAATAATTTAAAGTTGAAATAGTAATCAATTCTTACTCTTGTGTGTGTGATATTGGAGGTTCAAATAAAAATATACTAAAGGAAAAATATTTTTTATCAAGACGAATGGAAAAGGATTGAAATTAAGATGCTGTATCGTATACAATGAAATTTTTCCTGCCAGCAGCGGAATTAGTCGATCTGAAAGTCGGAAGTCGAAAATCCGGTAATTTTAGAATAAGCAAAACAGCGAGAAACTCATGAATGATAAATTTTAACAGATTATTTTTTAAAAGAAAATATGTGGAGTGATTATTGCGAAACTTCATTTATATAAAAAAAAAATCTTCAAGGGGGTTAGAGGGGAAGATTCCCCCCCTAACCCCCTTTAGCAAGGGCCCTGCCTCATCGAGTGCAGAAGAAAATCAAAAGAAATCAAAATAAATAATATAATATAAATCAAAAGAAAATATTAGCGGAAGATTATTATGAAGTCACCAAAGTTTTATCTCAAACTGCAAACTAGAAAATAAATTACAAAATCCTCCCCATAAAGTGCGAACGACCTTTTTTTCAATGGTTCCAAACTTTCATTTTCAAAAAAGATATAACTCTAAACAATAAAATAGACAAATCATTTAAGTTTTGACAATTTAGGTTTAAAAATGTTCAGAAAAAAAAGAAAGTTTATTATTATTTTTATTGATTAGTTTTGCGTGATGAATTTTTGATTGATTAGTTTTTACAGTAGAGGCTCGCTATTCCGAACCATTTGGGACCGAACACTGCGGTTATAGGGAATTCAGAATAGGCGGACTTCTTATCAACGTATTGACTTGTTAAGGGCTAAATTAAGTGAGGGGGCATGTGCTAGTGTCAGCTCCATTACAATGTTGCCAGAAACTTCAGCACATAAATCGCAAGAGGTTGATAAAAAAAAGTAGCAAAAAGCCTCAAAATTGACGTCACAGCAAGACGTAATATTACGTATACTTAAAATTCGGAAATTCTAAAAAAGTGGCAAATCCTAAAATTTAGTAGCATGATGCTTTCAAAAGGAACAAAATTTGCGGAAAGTCTCAAGACCCGGGAACTCTGTAACCAGTTTTCATTCCAATTCGGTTCCAAGTGTAAATAAATGTACGTTTTTCTACGAACGTCTTTTCAATCTCTCCCTATTTTAAAGTTAAAAAGATGGGTTTTTTTGCGGAGCTCTGTTCAGAATAGCGGGATTCTACTGCATTTATTTTATTTTATGGTCAAAAAGAACTTTCTTTCACGTCGTGAACATTTTCTGTATAAAGGTGCATGACCAGTCGCTTAGCAAATATCGCTTTGAACTGGGAGACGGAAGGTGCCTGGTTCAAAACCAGGTAGCTTCCGCAGACCTAACCGTTCGGAGTTTTCCTCCGAAACGCAGCGTAAATGCGAGTTAACAGGGCCCGATCATCACAATATTGGGCCCAGGGCAAACACAAATTTTGGGGCCTTTGCACCGGACCATAAATATTTTGCGGGAAATTGCACGAAAACAGCATTATGCATTATGTTATTTTAAATACATATAGCTACTTAAATATACTGTTTGTTTAAATACTAAATATAAATACAGTGCACACCGGTTATAACGGACCTGGGATATAACGTACTATCGGTTATAACGTACCTAGAAGCTAGGTCCCGGTTGAAGTCATGAATGACATTTTTTCCGATACAAAATTTTTTAAAGAATATAAATTTTTTAACAAATGAAAATTTTTTATCAAACATAAATTTGTGGAAAAATACAACATTTTCGGGCCCTTGAAATTGGTGGGCCCAGGGTAAATGCCCCGGTTGCCCTGCCGATAAACGGGCCCTGCGAGTTAAGACCCCCACGGATAGGGATGGATGCGTGACGAGTCAGAGATTTACAGCTTTTTTTGCGAGACGAGACAAACATTTTTAACATTACAATATAGAGATTTTGCGAGACGAAACAAAGCTTTTAGGCTGTTTTGCGAGACGCCTATTTTTCGTCTCGCTTCTATCCCTATCCACGGAGGGCACCCCTCCTCTCGGCCTAGATCCCTCGTGCAGAAAATTAGCCGTAATCCCACAACAACAACTGTACAAAGGCTGCTTTAACCGTTTGAGGCGCAACCCTTTCCCAATGCTGAAAAAAGGCCTTTTTAACGCGGCTCTCTCTATCTACTCTAGTGTCTCTAGATCTGTGGCACGCGATTGAACGTTTCGACTCGTCTCGCCATCTTGCTGGTAGTTAAGTCGAGCGATGGCAACGGTTGCCCTTTTTTCAGCATTGGGCAATCTATCCAGCTGTTCTCGCATTCTTCCATTTTTCAGCAGATGTCAGTGCTGTTAAAAATAATCGTGACCATTTTTTTTACGGGAAATGACGTGCTAAAAAGTAAAGGATTCTCGTGGAGCTATGTCACCCGCAACTATTTTTATAGAAATCAAATCTATTCTTCGTGACTGGCAACAGTCAAAACGTCAGGTTTGGTGTTCCCAGAGCGGGAACACTACGCGTCAAAGGGTTAATCATCGATTTCCGTGTTAGGCACACACACACACACACACAACACACACACACACACAGGCGCAGTTTCCTTTTAATCCACTGAATTTATCTAATGAAAGGGCAGCTCTAAATTTCATGGGATCGAGAAATATTTCTATTTAAAACATATTTTACAGAATCATATAATGAACAAAATGTAAATGTATGACAGTCAGAATGCTACTTACCAAATTGTATGTATACATAAATATTTAACGCAAGATAATCTTATCCAAGTAGACGAACTGTTTATGCTCTGTACGATAGTTTGATTGCAGTGTTTAAGAATCCACTCGGTATATCAGATATTTGAAAAAAAAAAAGAGAAAGAAATAAAACTGTGTAGTTATTTAAGAAAAACCAGTGTCTAGTTCTAAAGATAAAAACCGCAGTGTATCCTTCGGCACTTTTAATTCAGAATGTCAATAAGTAAACTGGGAGATTCTTAGTCCCTCAACTATCTAGTTTTTCCAAAAAAAAAGTTATTTTAGTAAACTTTAGTTATCATTATAAAAAAGAAAATTAATGATTTTTTTTTATTTAAAGCTTAAAATATTCGGCATCTTCGAGTATAGTTCTATGTTTTGTATCACTCTATTCCAGAAATTTCCACCAGAGGCACTTCTGATTACATATTTGGATCGAATCTTTGTGCTTCATTTTTGTTGTTTGTTAGATCTTAAGATTATTTCGAACTTTCTTTTTATTCAACATAAAGTTATTTAATTTTAATTATGATATTAATATACCAAATTTTTCAGCGTTTTTAATCAATTTATTTATTTTTAAAATTACTAAACTGGCACTTCTGAAGGAGGATCTTTTCATTTTTACAGTTTTTATGAATTTTTATTAGAAACGCATTCTTACTTCACTATTTTGCGAAAATTCTGGTATCAAAATAAGGATTTTCGCTGTGGAAAATTGCCAACACAGGTTCATACTGAAGCTGTTTCCAAACAGCTATAGTAAAATATAAGGTACTAAAAACCCCCTACCTTAACCATCAGACCTCGAGGATTTCCTTCAGGAAAATTCTTTCCTCTCCGTGTGTGAACAAGGGCTCGGCAGAGGAAATACTAAAGTCTGGCTATTTCCCTTGAGGATTTCTTGTATATGGAGCACTATTTTCCCTCGGTTGTTAGGAAATATTCGGTGGTTAGGTGATAACTGGCTAGACCCAGTGGCTTAGTCACCGACTGCCGTAACAACTCCGGAGGCCGTTTAGCCTATCGCAAAAACCCCTTGATGTTCGTCATTAAGACTCCACACCAAGTGACCACAAGGCGGAGCAGAGTTAACCACCGACTATTTTCCCAACAACCGTGGCAGAATAGAGCTTTTGCCTAACTTTAAATATTTCCTTTTTCTTTTGTAAGAATTTAAAATTTTGAGGGGACTTTTTACTGGTCTATTTTTCTTATAAGATTCAGTCTCCGACGGCACTTTCGCTTACTGTTGGGATGTGTACAGTTGAACCCCAGAATCGATGAACTTTCTGAAAATCAACAGTCCCGTCTCCCACATTGAAACAATTCAGGGTTCTAGCAGACATTCTATTTCTGCACAACCTGCTGCAGACCCTATCAATATTACATCAGTGGTGTATTATTAGTAATAAAAAATCTGAAACTCTCTCTCTTCACTACCCCCCCCCCTCTTGGAAAAAATCCTTATCTGGACATTGGATAATGGAAAAAACTTACTTAAAGGAGTGATTGATCACATTGTTATGAATTTTCGAGTCAACCCGCTGTTCTGGGGTTTAAAATTCGTGTTCTACGAGTCAAATAGTTAAGTTTTGCATTTTGTTGCATCAAAATCGGTTAACTAGAACGCGATATATGAAGTTTTATGTTTCTCATTGGTTTCTATGGGGTTCTCTAGAAATCTTGAGTAATATTGGTGTTAGAGCTTCGCTAACCTCCCTTTTGGGGACTTATTTTGTGCGATATTTCGCCAAAAAATCGCCAAGCTTGGCGGCATTTTGGACAGTTGGCGCGATTTTTCAGATGGGACTTTTAAAGTTTGTTTTACTGCATTAACATTGTAACAGGTGTTCCCCACCTGAGTAACCAAACTCCAGGACTGCAGCGGCAAAATTAAAGCAGTGACGCTTCCGCCAGGGAATCGTTTGAGTTCGTAGATGAGTAGCGAGGCTAAGATGGAGTGAGCGAGGGCTGTTGTTCTTTTTATGTGTAATTCGTGCAGTGTTTATTTTTTTAATAAAATGTTTTTTGTATAAGTGAGATGCGAGTCTCGTCTGTCATTTTGGGAGTTCGTGTCGTCTTATAACATCACATATTTGGCTTGTATTCATTAATATTTCTATGGCGTAATCAAAACGAGATTGCTCAGAGACTCGTTAGAGAGGTCCCGAGTTTTCTAGCGTGTACGTCGGCAAGTATAAAAGGAAGCGGGCTACCCCGGTCCAGTCAGTCTTGCTTCTGCTTATGCTGAGAGCAGATATCCATGAAAGCTTAAAGCTTTGTATTGGCGCTTAGAAACGCTATGTTTAACTTTTTTTAGAAGCTTTGTGTGAAGAAGTGCTGTGTGTAAATTCTCCATTGCTGAGTCTTGAGGGACTGTGTAGGATTTCTCTCGTCTCTCGTAAGTTCGCACTGAATTTATGCCTGTGGAAGTACAGCATTTACGAAAGCTTCTGTTCTAAGCGGACTGTAACAAACACATTACTGGCTGATTGTGCTCGTAAATTTTGTATAGCTGATTGTTCGACGAAGTTCTAGAAGCAATAAAGTTAAGTGCTCCATCCTGACAAGTGGACTCTTTACAAGAATTTTCAACACACCTATTGGACTTTAGAACGTCGAACCCAGGAAACAAGCAGAGAATTCTGCAACAATATTGAGGATATGTATGGCAAAATTAGCCGAAGTGTGGGGAAATGATGTGTCTGAATCTACGATAAAAACTATTTCGCACAAGCTGGGTTCGATGTATTACAGGAAATCGAAGAAGTGTTCTCAAAAATCCTCGTCTTAGAAAAATTCGGGATCGCAAAGTCACATTCCATTAACCCTTTAACGCGCAGTGTTCCCGCTCTGGGAACACCAAACTCTTGACTGTTTTGACTGTTGCCAGTCACGAAGAATAGATTTGATTTCTATAAAAATAGTTGCGAGTGACATAGCTCCACGAGAATCCTTTACTTTTTAGCACGTCCTTTCCCGAAAAAAATGTTCCGATTATTTTTAACAGCACTGACATTTGCTGAAAAATGGAAGAATGCGAGAACAGCTGGATAGATTGCCCAATGCTGAAAAAAGGGCAGCCCTTGCCTGCGGCGGCACAGCCTGCTGTCGTCAAAAAAGGGTCTCTAGATCTGTGGCACGCGATGAACGTTTCGATCGTCCGCCATCTTGCTGGTAGTTAAGTCGAGCGATGGCAACGGCTGCCCTTTTTTCAGCATTCGGGAAGGGTTGCGCCTCAAAGGGTTAAAAGGAGCGGTGCGAGAGTGCCTGGGGCATTCCGATGGTGCAAAACAATTATTAAAATATTATTTCAAAACATTTATATGTATTACTGTAATTTAAAAATAATTGAGTTTAATTTATCTGATGGTTTAGACAGTCGGGCGACTTTTTATTCATATAATGTGGTCCCCGTTGTACCAAAAAAGCTAAATACTGGATAGTACACGGAGAAAAAAAATATACCCCTCTCATCTAGAATGAATAGGTGGCTGTTTTCTGTGTCCCAAAACTAGAAGAATAGATAGTAGAATTATGCGTGTAGGTGATACACTCAACTGTTATACAAAAAATGGTCTAGAATTTCTAGTCCGTAGTATGGTAGCTAATCACACTAGCGTCTAAACGACATGAAAAGTCTCTTATCACAAAATGAGCACGCATGCGCAGTAAGGCGGCTGGGAACTTAGAAATTTTCAGCTGCGGCTGGAGAAGAGGGACGGTATATTTTTGCGCTTTCGCGAGATGGGTATCACAAAATGAGCGCGCATGCGCAGAAAGACAGGACAGTTGCGATTTTAATTTGTAAATATTGCTGATTTGTTTACATTGACGCTGACCGTCTTTTTCAATCGCCAGATTATCAATTGTTTACTTAATCTACGATACCAATTTATTTTTATAGAATTTCGACATGTTTTTCGAAAATAATGAAAAACGGCCCTTTTCAGGGTTGGAATATGTGCAAGCATATTCACTTGCTTTGTACATCACTTTTGAAGGAAGCAAAAACTAAAGAGTTATGAGGCCGATGATGATTCTTTTCCTAATCTCTGCATTGAGGAGAGCAATGAAACTCAATCTATAAATCAGAACCTGGGCAAAGAAAAACAGCAGCCAGCCGGATCTCTTAAAGAAAACAAAGCCCTCATGCTTCAAGAATGTAAAAATATAATTGACAAAATAACTTCGTTTGATGAATTAGCTATATTTAGAGATAAGATAAAATCAATTGAGCCAACCTTGCAAGCATTCCGAGAGTCAACTCATAACTTACCCAATTCATTTATTCCTACCAGTGATGAGTCTGCACCACCCAATAAAAAAATAAAACTGCAGCGGGGTTTTAAACCTAAAAAGAAATTAGTTAAAAGGACCTTGACTAAGCCATCTGCCTAGGAATCTCAAAATATTGCTTTAACATTATTATTAAGCAATCATGAAGATATTCAAAATATCTCTATCTCAAATGTTAATGAAAACACAGAAGATTCTGTATAAACAGGCATGTAAGATATGAGGCTTTTTCATTTTGTTTGAGATTTGAATCTACATATGAGAATTTTTACACTTATACTACAAGCAAATAAAATTTAGAATGTAATATGATAATAATAATAATAATTGCAGCATTTACATCAAAGGACACATTCTATTAATGAAGTTTCAACTTTCTGAACGGTTTCCTCCTGCAAATCGAACTTAAATATACCACACTGTTTTTCAACTGAATTATCTGTCTTGCATTAATTTTCTTCATGCAAATTAAAATTGGATACTGCTACAGTCATCTCTCTTCTGCCTTGCCATTACTTCATGAAAAGTAAAAAATCAGTGCTGCTGTTAAAATAATAATTATCTAATTTTAAAAAAAACATTAAAAATGGATTCCTTGTGAATTTCTTCTGTATTGCTGTATGTGATGCTTCTTTTTTACCCTGTTTCAAGGGATTCTTCTTCTGGTGTCAAATAGAAAATAATTTTCATTTGTGGAAACATACACGAATATTCCTGTGTATGAACTGTTTTTTCTCATAAATGCCTCATTTTACATCATTAATGCCAATAATTTTCATCGCTGCCTCTGAAAATTAAATCTGCTCCTGTGCTTTACTCCTGCCCTGCTTTATTAAAAGTTAAAAAAAAAATTATGCTGCTGCTTAAACAAGATTTATCTAATTTATAAAAACAGAATTTCATCTGACTTTCTTCTCCTTCATTGCTGCCACCTGAAAAATAGTTTGCAACTGGGAACATACACGAATATGATGTATCAGAACTGTTTTTTTCAATGCCTCTTTTTATAATGATTTTCCTCGCTGCCTCTCATAATTCAATCTTCTTTTGTCTTTTACTCCTGCCTTGCCATTGCTATTAAAAAATAATAATAAAGATGCTGCTGCTCAAATAATAATTATTTAATTTATAAAAATGAATTCCATCTGATATCTTCTTCTGCATTGCTGCATACAATGCTTTTCCTCGCTGCCTCTGATAATTCAATCTTTTGTCTTTTACTCCAGCCTTCTGATCACTATGAAAAAAAAATAATAAAGATGCTGCTGCTCAAATAATTATTGTCTAATTTTTAAAAATGAATTACATTTAATATCTTCTTCTGCATTGCTGCATACAATGCTTTTCTCCATTGCTGTTACCTGAAAAATACTTTTCAATTGCGAAAATACATGAATGTTGTGTATCAGAACTGTTTTTTTAATGTCTCTCAAGAAAGTCAATAATTTTCCTCGCTGCCTCTGATAATTCAATATTCTTTTGTCTTTTACACCAGCCTTGCCATCACTATGAAAAAATAATAATAAAGATCCTGCTGCTCAAATAAATATTATCGAATTTTTAAAAATGAATTCCATTTGATATCTTCTTCTGCATTGCTGCATACAATGCTTTTCCTCGCTGCCTCTGATAATTATATCTTTTGTCTTTTACTCCAGCCTTCCGATCACTATGAAAAAATAATAATAAAGGTGCTGCTGCTCAAGTTATAATTATGTAATTTTTAAAAATGAATTCCACCTGATATCTTCTTCGGCATTGCTGTCATCAGAAGAATAGTTTTCAACTTCTTTCGTCACATACATGAATATGATGTATCAGAATTTCTTTTTTAATGCCTCTATTTTATAGTGAGAAAGTCAATGATTTTCCTCGATGCCTCTGATAATTAAATCTTGTTTTGTCTCTTACACCTGCATTGTCATCACGTTATCTCTTTATTCTAAAAAAAAGTAAGGGCCGCTGTCAGAAGCTTGTTCGCCTATCTTCTAAACCGTGGTGATATGAGTTTCGACAAAGGTGCCCACAGATTCAAAAAATTCCGAGGAACCTGCTACGCTGACTTAAATTTCAAAAATCGAATTATTTTAGAAGATATTAATAAAAAACTGAAAAAATAAACAGAATGGTTGCCAGATTTGGCATAAAATCATTCATTCCTTTGCAACAAAGCGTTTCCAAGTATCTAGAATCGCGTGAAATTTACAAACATGAGTTAG
This sequence comes from Cheiracanthium punctorium, assembly GCA_038373885.1. Lineage (NCBI taxonomy): Eukaryota > Metazoa > Arthropoda > Arachnida > Araneae > Cheiracanthiidae > Cheiracanthium > Cheiracanthium punctorium. The sequence goes on along the minus strand of JAWZYV010014958.1, from coordinate 11,935 downwards.
AATTATGCCCATTTTACGCCAAAATAAAAACTATATGAAATAAGTAACTCAAAATATGTTACACAAAGTTGACAATTTTCAAATAGTAAGTTTGCTTAGACAACAGGAGTTTAGAATTAGCGATTATTTGTTTTTCCAAAACAGAATAACTAATATCTTGAAAATGAAAAATAATTAAAATGCAGATTCATAACCCCAGGAATAAGATTTGGGTGTTTACTATTTCTTCAGTATTTAATGGAACTTTAGAAGGGATATTGTCGAAATTATTTAAGCAAAAACTGGGGTTTTTTTTTTTTTTAGCAAGAAGGAAACTTAAGCCACAGCGAGGACAGAACCCTCGAACTACTGCTTCCCAACTGCATGTTGTTACCAAGACGCTATTATTTCACGATCGCTTTTGCAATATGTTCATTGACAGATCCAGAAGGGGGGACCCCAGGGTCCATGCCTCCCCCTCCCCCACAGACAAATGAAGCTTATGCTATAGAAAATTCACTTGTTTGGCAAATTCAAGTGATTCTATAAGAAAATGTGACAAAAAATGCCTTGTGCCCCTTCCAGATTTTTTTTCTCAATCTGCCACTGAATATGTTCTAAGCAATTCCTCCTTTTCATGTTTCTATCATTTATTTACTTTGATTGTAATACATTAAAAAATCAGATTCATCCATGCTTTTTAAATCATTTACGTTCTCGCACATAAAGCTTCTAAAGTTTCAGTTGATCGGCCTGTAATCAGCTGATAGGATGCTTCGCGAATACTACTATTAGAATCGGAACAGGCATGGGGCAAGGGGGGGCAATGCCACCCCTCCCCTGGATTTTTGTATGCAGTGTTTTCCCTTGCTTTTTTGTGCTTTCCAACATGGTAACCATACATTGAAGTAGTCTTCGCCCCCCCCTGGGAAATATTCTGCCGGCGCCCATGGGAACAGGTCAATTCTGCGGAGAATTTTCCTCTGTGATTCCACCCACAGGACAATCCCACCGCACCATTTTGTCATGAACTGACAGAGTGGAACCTTACAGGACAATTCCGCCTTGCCATTTTCTTGTGACAGGAAATAAGAGTTTGAATAGCGTGTTCATATTTGGCGATTCATCCAGAATGTGTTGGCGATGATGTAATACCAATATGCCCATAGGTGCATATGCTAGTAATCAGCTGAGTAAAAAAGTTTGTTTCTTCAAATGAGCCCATAAGGTTACAGTGGGGTTACTAGGGTTAAGAAGTTGATAAATTATAATCTCTGAATAGATTTAATTTTTTTTCTAAATAAATATGATCTCATCAGAACTGATTACACTGAATACTTAAGTTTCCCTTTTAAGTAAGTAGTAATACTATGATTTTTTGTTAAAGTGGTTTAAGCATTTTTTTTTCAAATAATTATTTTAAACTTAGAACAAGATGTGATTTTGGACTTATTATAAAGTTATCTTATCAATATTAGCTACTTATGGTTGTTTTAATTATTTTTTAAATGTCAAAGTGATTTTGCTTTTGCTTTGGAAAGAAAATAAAAAATATGATTAATTGTAACAGCTACTTCTTTTTGTTTTGATTATAAAGAAAAGGGATAGAAGACTCAGGTTTATTATACTTGGGTTAGGTCTAGGTTTATAAGACATCCGGACAGTCCTGGTTTTTTAGTGCTGCCCAAGATAACATACTCGGTTTGAAAATGTCCGGGGCTGACATTCAAATTCAAGTATGTGTATGGTCACCATCCCGTTTTTAAATCCGCTTTAAAATTTTTAATGAAGAGAAGTGGAAAGCAATTTTTAAGGTTTTTCAGAAGTCTGATACTTCATGTCGCAACATTTCTAAATTTGTTCAGTTTGTGAGATCTTTGCCTGGTACATCTGCTCCATTTCTTAAAAAGTCGTAACGGAGAGGGACCCTCCCCCTGCCAACCTAAATCCTCAGTGTAGATAATTGGCTGTAATCCCACAAACAAGCAAATCATTTTAACAAATTTTTGAGAATTACAAATTTAATTTTTCCTTGAAATTCGTTATGACGAGATTTTGCTGAAGTCCTGGGTCAGACTCCACAAAAATATGGTTTTGTCCTGGGTTGCACTTAAAAAAATATGGTAAGCCTAATTGTTTTAACTGGTAACTAAATCTATATAAATAAAATTAGACTTTTTTCTGTACATTTCTTGGAATTCAAAAATTTTGCGATTTCTATCCGTTTTAAGCACCCGGGAATCCGATGCGACCCTCAAAAAAAAGTTTGTCTGTCTGTCATTCTGACATTCTGTCATTCTGTCCGTGACGCTTTTTTTGTTTAAGCATCACGTAAAAACGGCTGAAGCGAATGATATGAAATTGGGTGTCATGATAGGTGGTCACTCAACTTAAAACTTAGGCGTCGAATTTTTAAAAAATCTTGATTAGATTTTCAGATTTTGCGAAAATCGTTTCAAACTGCGTAAATTTGTGTTCAAGCATCACGTAAAAACGACTGAAGCGAATGATATGAAATTGCGTGTCATGATAGGCAGTCACTCAACTTAAAACATAGGCGTCGAATTTTTAAAAAATCTTGATTAGATTTTCAGATTTTGCGAAAATCGTTTCAAACTGCGTAAATTTGTGTTCAAGCATCACGTAAAAACGACTGAAGCGAATGATATGAAATTGGGTGTCATGATAGGCAGTCACTCAACTTAAAACATAGGCGTCGAATTTTTAAAAAATGTTGATTAGATTTTCAGATTTTGCGAAAATTGTTTCAAACTGCGTAAATTTGTGTTCAAGCATCACGTAAAAACGACTGAAGCGAATGATATGAAATTGGGTGTCATGATGGGCAGTCACTCAACTTAAAACATAGGCGTCGAATTTTTAAAAAATCTTGATTAGATTTTCAGATTTTGCGAAAATCGTTTCAAACTGCGTAAATTTGTATTCAAGCATCACGTAAAAACGACTTAAGCGAATGATATGAAATTGGGTGCCATGATAGGTGGTCACTCAACTTAAAACATAGGCGTCGAATTTTTAAAAAATCTTGATTGGATTTTGAGATTTTGCGAAAATCCTTTCAAACTGCGTAAATTTGTGTTCAAGCATCACGTAAAAACGACTGAAGCGAATGATATGAAATTAGGTGTCATGATAGGTCGTCACTCAACTTAAAACATAGGCGTCGAATTTAAAAAAAATCTTGATAAGATTTTGAGATTTTGCGAAAATTGTTTCAAACTACGTATTGTGTTCGCACATCACGTAATAACTGCAAAGGTGAAAAAATGGTATTTGGTGAAATGATAGGTGGTCACCTTAAACTATAAGCATCTATAAACTATAAACTATAAAAAAAAAAACGATCAGATTTTGGGATTTTGCGAAAATCGTTTCAAACTGAGTGAATTTTTGTTCACGCATTACATAATAACGACTAAAGCGAATGATATGAAATTTGGTCACATGATAGGTTGTTGCTGAACATAAAGTATAGGTGTCCAGTTTTTTAAACATTTTTATTAGATTTTGAGATTTTGTGAAAATTCTCCCAAAATGCGGTTATATTTTTTCAAGCATCGCGTAATAACGACTAATACGAAATTTGGTGATATGATAGGTAGTTGCTAATCTTAATTTATAGGTGTTGAATTTTAAAAATATTTTGATTACATTTTGAGATTTTGTAAAAATCGTTTAAAAATGCTAAAATGTTTGTTCCAGCATCACGAAATAAAGACAGCAGGGAATTAAACGAAATTGGGTGACATGATAGGTTGTCACTCAACTTAAATTCTAGGCTTCCAATTTTTCAAAAATGTTGATTATATTTTGAGATTTTGCGAAAATTATTTGAATATGTGTAAATATTCGTTCGCGCATCCCATAATTACGACTAAAGCGAATGAAATGATATTACTTAGTGACTCTCTAACCTGTAATATTTTAACAATACATGAAAATTATAATTGCGCTTTCTTTACTTTGGCAACATACTACATCCATTCTGTGTACTCCTACAATGCTGACGAAAGTTCTTGCTTTTAGAAATTTGCATTCAGTACTAACCCGTCAACGACGGGTACTTCAGCTAGTTAACTATACTAAGTAAAAATTAAATCTAGATTTAATTGTGTTTCTCGCCTTTTCATAATAAGTAAGCTGGATCACACTTTTTTTTTTAGCTACGCCCCACATCATAATCGCAAAAGTCCTGTAAATCTGTGTATAAAAGTTGGCAAGCCTATTTCATACTTTCTGTTTCATAGTCTGTTTTTACTGTAACTGGCCTGGTAGTGTTGACTCTAGAAAAAAAGGGCCGCCAGGGGGACAATTTTCAAAAGGGGCACCCTGTTCTCAAAAAGGGCACTTTGGTGTTCCACGAGAATGTACAGGTAGATAACATATAGAAACTGGTTTGAAACAATCTGATCCCCGAAACTTTAACATGTAGAGTTGTAATATGTGTTCTGACTTACAATGCATAGTAAGATTTTTTCCAATTTGTCTTAGTTCCCCCCCCCCTTCTTTTGGAGAATATATCCAGTAGAAGTAAGTGTAAGCGAAATAGGAAAAATAATTTGTTGATAATATTTTGGTCTAAACATGACATAAATATGTGAATTAAATCTACATAACTAGAAGTTTTGATTTAAAAAAAACTTCTAGCATAAAGAAGTTTTAATATAAGTAATGTTGAATTTTCTGCTTAATTTTTTTTTCTCAAAATTACATGACATACATGTTTATTATTTATAAGAATAGTACATTTATTGAAGAAGATTTCAGAAATTTTTAGCCAGACATGATTTGTTAGGCAGTAGGGGAAGGCAGATGGACTGTTAATTTTTGTTCCTCCATTTTATCACACTATCACTACTGGACCACAATTACTGGATGTCATTCATATATGATATTTCACCTATATTGGTACAAACTTTTAAACAGAAAAGGACTGTCAGTGTAAGTGGATTAGGGTAGATGCATTTAGCATGTAATAAAAATAATAAAATTTCTGCAATGCAGAATGTATAAAATTTAATTATATAAATCAGAATTTTATTTAAATTCTTTTGTTTGCAATAACTATTGAATGAGTACCAAGTAAAAATTTTCTAAGTTACCCTTATTACTATTAGACATTATTAAAATTGCATCAAACAATTTAACTCATCCATCAATTGATAACTACAGAATTTGGGGAAATTTAATTCAGAATACAGAAGATTGCTGGAAAAAATGACATAGTCATGCAAATTTTGTAATACATCCTATGGTTGGAATGTACAACACCATATCAAATCAAATCACTGAAATATATTTGTTATTCCTCTTCCACTTCTAATTTAATGCTTGCTCATTCATGAAAAGTGAATATAAGTTTTTTAAAAAGTACTATTTCTTTAAAACAAATAAAAATAATTACTACATGTAAGTTTTTTAGCAGGTATAAAATTAATATTTTTTTTTAACTCGCAGAATTGTCCAAAGGTATGAAATAAAGTTTAAAATATTTTCAATAATTTATTTTTCATAAAGCTTTATTTTTAATTTCTTGTAACATACTTAAAAAGGTCTCTTTAAAAACACTAAATTTTCTTTCTTAAACCTTGCTTTAATCTTTTTAAAATAAAAAAAGTACTAATCAATATTTATTTTAACTATCAAATGTTTTTAATCAGCTTAATATAATTAAAATAATCAACATCCTGGTGCCAAAAGTACTTAAATAAATTATCTATTAATAAACCTTCCAGAATTCTTTTTCTTTTTTTTTTCAACTGAAAATAAGCTTAAATTGATGACAGTTTGTTTTATGAATAACCTAGCTGTTAACTTATGACACAATTTGTTTTCTGAAGACATCCTTTCCCAGAACTAGCTTTCTTTTGCTTTTATTATTATTTTTTTCCTTTCTTCATTCATTAAAATGTTGAGAATTTTAAAATCAGAAGGTGTATAATATGAATATTTAGAATACCAAATCTTGTCAATAGTCTGATTGACTAAATTCTGCATTTACTCTACTTTTATGTAATTAAAACTGAATTAAATGAATAATCACTATCTCAGAACATATGGTAGCTGCTACGCGCGAATACGTGAGCGAAGAGCAGGGACGGATCCAGAGAAATCATCTAGGGGGGGGGGGGCTCCGTTTTACATTAGGATGATACATTGATTTCCCAATACTTTTTCTCCCAATGTGTAATTAGACATGGTATATCACAACTAAATAAGTATGTTGTCTCCTGCAAGAACCGTCGAAGAAAACTCGGTAAGGGAAGGGGGGGGGCAGAGCTATACCGATCTATACCGGAGCCCCCGGGAAGGGAGGGGGAGATTAGACAATTAGAGATTAGACAAACTTCAACATTATTGCTTTCTCCTTTCTCTTCTTCAGTTGCGGCGACCCCGTCTATACCCTATACCGATCAAGTTATGGCCGATGCTCATAAGCTACGTGTTTTATCCGTTTCAATGGACGACGGGACTGATACGGGCAAAAAATGTTCCGTTGCTCTCTCCATTGTGTTAGGGGACAGTGTTTCAAGTTTAACACATTAATCTTTTGTTGGTAGATCCCGACTGGCCATTAAAAGTCGTAAATTTCGCCAGAAAAATGTCGCCTTAACCCCTGTAGTGACGATAAGACGTGGCTAATCAGCAATGTCAATTATTCATTTTGTTGTTCGCAGGCCCTACCCATTAACATTTTAGTGTGTACAGAGTACAACTGCTGAATGCAATATTGAACCCATTTCACAGCCACCGTGCAATATACAGTGTTCACAGCATGCATTTTCGCATTTTAGGATGGCATTAAGTTTTCCAGTTTAAGTAATTCCCATCCTTTTCAGTGAGGACTGTAGTAAACAAGCCTCAATTGTTATTTACAACTATTATCACTATTACCTGCTATTTACAATTTGAGCTTTCTTTTTTAAAACCAGGCCAGCTATACATTGCCAGTTACTCGCTTTGTCTGATATCTTAGGATATGTTTTACTTTTATAATGAGGATTTGTACCCATACGTCTGGGTATTGTGGACAACTTATGAGAAAAGTTGAAAGAATGAAAGCTGTACAAATTGCGGAGGGTTGGATTGTTTGTCTATGCTTCAGCATCACTTAAGGCCGATGCTGATTGCTGATGCGTCTAACGTGACTGCAGTGGGTAAGAGGGCATTCTCGTCGCGAATTTTACGACTTTTTAATAGCAATTCGGGGTTTACCGATAAAAGATTTCCGCACTAAGCCACAAACTCCGTCCCCTATAAAATGGAGAGAGCAACGGAAGATTTTTTTTTCCCGTATCAGTGTGCTGTCGTCCATTCAAATATGGTGGAACCTGCTAAAATGACCACTTTGGTAAAGAGATCGTCTGTCTATAGTGACAACTTTAATGCAATTTCGCTTTACTACCATCTCACTTTACCACCTTTGTAAGGTGACCAGTTTTGTTCTTCCCAAGGTAGTCCCATGAGACAGGTTCCACTGTACAAATAAAACTGGGGACACTGCTCCAGCCACTGCCTCTCCTTCTGTTTAAAAATAAAAGCTCTATATCTTATGTAAATACAGAAATTACGTTTAGTCCACAATGATTCAATAAGTATTGGTGTAAATATTCTTGGTATATATATATATATATATAACATTACAAATCAGAAGCCCGCTAAAATCCCACATTTCTAGAACTACACAGTTTTAATTCTGTTGGAACAAAGGAATCTGCTTTCAAAAGCTGCAATTACTACACGGTCCCTTGTAATTCCTTTATAATTTTGTAGACGGTCCCCGCGTCCAGTCAATCTGGCGTCTTAAAAGCCATAACAAACCTTGAAAAACCGCTGCCCAGATTTTGGGATCTGCCAATAATTGCAACTTGCATGGATCATGTGACACGACCTCAAAAGTTAATAAAGGGGGCTGATGCAGCCCAGCAGCGACTTTTTTGCGTGACAGCAACTGCCAAGGAAAGATGTATCGAATCACCCAATAAAATAATGTAATCGCAGTTCGACCGATTCTTCCACTGACAGTCATAGCGCGGCCCAAGGATTTTCACAGCTCGCTCCAGGGCTTTGCCGGCCAGGATCCCACAATAACAGCCCTAAGCCAGAGTCCCGAGCCGCCTCGCCTAATGCCCAACCCCGAGAATGGGTCTCAAACAGCCTCACGTCCTCCGGCACACGACTACACCTTCCCGTAGCCGTTTAATGCTACACACAAGAAAAACATTTCCCTTTACACTTTGGAAAGTGCCTGGTTCAAAACCAGTTCGCGTCCGCCGACCTAACTGTTTGGAGTTTTCCGTGCTTTCCTCCGAAACTTAGAATAAATAGGGTTAGGCCCCTTAGAAAGACGCCCACGGAGTGCACTTCACCCATCGGCTTAGATTCCGTGTGCAGATAATTGGCCGTAATCCTACAGCACGAAAACCAACCCTTTATACTTTACATTCTTAGGACTGTAAATATATTTCTTGATATATTGACGCGTTTAAAGATGTTACTCCTATTATCATTATATTATTTTATTATCCACAAAAAATTATTTTAAGTTACCTTAAAAAAAGCTAGTAAAAACAAGCAATAAAAAAAAATTAAGTTTCATGAAAATCAAAATGTTTCATTTTTCGCCTCGCCGTTATTCTTTCTTCCAGATTTTCTCAAATGCGAAATGCGTCAGCTTCCATTTTATGAATATTTTTAGCTAACCAGCCGAAGCCTGAAAATTTTGCATTCCAAATTTTTCTGCCAGAATAACAGCACTGGCAGTAATTGCTTGATTTTATTTTATTTTGGTAATACGAACAATTACCTACATGTGGGATCTAGGCCGAGTACGGGGTGCCCTATGTGGGGGGGGGGGTGTTTCTAAGGGGTCTTAATCCGTATTTATGAGAAGTTTCGGAGAAAACTGCATAAGACTCCGAACAGCTAGATTGACGGACGCGCCCTGTGTTTGAACCAGGCGCTTTTCTTCTCCCAGTTGTTAGCGCTATGTGCTCAGCCACTCGTCGGGCCTCCAGAAATTGGACTTATGTGATATGTGATGTTATGTGGCAAGCCTATACTAGAGGCATCTTCATTCTGGGGCGGTTGCCTTGGTCGGAGGATTTTTTCAGAGGTTCTGACGCGTATTCACGTTAAATCTGGAGAAAACCATCTGGAAAAACTCCAGATAGTTAGATCGAGAGTCGCGCAGTAGGCCCAAACACGGGACCTTCACACTTCAACCATCTATCATGTCGAGTGTCTTATCCACTCGGCCATGGTGGGGCCCAGAAATTAGAATGTTGGATGCTCTTGCTTTATGCAACCATTTGCATGCAGAAGTATTTTGGCAAACTCTTCCAATCGGCCACATTGATTTTCGGCCGTTTGGATTTGGATCCCAAACTAAATTTTTGCGCTGCTTCAAGAATTTTATCTTTGCTTTTAAAATATTTTGAGAATACACTCAGGTAGTTGAGATTGTCTTGCGAATTGCACTTTTGACATTCCCCTACACTTTTTTCTTCACTCTTAAAAAATTTTCCCCTTGTTCCTGTAGCGTAGATGAAAAACAAATCATTGTTAAACAGAAACGACCTCGTCTTTGAATAGAAATTTTTTACGTTGGAGTTGCTGGGACTTTGAAATATAGTCTTTAGAAAGAGATTGTCGTTAAACAGAGAGTCAACTGTATATACAGTGCTACTTTTTTAAATTTCAGTTCATGTGAAAATTTATAATTTTCTTAAAAACTTCCTTAATCCATAGTGTATTTCTAGCTCTGGGGGGGGGCTAGAGCCCCCCCCCGTGGATCCGCCACTGTATACAGTGCTATTTTTTAATTTCAGTTCATGTGAAAATTTACAATTTTTTAAAAACTTCTTTAATCCATAGTGTATTTCTAGCTCTGGGGGGGGGCTCGAGCCCCCAGAGCCCCCCCCCCGTGGATCCGCCACTGGCGAAGAGAGAGATGAACGAACGTTCTCTATGGTTTTCTTCAACGCCGATAGAGGGAGCTCCGCATGGAAAAGATGATATAGGAGGCGCGCTACAGTTTTTAAAAAATCGTTAGAGTGGATTCCGAGATAGAAAATGGACACCAAAAGAATGCAATTTCTAGGCGTACATATAGAGTGTCGTAGTTTTTTGGATGGTTGGTGTTGGCTGTGTCACTCGCAGAACTGTTGTCTTCCATGATATCACCATGTAGCTTTTGCACCATGGAGGCAACTGGAGAGAGCAAAGCGGCTGAAAAGGTGTTCCGAGTATGCTTCTGTGTATGTGACCAAAACGCATGCACACGATAGATTGTGTTTTGGTCATATGCGTGGTGCACATGCGTATTGCGCGTTTGACCTTATGTGTGATGCGGCGCAGAGGAACACATTTTGTCCTCACTCCGGTGCATTACGAAAAGACAGGCTGCTCTCTCCAGTTGTCTCCACGTTTTGCACCAATGCAGGGGCACTCCCCTAGTCATTGCACTGCTTTGCAGTCATCTTCTGTGGTAGGTGCTCTCTCCACAGATTAAATATTACAAAATACTTTAATCTGTAATGAGTCTATCTTTTATGTTTAATTGTGAACGAAATTTTAACCTATTCATTTCATCATTGAAAAGACAGCATATAAGTTTGCCTTTCTGTTGCCAATGCGGTTTACAGTATAGGTCTTTCAATGCCAAATGCTCTGCTGGGACTTAGGGTTGAGCTGGAGCAGAATTCAAAGACATATGTTGGAATCAACACTGTTCACAAAACAAGAATTTTTACTACTGCTTAATTTCAATGATTAGAACATACTGGTTAAACCTGAGTTAAAAGGTGGGTTAAATTCCCTAAAAACTCAACATAATTTTATCTAATGATCTAAATTAATCAGTTGAATTAACAAATAAATAAATATATTGTGTACAATGAATTAAAGTAATAGACATAACATACAATAAAAATACTTATCGCAAACAGGCTTTTGCTTTTTTAGTCGAATTCCAAAACCTCAAGATGTATGCTTAGATGCAATTTCAACCATGCTCTAATGGAAAACAGATGTTATAATTCTCAAATTTCAATTTTGTAGTTTAAAAAGTTTAAAATAATGTACATGAAATCAATACCTGGAGAGCTGTATTTAACTTTAACAGACAAAATATTTAATTATCTAAAGCTATGTTTCTCTCTATTCTAAAAAAAAGTAAAGGCCACTGTCAAAGCTTGTTGGCCTAACTCCTCCTAAACTGTGGGGATTTGAGTTTCCAATAAGGTGCCCACAGATTCGAAAAATTCCGAGGAACTGATAAGCTGACTTAAATTTCCAAAATCGAATTATTTTAGAAGATATTAATAAAAAACTGGAAAAATAAAACATAATGGTTGCCAGATTTGGCATAAAATCATTCATTCCTTTGAAACAAAGCAATTCCAAGTACATAGACTTGCGTGAAATTGACAAACATGAAGTAGAATTACACCCATTTTATGCCAAATTAAAAAGTATATGAAATAAATAACTCAAAGTGTGTTACACAAAGTTGGCAGTTTTCAAATTGTAAGTTCGCTTATACAACAGGAGTTTAGAATTAGCGACTATTCGTTTTTCCAAAACAGAATAACTAATTGTAACTGATTTTAAAAGCGACATCTTGGCATTAGGAATGATCCGGCAAAATGGTATCTTTCCAAGCAGGGTGAATCTTAACTTCGAATTCCAGAATGCTAGAATCCAGTATCTTAAAAATGAAAAATAATTAAAATGCAGATTATTTTAAAAAGCCGGTTCGGTCCAGCTGGAGTATTTGCTGCCAGTAGACATATTTGGTGGCATTAACTATGCCATTATAGCAGTTGTAGTACACTTTGGATATTTGCCAGCACGGCGAGATGATATAATTCGTGGTGCTAAATATGTCAATCTGCAAAGGATTATGTATATGAAACTATGGATAATGGTTTTG
>JAWZYV010014957.1:0-64996 GCA_038373885.1 Cheiracanthium punctorium | reverse complement strand
ACCCTCAACATCCACCCCCCCAAACACTCCCACCCAACCACATCTCTCCCCCATTTCCATAACCCCAACCACCCATACATCCCCACTTCCCACATTCCTCCCTGTGTGTGTGTGTGTGTTGTCCTTCAACCATATTCATTCTCCCCCACACCATAACAATCCCTCATCCCATATTCATTATAATCTACACTTCCAACTTACAATTCTCCACATAACACAAAAATTTTCTCCTCATTCCCCTATCCAAAACCATTCATCACCCCCCTTCCCCAACTCTCACAACATTACTCCCCCAAAATTCTCATATGTGCGTGCGTAAACCTTCAGTCAATTCCCTCCTCACACCTCTCAACCCCAACTCCTCCATTACATCTCATCAATTTCCCTTTCCCCAATCCCAACTACCCCCCACCCCCACATCTCCCCCCACCCTTCATCCATCCCTCTCCAATCATCCCCCCATTTCCCCTTATCCCCCCTCCCACACACCATCCACACGCTACGTGTATGTGTCACTAACCCTTATCCTCTCACCATCCCACATCCCTCCTTTCCCCACCCAACAACCCCAAAAAAATAAACAACATCCCCCATCATAAACCACAAAATCCCACCTCTCTCTCATAACTCCATCCCCATCCACCATAAACCACCAAACATCCATTAACATGGTGTGTGTTCTCAACACCCTTAGATATAGAGAGCACACACCCCCAAACCAACCCCACTCCCCCCATTAACACTCCCACCACTCCCCCCTACATCCCAAACCCAACACCCTCACCATACTCTCACATTTCCCACATTCCATTCATTTCCCATTCAACTCCCTTTCACATATTAACAATCACCTATAAACACCTCACCACCCATAAAAAACAATCACACACCCCAAAATATCCTCCCACCTCCCCAAACCCCTTATTTTTAACCACAACACCCATACCATTTCCACAATCACACCACTTCACATACAAACCTACACCCCCCATCAACAACCAAAAACAAACCCCACCAAACACCACAAACCACCAAACTCCACCATCTCCACCTACTCCCCCAAACAAATACTTACTCACCACAACACCCTCCAACCCTCAAACTCCCCCACATCCCAACAACAAACCACTCACCCCACCACACCACTCAACCCCATACCAACACAAACACCCACTCACAAACCTCACCCACACACATTACCACCCCCACAACCCATCCACCACCAAACACAAACAACCCCACACAACCCAACCAACCCCCACACTACACCCAAACAACCAATCATCACATCCAACCTCCAAATACCAAACCCAACACCTCAACACCCCAACACACACCACCATCTACAAAACCCACCCCAACACAACCCAACTCCAAACAACACACTACCCAACACAAAACACACACAACCACAACCCCCCACAAACACACACACCCAACCCACCCTCAATAACCACACCCCAACCATAAACCCACCAACCCCCACAAACCACACACCCACAAACACCCCACAACAAACCCACAAACAACCCCAAACACCACCCAACCCCCACACCCACACAACCACCCACCCCCACCCACAAACCCCCACCCCACACCACCCCCAAACCCAACCCCACACCAACAACACCACCCAAACCAACCCCAACCACCAACCACAAACCCACCACCCCACCCAAACACCACCAAACACACACCACCCCACAACACCCCACAACCAAACCCACCACCAACCACCCCACCCACCAAAACCACCCCAACCACCCAAACACCCCACCCAACACACCCAACACCAACACACCCCCAACCCCAACCACCCCCACAAACAACCACAACACCCCAACACCACAACACACCCCCAACACCCACACCACCCACCCCAACCCCAACCCAAACACACAACCCCACCACCCCAACCACCACAACCAAACACAACACCCACCCAACACCACCCACCCACCACAACAACACCACAACCACCCACACCACAAACCACCCAAACCCAACCCCACAACCCAACCCCCACCCACCACCAACACACACCCAACCCCACCCACCAACACCCCCCCACAACCCCACACCCCCACCACCCACCAACCACCCCAACACCACAACCCCCACCCAACCACCCCCAACCAAACACCCACAACACCCCACACACCCAACCAAACCCCACACAACCACACACCCCCCCCACACACCCCAACAACCACAACCCCACCAAACACCACCACACCCCCCAACCACCCCACACCCACCACCACAAACCACCCCCCCACACCACCCACCCCACCAACCCCACACCACAACACCCAACACCACCAAACACCAACACAACAACACCACCCCCCACACACCACCAACCACAACACCACCCCAAACACAACCCCACCACAAACACCCCACACACCCACCAAACACAACAAACCCCACCACCCAACAACCCCACCCAACCACACCCACACCCACAACCCACACCACCCAACCAAACCCCCACACACCACCCAACCACCCAAACACCCACCACCCACAACCACACAAACCCACACCCACCACCCACACCACCCCCACCAACCCCACCACCCACAACCCCCACCAACCCACACAACACCAACACCCACCCACCAAACAACCACCCCACACACACCCAAACACCCCACCCCCCAACACCCAACCCACACCAACACCACCCACCAAACCCCCAACACACCCACACCCCCACCCAAACCAAACCCACACCACACCACACCACACCCCCAAACCCCACACCACAACCCACACAACACACCCCAACCAACCCAAACCCCCAACACAACCACAACCAACCCACACACCCAACCACCACACACACCACCCAACACACCACCCCACACCCCCACCACCAACAAACCAACACCCCCACAACCCCACCCCACAACACACCCAACCACAACAACACCCACAACCCACCACCCCAACCACCCCCCCCACACCAACACCAACCACACCACCCCAACCACAACACCAACACCCCAACCACCACACCCACCACCAAACACAACCCCACACACCACCCCACACACCCAAACCACCAACACCCACCCCAACAAACCACAACACCCCACCAAACCACACCCACAAACCCCACACACCCACCACCCCCCACACCCACCACCCCAACACCACACCCCCCACACCACCCCACAACCCACCCACAAACACCCCACACCACCCACCACCAAACCCCCCCCACAACACAACCCCACCCACAACCCACAACACCACCCCAACAACCACACCACCCCACCAACCCCACCACACCCCAACACCACCACCCCCACCCACCACACCCCCCCAACCACACCACAACACCCCCCACACACCACACCCACCACACACCCCCACAACACACACCCCACCCCCACCCACCCCACACACCACAAACACCACCCCACACCCCACCACACCCCAACCACACCCCCACCCCAAACCACCCCACCACCACACACACCCCACCCCCAACCACACAACCCACCCCCCCACCCACCCCACCCCACACCCCCACCACACAACCACACCCCCACCAAACCACCAACCCCAACCACCCACCCACAACCCACACCCCCAACACACCCCACACCCCACAAACCACACCCAACACCCACACAACCCCCACACCCCACAACCCACCCACAACCCACAACCAACCCCCCACCCCACCAACCACCCCACAACACCCACAACACACCCCCCCACCCCACCACCCCCAACACCACACACACCCCACCCAACAACCCACCACCCCACCCCACAACCCCACCCAACACACCCCACACCCCACCCAAACCAACCACCACCAACACCCCCACCACCCCCACCACCCAAACCCACCAACACCACAACACCCCCCACCACCACACCCACACCCAACACCCACCCCAACAACACCCCCCCCAACCCCAAACCACCACCCAACCCCCCACCACACACACCCCCACAACCCCACACCAACACACCCCCACCCACACACCCCCAACACCACCACCAACCCCAACCACCCCACCCCCCCACCCCAACACCCCCCACCACACCACCCCCACACCCCACCCAACACACACCACACCCCACACCCCACAACCCACCCACCACAAACCCCACCCACCCCCACCACACACCACAACACCCCCACCCCCACCCAAACCCCACCACAACCCACCACCCACCCCCACCCACAACCACCCCAACACCAACCCCCACCCCACAACCCCAACCACACCCCACCCCCACACCCAACCACAAACCCCACCACCCAACACCACACCCACCCACCCACAACCACACCCAACCCAACCACCCACCACACAACCCCAACCCACACCACCACCCCAACCCCCCCACCCCACCCACACCAACCCCCCACCCACCACCACCCCACACCAAACCACCACACCCACCCCAACCCCCACCCACAACACCCAACCACACACCCCACAAACCACCCCCAACCCACCCCACCAACACCCCACCCACCACCCCACCCCCACCAACACCACCACCCCCCAACACCCCACAACCACCCACCCAACAACCCCCACCACAACACCACCCCCCCACCCACCACAACCACCCACCAACCCACCACCCCCCACCCCAACCACCCACAACCACCCACCAACACCCCCACCCCACACACCCACCACCCACAACAACCCCACCCACCCACAACCCACCAACCCCCAACACAACACCACCCAACACCCACCAACAACCCCCACCACCCAACCCAAACACCAACCCCACCCCCCCCACAACCCCACCACCCACACCACCACCCCAACACCCACACAAACCCACCCACACCCACACACCCACCCCACAACACCCCACCACACCCACCACACCCCCACCACAACCCACACCCCCCCAACAAACCCACCCACCCCAACACACCCACCAACCAACACCCAACAACCACCCCACCCCAACACCACACCCCACCAACCCACCCCAACACCCACCAACACCCCAACCACCCACACCACAAACACCACCCCCACCAACCCCACCCACACACCACCACCCCCCAACCAACCACCCACAACCCCAAACACCCCAACCAACACCCCACCACCCACCCACCCCACACCCCCACACACCACACCCACACCCCCACAACCCACCCCCAACAACACCCCACCCACACCCCCACCACCACCCCAACCACCCACACCCCACCCACCACCACCCAACACCCCCACCCACCCAACCCCCCCAACCCAAACCACCCAACCACCCCCACACCACCCCACCCACCCACCCCCACAACCACCAACCCACCCCAACACCACCCACCCACCACACCCCCAACCCAACCCCCACCAACACACCACACCCCCACACCCCCACCCCAACACCACCACACCACAAACCACCCACCCAACCACCCCAACCCCACAACCAACCACAACCACCCCCCAACACCCACACCCCACCAACCACCCCACAACCCCCCCACACCCCCACCAAACCACCCCCACACCCACCAACACAACCACAACCACCCACCACACCCACACCCCCACAACACCAACCACCCCCACACCCACAACCAACCCACCCCCCCCACCAACACCCACCACCCCACCCCACACCAACACACCCCCACAACCACCACCCCCACAACAACCCCCACCACAACCCACCAACCCACCAACCACACCCCCACCCAACCCCACCAACACCCACACACCCCCACCCAACCACCCACCCCCCAACCACACCCCCACAACACCAACCCACCCACCCAAACCCCACACCAACAAACCCCAACCCCAACCACCCAACCCCCACACCAAACCCAACCACACACCCCACCACAACACACACCCCCACACCCCACCACAAACACCAACCACAACCCACACCCAAACACCCCCACACACCCACCACACCAACACCCCACCACCCACACAAACACCCAACCACACCCCACACCACCCAAACACCACCCACCACACACCCCCAACCACCCCCCACACCAACAACACCCAACCACCACCCAAACCAACAACCCACCACAACACCAACACACCCACCCCCACAACACCCAACACCAACACAAACCCCACAACACCACACCCCAAACCCCACCACCCAAACCACACCAACCCCCAACCACCCACACACCAAACAACCACAAACCACACCCCAAACCCACACAAAACCCAACCCACCCCACACAACACCCACCCCAAACCACACACACCAAACCCACCACCCAACACCCACCCCACACCCCCCAAACACCAACACACAACACCCCCAACACACCAACCCCACACCCACAACACCCCCACACAACCCCACCACACCCCCACAACCCACACCACCACCCCAAACCCCCAACACCACCACAACACCCCCACCAACCAACCCCCACAACACCACCAAACCAACCCACCACACACACCAAACCACCACCCCACCCCAACCCCAACCCACAACACCCACCAACCAACCACCCACAACAACCCCACAACCCAAACACCACCAACACCCCCCCAACCCCACCCACACCCCAACAACCCACAAAACCACAACCCCACCACCCAACCACACCCCACAACACCACACCCCCCAACCCCACAACAAACCCCACACAACCACCCACCACACCAACACCACACCACAAACCCCACACCCCAACACCCAACACCAACCACACCCCATCCACAACACCCAAACCACACCCCACCAACCACAACACACCCAACACCCCCACAACCACCCCAACCACACACAACACAAACCACACCACACCCAACACCAAAACACCAACACCCCACACAACCACACACCAACCACCACAACCCCAACCAACCCCCCACACAACACACCAACCCACCACAACCCCACAAAACCCCATCCACAACACCACCCACACCCCCCCACCACACCAACCCCACAACCACCACAACCCAACACACCAAAACCACCCAACCCACACCCCCACCACAAACACCACACCAAACACACCAACCACAAACACACCCACCACACCACCCACAAACCCACCCCAACCACACCCCACAACCACCCCCACAACCCCACCACACACCAAACCCCAACACCACCAACCCACACCCCAACCCACCACACAACCACCCCAAACCCCACACACAACCCAACACCACCACAACACCAACACCAAACCCCCCACCCCCCCACACCACAACACACCCACCCACCCACAACCCCCAACCCAAAACCACCCCCCACCACCCACAACACCAACACCCCCCCACAACCACACCCACAACACCCCACCACCAAAACCCACACCAACAAAACCACCCAACACCAAACACCCCACACACCAACACCCACCCCCAAACCACAACACCCCCCAACACAAACCACCAACCCAACCAACCCCCCACCCAACCCCAACACACACCCACCACACCCCAACCCACCACACAACCCCACACAACAACCCACCACACCCCAACCACAAACCCAACACACCCAACCACCCCCCAACCCCACACCCACAACCAACCCAACACACCACACCCACCAAACCACCCCCATAACACCTACCCCCACCCCACAACCACCCAACCCAAACACCACACAACACCCACAAACACCCAACACCACACCCCCACACACCACCACAACCCAACCCACCCCCAAACACACCCACCAACCCCAACACCAACCCCCAACACCAACCCCACCCACAACCACCACACCCCCACACCCCAACACAACCACCAACACACCACACCCAACACAAACAACCCCCCACACCCCACACCCACACCACCCAACAACCAACACCCCCAACCCACCCACAAACACAACACCCACCACCCAACCACACAACCCCCCACAAAACCAACCACCACACACCCCCCCAAAACACACCCAAACACCACAACACCACAAACCCACCCCCCAACCACCCCAACACAAACCACAACACCCAACCCCAAACAACACCCCCACACCCACCAACCCCCCACACACAACACCAACCCCCCCCCACCAACACACCCACACCCAACCAAAACCCAACCCAACCCCAACAACCACACACACCCCACAACCCAACAACCCACACCAAAAACACACCCAACACCCCACAACACACCCCACAACCCCACCAACCACACCAACACCCAACCAAACCACAAACCACACCACCCCCCCAACACCACACCCACACACCAAACCACCCCACAAACCAACCACCCCACCCCACCACAACACCAACCCCCACCACAACACCACCACCCCAACCACCAACACCCCAACCACCACCACAAACCCACACCCACAACAAACACCCACCCACACACAACCCCAAACACAACCCACCAACACCAACACACCAACCACACACCCCCAAACCACCACAACCACCCCACACCCCACCAACCCAAACCCCACAACCCCAACACCCACCCCACACAACACCACACCACAACCACAAACAACCCCCCCACACAACCCCCACCCAACACCACACAACACAACCCCCACCACCAACACCCACCCACACCCAACAACCCCCCACCCACCACAACCCACAACCAACACCCCCACCAACAACCCCCACAACACCAAACCACAACCCCACCCCACACCAACCCACACCACCCCCACCAACACCCACCCCAACAACCCAACACCCCACCAACACCCACACAACCCCACCACACCACCCCACAAACACCCACCCACACAACCCCCACCCCAACACACCACAACCCCACCACCACAAACCACCCCACACACCCACCACCCACACCAACACCACCCCCCCCCCACACCACCCACAAACCCACACCAAAACCACCACCAACACCACCCACAACCCCACCCAAACACACCACACCCCCACCCAACCCCCACCACACCCCCCACACCCAACCACACCCCAACCACCCCACACCCCACCCACAACAACACACAACCAACACCAACACCCCACAACACACCACACCCCCCAACCCACCCAACCAACAACCCCACAACCACACCCCCACCAAAACCACAACCCACAACACACCAACCCCCCCAACACCAACACCCCCAACCCCCACCCAACACCCCAACACCACAAACACCACACACCCCACAACCCACCCCCACACACCACCACAACCCCACCCACAACCAAACACCACACCCACCCCAAAACACACAACACACCCCCACCACACCAAACACCCCACACCACCCCCAACAACCAAACCCACAACCCACCCACAACACAACCCCACACCCCCCCACCCCCCCAACACCACCACACACCCACAACCACCCACCCCCAACAACCACCAACCCCAACACCCCACCACACCCAACACCACCAACACCCCCCCAACCCACCACCACAAACCCCACACCAACACCACACCACCACCCCCACAAACAACACCACACCCCCACACCCACCCCACACCACAACCCCACCCCACACCCACCACACCCCACAACCACCACAACACCCCAACAACCCCACCACCACCAACCCCCCACAACCACACCCAACCCCCCCCAACAAACACCCACCAACACACCCCAACACCACAACAACCCCACCCACCCCACCCCACAAACAACAACACCCAAACACACCCCACAACACCACAACACCACCCCAACCACAAACAAACCCACCAACACCCCCAACCCCCCACACAACCACACACAACCCAACCACCACCAACACCACAAACAAACAACCACCCACCCCCCCACCAACAACCACCCCAACACCACACCAACAACAACACCCCAACACCACCCTCACCCAACCCAACCCAACCCCAACAACACCCCACCCACCCAACACCACACACACCCACCCAACACCCCCAACCAACCCAAACACACACCCCACACCCCCACACCCACCAACCCCACCCACCCCAAACCACACCACAACACCACACAACCCCACCCAACCAAAAACAACCACAACCCACCCACAACCACAACAACCAACCCCCAACACACCAAACACCACCCACAAACCCCACCCACAACAACCACAAACACCCCACAACACCACCCACAACCCAACAACCCACAACAAAACCCAACACCCACCCACCACAACCCAAACACACCCCCACAACAACCCACCCACACCACACCCACACCCCACAACCCCCCCAACACACCCAACCCACACACCCCCCACCCCCCAAACACCCCAACCCCACACCACCCACAAACCAACACCAAACCCCCCACCAAACCACAACCCAACACCCACACAAACACACCCCACACCACAACCACAAACCACACCAACCCCACACCACACCCCCACCCCCACCAACCTCCAAACACCCCAACACCAAACAACCCCACAAACCAACCCACCAACCAAAACCCACCACCAACACCCCCCCCACCCCAACCACCCCCACAACAACACCCAACCCAACAACACCCCAACCCCACCCCCACACCCACCATACCCCACCCCCAAACCAAACCACCCCATCCAACCACAAACCCACACCACAACCACCCCCCAACCCCCAAACCAACACAACACCACAACCACAACAACCACAACCCACCCCCACCAAAAAACACAACACCACAACCCAAACAAACCCACCCACCCACCACACAAACCACACCACCCCACAAAACAAACCAAACTAACACCACAACAACACCCACAAACCACCAACCAAACACCCACACCCAAACAACCACACAAAACCACCACAACCATACCACCCCAACCCCACAAAACCAACACCCCCAACACACCAACCCCAACACCACAAACACCCACTAATAATTCCTTACACCCCACTACCTCAAACCCACCACCCACACCAAACAACTTCTCTCTCCCCCACCCATCTCATCCAACCTCTCAAAAACCATTCCCCAAACATTCCACCCAAAAATCCACACACATACAAAAATAACTATATACCCATCCCAAAAACCCTAACCCTCACTCAAAACAATACATCATACCTCTCCCCTAATCCCAACCAAAACCCCAAAATCCACACAAAAAAACCACACCACACAACACATACCAACACCAAACACCACCAACACCCAACACCCCCCAATCCCACAAACCACACACATCCAAAACACCCCCCAACACCACCACAACCCACACAACACACCCCCCAACCCAACCCAACAACCAAACCACCTCAAACCCTCCCCCAACAACAAACCCCACCACACAAAACAAACCCACCTCCAACTACCCCAACACCACCCACACCCACACCACCCCACAAAACCCAATCCACAACAACACACCCACAATCCCACACCAAAACATCCAACCACCCCACCAACACCCCACCACCCAAACACCACCCCACCAACTACCACCCAACACACCAACACCCCCCAACCCCCCCAACCCAAACACACCCACCCACCCCCAACACCAACCCCCACCAAAACCCACACACAAAACAACAACTACCCCACACCCACCAATCACACCACAAAACCACCCCACCACCACACATACCACATCCAACACACCACCCCACCAAATCACAACCTCCACCCCAACTACCCCCCCCCCAATCCCAATCACTTCACAAAACTCATCCACAAACCCACCCACTCCCCCACCTCTCCTCATAACAACACCCCATTAACCCCACCCCAATCACAAAAACCCACCTCCCTACCCCAACATCCCCCTACAACCAAACCAATCCTCACAACCTACCCCACCATACACACAACCACCCAACACCACCCAACACCAACACAAATACCCACCACCACCACAACCACCCCCCAACACACTCCCCACAACCCTCACAAACACCCCACACCACCCAACCCACAACCACACCCACAACCCCCACAACACCCCCCAAAACCCAAACCCCCCCAAAACCAAACACCACCCACCTCACCCCCAACCCCAAAAAACAACCACTCCCCAACCATTCCAAAACCCACACCCACCTAATCACACAACCTTCCAACAACCAAACTCAACACAACCCCCACTCACACCCCTCATCCCCACAATCTCAACACACCACAACCACAACCCCAAAACATACCTCACAATCAATCCATCCATCAAAAAAATCCACATATAAACCCACCAAACAAACACACCCCCACAACCATTCATATACCCTACCCATTCCACCCATCAAACCCCCAACCCACACATCCCCCCTCCTCACTCACTCCACTACATCCCTACACATTCAAATAACACAACCTCCACTCACCATAAACTCCAAAACACCCTCTAAATCCCAACACCTAACCCCCATATCACCCCTGTACATCTATCCTCATACCATAACATACACATCAAACAACCCATCACCACACACACATCCCCACAACAAATTCACCCCACACCCACCACTCCCACCACCCAACTCCCACCTCTTATCTCCCCCACCCATCACAAACAACCCAAATACTCAAAACCCCTCCCATAATCACACCCACCATATCCAAACTCACACCTCTATTCTTCATATTTACTCCCCATAAACCCAATATCCCCCACCCCACACACACAACACCTAACAACTATCCACATATCTACAAAATACAATCCCCTAAAAATTACCAAAACCCCTAACCCAATCAACCCCCTCCACTCCTCCACAAACCTACATATTACTTTCACCAACCCACCCCACTCCTAAAAAACACACCCCTATAATACAACCACAAAACAATCATTCTCACCAATACCCCAAATATCAACAACATAACACAATACCTAAACATTCCATCAACCAATTCCACATCCAAAATCCACATCACCCCTACAAACTTCACCCCAACACCCTCCACACAAACAAAAAAAACCCCACCCTAACTCAACACAACCAAACTATTCCTTATAAATCACCCCCACATCACCAGTTCCGTTTATTCACGAATCCATTCAGGTGGAAGTGTGCTTCATCTGTAAACCAGATGCATCCAACATCAAATCCTTCACTATCAATCATTGTGAGCATCTGATTAGCAAAGTCAACCCTTTGTTGCACAGCTCATACGGGTATGGCCTGGTGAGTTTGAATTTTGAATGGAAACATGTGTAGGCTCTTTCTCAGTATTTTATGTGTGCTGGAACGCTTCAAACCAGTCTCAGATGCAATTCTACAGATGGATGACATTGGATTTTGCTGAATAATTTCAGAAACTGTGGCAACATTTGCAGGTGTAACTGCAGTTTGCTTGCGGCCAACATTCCCCACTAGATCATCAGTTACCCTGCCTGTTTGTTGAAATTTGGCGAAGAGCATACGAATGGTTTTCGCATCGGTTCCTTTTGGAACATTAAATCTTGCTTGAAAACTGCACCTTGTTGCCGTAGGACTCTCTGTTAACCTGTGGTACTCTAGCACCAGAAAACGCGTTGTTCAATGGAGTACATGGTTTTAATCTCTTCCTTCGGTATGCTAACCTCCTTTCACGCTTCAATAGTGGAACTGATCGCTCTGGGCTTCGGATCACTATTTATACTAGGCATTACGTATGGCGATTACAGCGCCATCTGTTAGCAGCTTTTGTAACTATTATTTCAAACTGCTGTATAAAATTCTTATAGCTTTCACAATAAACATACCGTTTACTACATTCCTCTATCGATCTTTGTTTTCGAGATATTTAATTTTGAAATCAGGGAGTCCTTTTCTGGACACCCGGTACAAAACTTTTAATTTCCTCCTCTCATTCACTTTATACTTACTTCACTTACACTTTACTTCACTTATACTTTACTTCACTTACACTTATACTTTTCACTTCACTTACATTTCAGTAGTAAAAAAAAATCTGAGAAAAAGAAATAGGATGCAACAACTACTTCAGAAAGAAAGAAAAACTTATTAATTAAATATTTCTTTTACCTGCATTTATGAAGCTTTGTAGAATCGTCCATTATTTCCCCTTTATGTACTCTTATTTGCCTCCTTGTGTCATAGCAAATGAGGCAACTCTAGTTATAGTTCCGTATTGGCAAAAATGGGTCTGCATATCTAATGATTCAACTTTTTTCAAAATTGAGTTATGTTGGTGATTTGCATTAATCGTTTTACTATTTTTATATGGGTTTATATGAATTAAAATGTTGTTAATATAATTTTGAACACCAAGCTTTGTTGTAAAAAACAAAATATTGATTGAAAAAGTAAATGCTAAAATTTTTTAATATTGTAATGCTAGCCAAAAACAGTGATCTTGTGACTATTTTGTGTAGATGTGTGCTGCAGTTGATAAAGTTCAATCATTGGCCAAAATTGGTATCTTATAGGAGATCACTTCACTTAAAATATCAGGCATGTGATTTTTCCACGAATTAGCGGAAATCCGCTAATTTTGAATAGCTGATTAGCGGACTTCTGCAAATTTTAACATTTGCAGAACTTCTGCAATTTTTAATCTTTTCAGATCTTCAGCAAATTTCAATCAGATTTTCTTCAATCTGGTTTTAATTAAAGTACTTTCGTATGATAAAAACTGTGTCATTCTTGGTCATTTTGCGCTCTGTTTATAAATAAATGGAATCCGGTTGGCTCATCAAACTGATCGTGTGTTTCCTCAGAGGACTGAAGTAAGTAAGCCAATGGAAAACACGCAACTAGAAACATCAGTGGGATTAATCCGATTGGGTGCCGAGCTCGTCACTTTTTAAAACGCCACATATTGTATCGTTAATTAGTGATATTAAAGCACCAGATTCTTTTGGTATTGTGTATTTGTTAATAACAGGCATATAATACAGTATAGGACCGATTATCCAGAATGGTCGGGACCGAAGGTTTTCGGGATTTTCCATATTTTGGGTTCTTTTTCCTGTTAATGTTTCTGATTTACAAAATACAGTACAAGTCTCAAATCCAGAATCGCCAGGACTGCGTGGATTCCGGATTTTTTTCCCGATTTTCAGTTAGAAAACCAGACTTTTCACCCTCTGCGCCCGCTTTAAAGCTTTTTTTCGATCTCTTTTTACAGAAGAAACAAACATCTCATAAATTACACAATATTTATTTCGCAACATTATTTTTTACAAAATATCTCGGTAATTTTTGTTTGCCGCATTTTTTTTAGCTTTTTCTTTTAACGCCTTTTCTTTAATTAAAGTTACTGTCATTATTTCTTGCGCCATATCAAAACCATGCTGCTGACATCGTTCAACGAACTAATCAGTCTATCAATCCGAATTTTTTCGTCACGTACCTCACTTTCACTGATTTTATATGTAAAAGCTCATTATAAAAGGATTAACTCCTATGGATGAAAAAAAAAAGAACAGAAAACCCCGCATATGCTCTCAAATTACGACATACATAACAAAAACATAATATTTTACAGCTGCGGGTAGCTAGTATAGAAGAGAGGATGGGGAGAAAAAAAAACAACTTGGTCAGCTGGCTCTGTTTGTTTAAATCTTAAAGATTCCAAAGCGGCAGCGCTGAAAAAGAAAAACAAAATGCCCAAATAAGAGCAGAAAGGCTGATAACGGATTATTGAAATCTAGTGAGTCGTGACCTACTTTCCGGCTAGACATTCCAAAGATTCAACTATATTATCTCAACGCAAGAGGTGGGAAGCAAAGAACAACTTGATTTCCTTTTTTAAAAATCATTCTCTTGTATTATTTTTTATTTTTATTATTCTTCCAACAAATTCAAACACATAAATCAAAAACTTTGTTTAAAAAATACCTAAATAAAAATAGATCTGTATGCACGTGCGTTACCCACCAGTTTTGCCGGTCAACATTTCTTTCCTTTTTCACAAACTCAACTATCCGGAATTTTCACTTATCCGGCATTCGGTGTTTCGGATTGCTTTAAAAAAGAACAAGGGAAAGTAAAAATGCTCAGTTTTTAGGCCATTCCGGTTTTGCTTTCACCTAAGGAGAGAGGAGAGCTCTTTCAGCCCGTGACCAAAGCACATTCCTCAATCTGCTTTACTCCGGACTGTTATAAAGAAAATAATGACATACTAGCGTAATTGCGTTAATGTCTTTTTCCCTCTTTTTTTTTTATTTAAGCAAAATGTGGTAACGGTCACGAATTTTTGTAAGACCCCCTTTTTTTTTTTCCTATTTCATTGTGATGATCGGAAAAAAGAAAGAGACTGGCAGCCATTCCAGATTTTGGGTCCATCCGGATTTCGGAATAATTCCAGGTAATCGGTCCTATACTGTACTTATATACCTAATATGTAATTTTTATCATTAATTCCATATTGGGAGACCTCTGACTTCATTTAATATGAAAACATGATTTTTGATATCACTGTGCTAACATGCATTATACCTTTTAAAATTTTCGAAAATTTTGTCCCCCCCTCGAGACCAAAAAAATTTCAGCTAATTTTTTTTCTTCAATCCCATCCCTGAAATATGTAATAATAACTCAGTAACTTCTAAAGAAGCCTAACATTTGGAATCAGCCCTGTTTGACAAATTTATCACTTTAGTTGTAATGTAAATTGAAAAGCTGTGATATGCATATATACAGATTTGTTCTAAACATTTATACAACATTTTGAGAATAAATATTATTAAGAAGCAAGATTTACACTTTTTAATTTAAAAAGCAGTTTGTATTAAAAGAAAGAAAGAAAATTTATATGTTCCTATTTCTGTAAAGTGAGAAAACAAGATCAAGAGAGCCTCTAAAAGCCAATTTAAAGAATAATTTTTTGTAGCATTTGGGCTATTTGATTTAGAGAACTGTAGAACAACTTTAATAATCAAACAGCCTTCAATGCCTTTAAAATTTGCTTTCAGAGATTCTTGCTGTTTTCATATTTTTAAGGGCATTAGTAAGAGCATTCTGTTAGTTTACAAATAATGGGTAACTCCAATTAGTGATATGGCTGAACGTTTAAAATTGTGAAAAACTTATCCTGGTTCCCTATACTTAGTTTTACATAGCCTATACTTTTAATATATAGTTTTGAGCTAGGTATATGCATTTTACAGCTACTGTTGTTTTAAAAAGCATGCATTATTGTTTCTCTTCCAAATCACAAAACTTTTCAAAAAGCAAGCTAAAATACAGAGTGGTTATAATTGAACTTCCCCTATGAGCAGTGTTCTATAGCTAAAATAGGAGAATGGATAGTAACCAAAATTGGTATATTGACTATACATGATATGTGCTCAAGGAATTAAAAAAAAAAAAATTAGTTAAAAAAATATCCACTAAGTGGCATTTTGCATAAAAACGGCAAATTTAATGATGGAAATATACAAACAATTTTAACAGTTATTCACTAATTTGGATACTATTTGAGCTGATTTCAGCAAAGTGCCTTCTGGTGGACATTTTTAAAACTAAACGTTTAAAAAAATTTCCCTTGAGCACATCTTGTGTGTAGTCCATATGCCAAATTTGGTAGCAATCTGCTCACCAGTTACAGCTATACAGTGGCGCACCCAGGATTTTAGTTTAGGGGGGCTGAGTTACACACAAATACTGCTGGACTCGGTCATAGTGACTTCGGTTAGTTACAACTCTCTTATAACGTTGAAATATTTGGGTACCACTTGATTCTCCCATAGAACAAAAGCAATGTAAATCATTATAGAGTCATAAATAATTATCTGATCTTTTGAGCGACGTTGTAACCGTGTGTAACAGTGTTTCAACTAACTGTAAGCATTTATTTAAAATCTTTTTTAAATAAATGTCTTTTTTGGTTAGAAATAATTTGAAGACAGTTAAAAAAAGAAAGAACTAAAAAATAATAATTCATTAGCGACAATTTTCATTTTTTAAAAGTTTTTCACTTCTAAATTTCTACATTTAGGGGGGGGCTTCAGCCCCCATAGTCCCCTCCGTGGGTGCGCCTATGCAGCTATAGAATGCTGTTTATAGGGGAAGTTTAATTACCACCACCCTGTGATGGGGAAGGTGGTGTACCTTGGAGGCACATTGATTGTGCAGCCACCACAAGAGATAAATTTAAACTAAAATATTAGTTGCACATATTTATTACTAGAGGCTCATGGGAAGTTGTTCTATGACTGATCAGCACACGTGTTGCTGATGTAAAAACCAGAGTTTGTTTTTAGCATCAAAGTTACATTTCAAGGACATATTTTTCTTTCATAACTGTAAGTATTAAAGTTTGTTTTGAACTTATAATCACAAGTTTAAAAGCATGTTTTCAGCTACATTTATGTATATTTGAAAATGGTTAACTCTTACAGAATTCATACACTCCTTAAAAACTCCTTAAAATTAATTTTACAAAATTTAGGGCCCTTAAAACTCCTTAAATTTAAGTGGGACTCCTTAGAAACTACTTAATTTTGCATTTACAGTAACAACCATGATTAATGAAGTGTGCAGACTCTGCAACCTTCCGGATATTGGTGACCATGACCTGGTGATGGAAGAATTTATATTTCTTTAACTAACTTAGAGTTCGTTACTTACGGAAAACTGTAATAACAGAATAAAAATGATGTGAATTTTAATTTTTGTCTTTCATTTTAAGATTATTTTGGGAGATGCCTTCAAAAAACTATATTTTTTTCATATTCAGTTTGGATTAAAATTTTTGTTGAAACATATTTGTAATGCTCAATGATAGTTATGTACAAAGTCTCCTGCTAACCTAAGATTACATTGGTAGTCCAGAAAAAAAGTGGACTCCTACAAATTTTTTTGGGAGGGTCCTTAAATACTAATTGTTCCAATATATGTAAATACGGTATAAGATCTAACCGATCGAGTAACCTAAAGATTTTGATCCGAATCATCGGCTTTTCGGACTGAGAGGAGGGTGAATGAAAGGTAAAAGTATTGAGTGGGTTCACCACCTGGACTCGTGTTCCGTACATAAAACACAGGATACATGCAAGGACTGATTTCCAGCATGGCATTCGGGGCAATTGCCTGGGCCCCCAACAATAAGGGGCGCTCCCAAATAACCCTTTAACTTGCACATTTTGAATTTAATTTAAAATGAACAGGGTAGATACTCACAGTGGCGGATCCAGAAAAAATTCTGGAGGTGGCACAAAACATTTGGCTCATATTTCTGGTAAATAAATTCACTTGAATTTAAAAACGAAGTCAATATTCTACACTGTAATTTTCAGGTGGTACGTGTTCCTGTGTCCCTCCCCTCACTCTGGATCGCTGACAATGTATATTGAAGAGGATTTTTTTTCATTTTTTTTAAAGCTGCTACTTCAGCTAGATTATTTTATTGAAGTATTGGGGGTCAAAGATAATTTTTCGTACTTTGATTGTATTTCCTTTTATTTTTTAATAAAAGATAACCTTTTGTGGACACAGTCAGTTTCAGCATGTCACATTTTTACAATATTAAAAAAAAAATGTTTAAAGTGTGAATGTCCAGCGTTTTGTCCTATTCTGCGGCTGTCAATCTAACAGTGTTGAGTTTTAGTCGCTTTTCTCCAGTTACAGCGTGAATACGTGTTAGAACCCTTTAAAATGTCCTTCGACCAAGGCACCCCTCTCTTTGGCAGATAGCCCTTGCATAATTTTGCCACAATACAATATAACAGAAAAAAATCTTTTTTTTTTAAACACAAAACGCTTTTAAACGCTAGTCCTGTCAACTGTTAGCAATAGGAGGGGTGTTAGAGTTATGGGGAGGGGTGTTAGAATTAACAGTAGAACTTTTAATTAATATTAGATTGGTGCATATATATAATTATCAAGCGTTTCCCTCTTTCTCCATTTGGTAAAGCAATCCCAGCTTTCGATGCAGGGTGGTTTGCCCGTTTCAAGTCTGGTGACATTAGCTTAGAAGATAAGCCAGGACGAGGTCCACCATCGGATTTTGACTACCAGGCACTTATGGCAGATTGGAAGGGAGCGAAAGCTGGGACTGTTCCGGCCGATGGGGAAAGGGAAAAATGCCTGATAATTATGCACCGACCTAATAATTTTAAAAGTTAAAATAATTAGTAGTTGTCCTTTCTTTACTTTAAAGAAATGTAAAAAAGTGACATACCGATGTTGACACCGCCCCTGGAAAGGTTAAATTGTAGGTTCATTTAAATTTTTTTTTTTAAAGGAAGTGTGAGTTAAGGGCTTAGCTAGGGGTACGTATCCTCCTAACACCGAAATTTTTAGATCAGTCAGTGTTAGCATTAATGAGTATGTGAGTATTTTGTTGAGGCAAATCTAACAGACGGGTAACTGCTTAGCGGAGGGGGGTCGTTGCCTTGGGCGAGGTCTTTTTCAGAAATTCAAAGCATATTCGCGTAACATCTGGCAAAAATCGCCCAAAACTTCAGACCGTTAGATAGACTCAGTTGGCTGGAAGCCTGGACTTTAATAGTTTAGCAATCCACCATATTCAATGTTTTATTCACTTGGCCACGATGCGACCTCATAAGCATTTAGATTTTTATGCCTTGCGAAAATTACGTTTATTTATACACAACTCTAATGCATAGCTCCTTCCAAAGAAACTACTATCTGCACTGTCGCAAGATAGTGGAAAGAAATCCGGAATCACTGATCTAGGGCTATCAGGAATGTTAATAAATTTGAAAAGACATACTGTTTTAAGTGTTATGTAACATCATATGTAACATCATTGATCTCATGAACTCAAATTATGTACCAATCAGCCATTACTTTTATGTTTTTTCTTGTTTTTTGCATACCATTTCTTTTTTGAAGAAAGGGGGGAAATGATGTTGAGTGCGGAGATAGTACTTTCTTAATGTGCATGCAAATTATGTCTTCCCTCCCCCTACCCTTGAAGGAAGTCTGCGTACGCTACAGTAGCGCGTGGATGTACCCATACATTCCGTTAGCCATACTGCTCAAAAGGGTTATAATTAAAGGTCCAATAAAGAATAAAATGGTGCAAAACTATGAAACTGCTACGATAAAAAAAAATATATATTGCTATTACGCAAATGTGATGACTGATTTTCGGAATACTATTTTGTCATTTCTCTCATGTGTCAATGATCCTCATCTTTAAATCTATCGCATTTTTATTTTCCGAACATATATGGAAAGTATTGTAATCATGAAAATATTCGACTTTTAAGATTTTCATGTATTTACACGTTTTTGGGCATTAATTCATTTATGTTGTTTTTGCGGTGATGGATTTGTGTACATAAGCAAACACGATAGCTCCTAAACAGTGCATTTGATTGAGCTGAAATTTTGTATATATATTATAGACCACCCATATTGATTTTCGCGTGTACAGGATGTGTAGTTTTTTACAAGGCTGCAAAAAGAATTTAATACATTGGGCGGGAGTTCCTGAAAGTGCGCTAGCGTCTTTTGAGTATTTCAGTATTTTGTGTTATGGCAAGGCTACACGAAGGGCATCTACCCACGGGAGAGGGGGACTTGGGCGGAGGACCTTTTAAGGGGTTCTAACATGTATTTACTTTGTATCTGCATGCACATAAAACCGCCTGAATCTCTAGATCCTTTGATCGACTGCCACGCAGTATGCCCCAACGCGGGACCAGTACACTTTGGCTGTCTACCATACTCATTGTCTTAACGTTAGTTCTAAACGGTGTATTTGATTAAGCGAAAATTCAGTATATGTATATTGTAGATCTCAGGCACATGACCGGCAAATATTTTGGTGTGTGCACAGCTTATAGTTTGTTAACAGGGTTGCAAAACAGGATTCTTATACATTATTATGGTCTATAGACACAAATAATTTAAGGCGTACTAGTGTCTAAATGGTGAATTCGTATAAGTTCAAATTCAGTATATATATTGTAGGTCTCCGTTTTACGATCGACGACCGATCACGAGTCCATTTCGACGAGTTTTTCCCGTCTATACATACGTTTGTACATATGCAACTCACATATCTCAAAACTATTGGTTGTAGAGTGTTAAAATTTTATATTTAGGATTGCTGTAACATCTAGTTGTGCACCTCCCGTTTTGGCTCCAGTCGACTGGATAGTTTACTGAGACTGAGGGGGCGACTTTCTTGCAGAGGGTTGTTCTGTTCCTGTTGGAGGGGTCAAGAAAACCGCAAATTTGAGGTGGTCGACAGCTTTCGGTTGAGAAGAAAGAGCAACAGCATTGTAGCTGAGGTGTCATGATTGCTTCTAGCAGGGTTTGAATTTTGCGCCCCCTCAACACGATGCTTGGAAAGTGCTCCTCACAAGGGTTACGCCCCTAGCAGTGGTATAGTAAGCCTCCGAAACCCCCGAACACACAGTTGAAAGTTACCCCGTAGTGCGGGGGCAGGAGGGTGAAGAGACCTCCACACAAGGAATTATTTTTTAAATGAAATTAAATATTTTGTAATTTTAATTTTCCTTTCATTTTTTTTAAGAAACCGCAGAATATTAGAATTTATCTTAATACTTTACAGAGGATAGACAGAACAGACATATATTCAGAGTGTGTCACAATTCCCTCCCGAGTTTGGAAAGCTTATTAAAAAATATATTACCAATACAGCAGCAAAGTTGACTTTATTGAATAAAAAATGTTACAAGCTTTTTTTTCATAAATGTTAAATATGTGAACCTTTCGTGATGTGGCAGCTATCAAGTCTAAAGTCAAATTCTTCCCTCCCATACTCGCTTTAACTTGTCGCGATCAATGGTAGCGATTGCGGTTGTGATCCTTTGGTGTAAATGAGGCACACGGGACACAAACACATGATTTATTATATAACTCCATAAAAAAATCGCATACTTCTTATGGTTTGGAGAGCGTGGTGGCCACGGATGAAGGCGATTGTCGTCGATAGAGCCTTGACCAATTCAACGACGAGGAAGCTGGTTATTTGTGAAAAACAAAACTTGTAATGTTTCTTTTCCCCGTAAAGTCAACCTTGATGCTGTATTGGTAATATATTTTATAAGCCTTCCAAACCCGGGAGGGGGGGGGGGTTGCGACACACTCTATATGTATATATTTAGAGATACAGGAAGCTCGTGATTTGTGAAACAAAACTTGTAGTGTTCTTTTCTTCAGTAAAGATAACTTTGTTGCGGTATCGGCAATATATTATTTTTTATAAGCGTTCCAAACCCGGGACAGAATTTAGTGTAGTGATACACCCTGTATTTATAAATCCCTGATTAGATACATCGTTGGAAAAAGCAACTAAAAATGTGTAGGGGTTGCATTTTCCTCACGTTTTCTCCCTTTTTCAGCCTGAAACACTTGTAATAACCAATTCTTCGATAAATCATTCGTAATATTTAAGCGAACTCTTTTTCGTGATGAAAGTATTATTATCCATAGTAAAAAGTTTTCAACAATTAACCAACTACTGGGCTTGTATAAAAAGACTCTTTTTAAACTTAAAAAAATTAACCATAATAAATTTTTGATAAATCTAAGCTGAAAGCGCAAATTTAGAGTTTATTTTGAATCTCGCTTTTCGAATCTTTCTGTCTAAACAGAGTTGAATTGACAGAAATGTGGCGGGACCGTTAGAAAATTTTATTAGTTTTTAGGGCTAAGCAAGATGAGTGGATAAAGAAACATCTTGAAGATTATTTCCGGATACTCAGATTCGTTACTTTATAGTTTTGCAATCGTGAAATTTTCTAATGCGAAATAAAAGATAATTGACCCTTTTTTTAAATATATTGATCCAAAACTCTACCAAAGAAAGTGAAAGTTATTTTTAAAAATCATACGCGTTTAACATAGAACCTCTTCCTTTTTTTAAAATTAAGTTAAAAAACTTGATGTGCCCCACCAGTGCCCGAGCACATAGTGCTCTCAACTAGTAAACGGAAGGTGCCTGGTTTAAATTCAGGTCGCATCCGCCTATCTAGCCTTCCGGAGATTCCCGGATTTTCTCCGAAACTTCGAGTAAATACAGTTTAGGACCCCTTAGGAAAACACCCACGAAGAGCACTCCCCTCGGACTAGATCCCCCGAGTTGATAATCAACGTAATTTTAAAAAATGCGAAAAACACATGATTTATTTCATGTCTATTAAATTATATACATTTTTATGCGCTCCATTTAAACTTATTTAATTTGAAATTAAGATAGGATACTTGAAACAATTATGCAGATTTTCTGAAATGTAAAAATAATTTTTTAATATAATGATTATAATGAAAAATGCACATTTTGGAACGTAATTACAAAAATCCTGATTCTATGGTAACTATTAAACTATTGGTTAGTATTTTTTTAACGCCCCCCCCCCCTCCACACGTCCCAACGAATCATTCGAGCTCCCTCAAAATTTTTTTACAATTCGGTGCCAGGGTGCACCGCTGCCTTTCACAACTTCTCCAGAAAAACTTCTGGCTATGTTTGCGACAAAAGATAACAGCGCAGAAAGGTTCTTCGATTACATGACTTACATTTGACTTAGTATGTCGAGACCTTTCACCGAAATATCCCATCCAATCACCCACCTCAGACAATCAGAATATCAGAACTTAAGGAATTAAGCCGTATTCTTCCTGTTTGAAGCTATTTCTGCCATTTCTAGCCATTTGAAACGTCGTTAGTCATAGGTCCATTCCGCTTGTCCGTGTCTGTAGTTCTCCATTTGCATCATTACATGTTATTTAAATTTATTTTATAATGCGAATGCGCAAACATGATGGTATAAACGATGGTCTACGTCTTTTTAAAAGCGTAGACATTCTGCGACAGCGAAACAAAACTTCGTAGACGACTCTCTGGATGTCGAGAACACAATAGGGCACCTTGACTTGATGTTACAATTTATTCCTTTAAGGACACGTTCAAAACGAGGCAAAATCAAAATTTTGTTTTATTATTGCAATTAGTTTATTAGTAATTTATTTTTCTCTCAGCTCGAAATAATTTTTAGCCATTTCTATCCATTTTTCGCTGTGATTCTAGCCACTTTTAATCCAGCAGAGTTGCAACTAGGGATGGACACGAGATATATCGCATCGTGTCGCGTTCCTGTTTAGCATGCGAGACGAAACAGAGAAAACTTTTCGAGGCAAGGCGCGAGACGAGAAAGGAAATATTTAGCAAGGCGAGACGCTAGACGAGACAGAGAATTGTCTCACACGATATTTCTCACGAAAATTTCTCGTCCATAAATTTACGATACGAATTGCTTTTCAATCAGAATAGAAGTGCTGTATTTAAGGCGGTATGCCATCCCCTTCACCGTATTTTTTATTTTATAAAGAGACGTTTATTTTGTATAATTATTTTGAACATAATGATATTTTTATTTTGTGATTTTACAACGGTGTGATGTGCAAACGAAAAGGACTTTTTATAGACTGCCCAAATAGATTTCCGTACAATCTTTTTTGTCAGAATTAAAAAATATAAACCTATCTTTAGAAATATAATACATATACGAAGAACCTCACTAATGCAATGACAAACAAGGCAGCTATTTCAGGGTGTCTACCAAATTTCTGAAAGTCAATTTCCTGACTTTTCCCTGACTTTTGGGAGGTCCCGGGAAAAAAATTCCTGACCAATGCATTTTACTTTGGGGAATTGGACAATGCCCTCTCCCTTGTATTTATATTTGCATATTTTGTACAACTTCTTGAAATACAGGATTAAGCTTTCATCAATTAAAAGAAACAGAAGTAGTCGCTATTTATGATATAATTAACTAACTGTTCTTGGAAAGACGGTCCTAACCCATAAGTTACCAAGTAAGATAATTTGTCTTTTACCCTCCCATCACGATTAATGAGCCGCATTTTTCCCTCCTTATACAAACACATCGCTTGATGCTTTCGCGGTCCGAAAAATGCATTGCAGTTGCTTTCGGTTCCAGTCTGACAATTAAAGAGGAAGGGTAAAAAAAGAACACGAAAAAAAAATTGATTCTTTTGGTGAATTTTCCGGACCCATTACCCAATTTCCCGGTTTTTTCCATACTTTCCGGACCCATTTTCCAATTTCTCGGCTTTTTCCAGACTTTCCGGATTTTCCGAAGCGGTAGACACCCTGTATTTGGTCCCTGTTATTTTATTTTGCATTTTTAAGCTAAAAAGAACTCTAAATTCTGTAAGTGTATATCTAGCGTGAGGTCAGTTCCATGACTCGCATTAACTTTCGTATAAATCAATAGTATTCAATCTATGGATCGTGTCGTCCTTCATGGGTTCTCATAGGAGCACTTTTAAGGGAATTTCTTGCATTCCAAAGAAGAGGAGAATGGTTATCTCAGTCTTTGAAATACTTTAAAACTGAAGTAATACAAGAAAGTTCACTATGTTATAAAGATGCTTATTACACCCAGTGGCGGATATACAGGCTGTGTGACGGCGATCTATAATATACATACCCTTTTTAAACTTATTCGAATGTACCATTTAAACACTAGTACGTTTTAATTGATTTGCATTCGTAGGCCGAAATGCACAAGAATTACTTTTGCAATCCTGTGAACAAATTATTAGCACTACACACACCAAAATCTACGCAGGTCACGCGACCGTGACCTATAACATACAAGCTCAATTTGAGCTCAATCGACTGCGCCGTTTAGACACTAGCGTTAAGACAATGAGTATGGTCGATAGCCAAAGTGTGAAGGTACTGCGTTCGGACATACTGCGCGGCTGTCGATCTAACAGTCTACAGTTTCGGACGGTTTTCTGCCGATGCAATAGCGCACTTTCAAGAATTTCTATCCATAGACCATAATGTAAACGAATTCTTTTTTACAGCTCTTAACAACTTTCCTTTTTTGCGCCCCGAGTTTTAAGTCAGAAGACATATGGGTTGACAAATTTTTGTGATGTCGTGTGAGTTACATAATCCCCGTAAATCAAAGTCAAGTCACTGTCAGTCAAAATGTTCCTGTAGAACTGGCGAAAATCGTATTTTTTATCTGAATGTTCCTTTTAATTAATATTTAGCCTTACTTGCCTGGCCGTAGCAACAAACTGCTAAAATGTAAGATGTATAGTTATTTGTTCAAATTAAATACAGGACTATTACAAGCTTGAATTTTTCCTAGTTGGCTGTATTATTATTTTTTTAAAAAGTTAAAATCTGAAACACTTAAGAACAGAGTGCGTATTTAAAATCTGAAACACAGATTTTAAATACGCACTTGAGTGCTATGTATTAAAAGCATATCATAGTCCATGCTTCTTCCCTAGTTTGCTTCCTTATTTCATTAAGTTGAAAAGTGTATCATTATTCATTGTGCTGTATTTTTTTCCCTTGCTCCATAAAACACATCTTTGGTTTCTAAATCTATCATTAAATCACCTACTAAAACTGTTTTACAATACATACTGTTTTACAAGCATATTCCAACTATACTTCAGCATTTTAAATACTGTTTGGAATGTGCATCATAATTCATGAGTGTGCCGTGTTTGTCTTTCTTGCTCACAAACTCTTCTTCAAAATTGAAATCTATATTAAAATTGCCTACCAAAACTGTTTAAGAATCTTTCTTAGGCATATTCTAACTATACTTCACCTTTATAAATACTATTTGGAAAGTGTATCGTAATCTATGAGTGTACCATATTTGTCTTCCTGTTCCATAAAACACATCTTCGGAATTGAGATCTATATTAAAATCGCCTTCTAAAACTGTTTTACAATTTTCGCCAGGCATATTCTAACTATACTTTTCCTTTGTAATAATCTGTCGCGTTTGCCAGTTTCTAGCCAAATTTGGAAGATATCACAGAGCTTGGTTTGGTTTTGAAGACGTATTTTTGACACCAAACTTGGCGATCAATTATCAAAAATTGCAAACCTTGTGCGACTTTCAACATTTTTTCTCCCCTTCCCCTTCACTTTATCTGGCAATCACATCTGAAAAGTGCCTCGCCGTGACAAGGCATGTAGACAAAGACAAATTATGTCGACGCTGAAAAACATGCTTGATTTTAATAGTACTGTAGTTCTAACAACGAGTGAGTGTGA
Source organism: Cheiracanthium punctorium (assembly GCA_038373885.1). Classification (NCBI taxonomy): domain Eukaryota; kingdom Metazoa; phylum Arthropoda; class Arachnida; order Araneae; family Cheiracanthiidae; genus Cheiracanthium; species Cheiracanthium punctorium. The sequence continues at coordinate 37,108 of JAWZYV010014957.1, read as the reverse complement.
GGATTCGAAGCATGAAGAAACTAGTCCTTGTACTAAACAGTGAATGTCTGTCATATATACCTTACACATTACTGTTAACATTTAAATGAAAAATAGCGTCGTGTAATACTTATATGTACTGACTGAGCATAAATAAAATTATTTTGACTCTCAATTTTCTCACTTTTGTTCATTGAAGCTTTACTCGCGGATCCAGAACTGTCACTAGCAAATTATTGCCCTGTTGTGGTTAACGTGAATCATAGTACACATGATTAAGCACGCATGAGGTACTCAAACGTGAGACACTCATATTTCTAATGAACAAGCTGTATCATTTTCGAGCACTTCATATGACCAATCCCCCCCCCCTTCCGAAAAAAATTGTAACGAGAATGATCGGCTCATGTCGGCAATTATAAAAGAACGATATCACTTTTGGTATTAAACACGTAAACCAGTATGTCTCTTAAAATGTATTAATGTTGTCGAAATTCTCTTCAGATTCCCAACCTTTTCTCTACCTTGACCAGAAATGTAGAGGGTAATTTATTCAGGGTAAAAATATGCATTAATGTCGGGAATAAATAAATGTAATTTCTGCAAGACATAAAAATCTAAAAGCTCATGGTAACTGATCTAAAAATTTCGGCGTCGAGGGGGATATATATCCATTGCTACGCCTCTAATTTCGACTTTCTTAATTTCATTTTATTAATAGACCAAGAAATTTATTTTTTTCATTTAAAAAAGACAAAGAAAACAAGAAACAGCTAAAATACAAAAAAATAATCTTCACCCTTCAAAACGTCCCTGAAACCTCTGCCCATTTAAAACTTTCATTGACACCCTCAGAAATCTCGGCTTAGACGATTAAATAACCCAGATAATAAAAAAACGATTTCTCTTCAATATCCAAAACTCCAAAGTCAGACTGACAACTGCGGGATAAGCCAAAACGCTCAGACTTTCCACTTCATCCAAAACAGTTTTTACAATCGTAAAAAGGTGGCATGTCCCAGCTGACTGTGCCCAGAGATGTTTAAATTTTTTATTTAAAAAGTAAGCAGAAATAGAAGAAGAAATCTGTTAAAAGTGCGAAAAGTTATTTTCGATCCCCAATACGTCCCTGGAATAGTATAGACCCATTGAAAGCTTAATTGACTCCTTTTGGAATCTCGGCTTTAGAAGTTCAAGTAATTTAGCTCATGCACCCACTATTAGAAAAAAAGGTTTTTCTTCAAGATCATGTACACAGGGCCCTTCCTAAAGGGGGAGTCTGCCCTCTAATACTCGCAAAATTCTGCTAAACTTGGCAAAATTAGACTCCTAATTGGCAAACTTGGTAAAAAAAAAAAAAAATAAATAAAATAACGAAAACCATAATTCATTTCTGATACGCTTGACAAAATTACACAAACCCACTTGGCAAAATTAAAAGTTGGTAATATAGTTGATAAAAAAATTAATAAGTTGGTAAAAATCGATATTTGACTTGGCAGTTTATCTCCCCTCCTTAAATAAAGCCTTAGCAATGGCTTTGTATGTACCCCTTTATATACCCTTATATTATTCAATATACCCCTATCATACTGTCTGACTCGCGACTCCTGGACATGAGCGTCGGCACAAAATTTTCCGATGCAGGGGTGGGGGAGGACAAAGATTGTTTCAACATATGGTTATCATATTGGAAAAAAACTAAAAAGCAGAGAAAAAACGGCATATAATAATCTAGGGGGGAAGGCAAATGATCCCCTTGGCCTATGCTTTTGAAGCCCTTGCTCCTGGACAGCCCCTATGTCCGTGTGTGTGCTACATACAAAACATAAGTAAGGGTGGCTCTCACGCAACACTTATCTTACACCCTCCTCTCAGTGCGAAAAGCCGTTGATTCGGATCAGAAATCTTTAAGTTATTTGAACCGTTAGATCTTATACCGTATTTAAATATATTGACACCAATATGTTATACTTTGTAACGAAATGTTCCAATATTATTGCATATAGTTATGCAGCTATAACGGTATGAAAATATCGTTCTGTTCGTTTAACGTTATGGTCTCATACCGTATTTAAAACATTCAGCGAAATGCTATATTCTATAACTAATTGATACTGTATCGTTATTAAATAGTTAGGTGAGTTTAACGTTATAAACTAAGCGTTAGCATGAGTAACCGAATGCATTCTGTTACTTTTTGTTCAGTTTCTGAGTATAACACAAAACGGAATAACGTTATAATAAGTATACCATTGAATAACGTTATTCTGAATAACGTTATTGCAATAACGTATTCATTTACGTTCTGTACATTTGTTACGGTACGATAATAAAATACAAAATGTAACTAATACATAACGAAAATCAAGCAGTTATTTGTACATATAAAAATTATATAACGAATTATTTTGTTACAAGGCCGAATAACGTTACAATTTTGTTACGTTAAGTTACGGATCCCTGGTAGAAACACCCCGTTCACTCTTGAGTATTGTTGGTTCACCAAGAAATTTATAATTATTTTATGTTATTTTCGTTGCAGACACTTTGACTAAGCTAACATAATCATAAAAGGCACACAACTATTTTAAAATTTTAATTTATGTTCCATTACATATATTTTTTAAATTTTTAATTCATGTTTCCTTTCAAAAGGTGCGATTTATTTCAAACAATATGCTAGCAGTAAGCATACTAATTAAAAATCAAATTTTTCTTCATTAATCAGAAATTTAAAAAATATAATAAATGTCCATCAAAACACATTTAATTTGGAAAGAAGGTCTAGTTTTACAAATAATGCATCATCGTTCATCATAAAATGTGCAAATTTATTTTAAAATTTAAATTTGTGAACCATTATATATTTTTTATTGATTTTTAATTCATGTTTCCTTTTTGAAAGATGCAATTTATTTCAAACAGTACCATAACGGTAAGCATACTAATTGAAAACTAAATTTCTCCCATTAATCAGACATTGAAAAACATATTAATGACTATCTAAAAATATTTAATTTGTAGAGAATTGCTAGTTTTATGTAGTGCAAGTAGAACCGTGATAGAATGCACCCCTGGCTCATTCTTTAGCATGATTGGTCCACCAAGGAATTTATAACTATTTTTTTTTTTGTTGTTGTTATTTTCATTGCACATACACACACACACACAATTTATCTAAGCTAACAATCATATAAGGTACAAAATTACTTTAAAATTTAAATATATGAGCTATTATATGTTTTTATTGATTTTTAATGAATGTTTTCTTTCAAAAGATTATACATCAGGAAATTTAAAAATGATAGTTTGGCAGCCATTGTAATTTTACTTTTTTAAATCTTATCAAAATCACTAATATCAGCTTTTTTTCTTTTCCCACTAGGGCCAGTTGGCAGTTTCTGGGATATACTCTGTTCTTTTGGATACATTATTGTGTGCTATAGGTCCATTGTTATGCTTAACTACAGAGATTACTGGATTAGAAAATATTCCTACAAGATCTTTAAAAAGGACTCTGGATCATATTGCTTACTTCATGCCTGGTTTATAACTATTCACTGACTCATGTATTTCAGTGTAAATGTCCATCATTTTTATTCGATAAATAAAACGAATTGTATTTGGTGTATTATGTTGTTTTCATTGCCATAGATATGTACATGCTGACAAAAACATTTAAAAGTGAATGCCAATCTAAGGGGTAACTAATAATCAATTTTGCTAAAGTTTTTAACATTTTTCTTGACAACTAAGAATTTAATTTATTAGCTATTAGTCCAGTCAAATGGTAGTTTTTTCATGACAAAATTGCAGAAGTTTCTTTCTCAATATGAATTTCAAGTTTACTGCCTTGTGGGAGGTCAGCATCACCACAAAAAATAAAAAAAATTCCAAACTTTCAGTTTTTCACTTATATTTTGAAAACTTTTCATTTTTCCAAAATGACCTCAATAACAAAGTAAACAAAATTTCCTTTAAAATGCACTCGTCAACTTTGATTTCCTGACAAGTGGTGTTGGAGCTCAAGCACTTTAAAAGAATGATTTTCCGACCCTTCTGGAAAAAGGCAAAAACACCCACTCTCACCATTTGCAACTCAAAAATATACATCTTATCAATAAAAATCCTCATACCGAGTGAAAGCACATTGAATTTACTACAAAAAACACCTCTAACATTGAATTTTTTTCTTAAAAGGGGAGAGAGAAAAGAGAAAAATTTCAAAAAATGTCTTCTGTGCCTTAAAGCCAAAATGACTGATAAAAACATTGGCATTTTATATTTACAATACAGGATGTCCAGAGCTAACAGTGCCCAATGGCTATTTCCTAATCAGTTGGTCAAAGACACATAGTTCCAATTGCAAAAATGCATTAAATTGTATAATCTATTATATCAAAAACAGTGAAAGTCAGTAAATTAATTCCTATAAAAATTATGAAATTTAAACTTTTATACGGTCCCCCGGTCCTATCAGTTATATTTAGAAAAATTTTCCTTATACACTTTCAAACAAAAATTTGTATAACAAAACAAATAAACAAAATTTGTCCTTTGACCAAACTTCACTGAGTTACAACTGCTTAAAGTTAGAGCACTTTTGAGATGCGAAATAGGGGCTTTATACAAAATGAATTTGAGAAAAATTAATGTACATGGTTTTGAGCTTTGTAACATTTATTAGCAATTTTATCAACTATTTTACGATTGTAGATTGCAGTAAAGAAGATAAACGTTTAACTATGTGTATCCAATAAATTGACATTAAAAATATAGCTTATACTGAAAATAGAATTTTTTTAAGAGTTTTTTAAGTGAACAGGTGTTAAATAACTCAAAATACAAAAACAACAGAATAAAATACTTCATTAAATTAGAAAATGAGACATTTTAAAGTACAAATATATGCATTTTCAAGTCAAGTCAAACATTAATGCAACAGCCCCTCTGAAGGGCCAAGGCCTTCGCGGCCATGGGCTCTGGGGTGCAAATGCATATGCCTCGGCCAGGTGGTCAGCCTTACGCGAAGCCCATGGGTGCCCATAAGGGGGGCAAGGTAGGGCACTTGCCCCCCCCCCTCCTAGAATTTTAGGTTAATGTTTCATGATATAAACAAAGGGCAAAAACAGAACTAAGTTTGTTAAAAGTTTGAAATTTGACCCCCTCAAGAAAATTTTTTTGAAGTTTGCCCCCTCTTGAAAAATTCCTAAGGGTGCACACCGGAAGGCCCCAGTGTTTGACCCCAAGTAAGCTTGGTCCTCATTTTATCGACCCACTCAAGGGATGAAAGGCTGAGCCAGCGTAGGGTTTGAACCCCAAACCTGTGGGATGGCAACATGAAGCACTAACCATTACACCACTGGGTTTTATATGCATTTAAGAAACTTAAATATTACAAATCCTGTTAGCGTAACATTTGCTGAAAGTATGGATTCCTTTGGTTGCAATGCAAATATGCACCCGTATAGAAAACCCTTCCTGTACTTTGCGTAGCATACTCAGCATTGCACATCTGCATGCTACACATGTATACAACTTAGTAAGCCTGATCCCGGATAGATTTTTATAGAGCCTAACTATAACCCTTAGCTTAAAGATTAAATTTTGCTTCTTTCTCCGCAAATGAACCTATAATTTAAAATTTCAATATTTATAAAGGTCCCTTAACCATGGGCCCGTTCGAGAATTCACCGGTTGGTTATGCACTGGTGCTACCGGTTGCGGTCATTCTTTGGTTAAGTAACGTCACGGTTGTCAACCGGTTTCGGTCATCCTCACCACATCCAATTCCAAGAAAAGAAAACAGAGATAAACATTGGCAACACTACGCTAATAACCGGAATAACCCACCTCGCTAGCAGGGTCATTCTGGTCACGCTGAGCAGACAACCACTACGTTTTCGAACGTGGTTAATTCCAGAGCTCCGCCCAACGCTCCGCCTTTTCGAAGACTCTGGTCGTGCACCGGTGTTACCGGTGCACAACCGATGAATTCTCGAATGCGCTCCATGTATGCTGTATAATTTTCATTTTTTACGTAACTCACATTTGCAATTATCAAATGAGTTAACATTAAAATAAAAGTAAAATAATTTTTAATTATATAATCTAGTTCAAAATAACTAAATATGTAACCAATTTTTAAATTCAATTTGGAATTTAAAAAAATATTTTACTTTTATGTTGTGAAAATGCAGCAGCAGTCAGAAATGGGTTAAAAATGTCTGTGATAGTATAGAGTGAGGAGTTTAAATAATTTCTTGCCCTGATGCCTCATCTAAGCATGATTAAAACAATTTTTAAAAATTTAGTTTTCTGAAAAAATGTTCACTATATCAATGGCTAGGGGGCCATGTTATTTTTTAACCATACCCTTTCCCTTCTGTATGGATGCTTATGTTATAGTTAAACTGTGCGGACAGAAAAGAGAAATATCTATTGTCTGACAAAGATAATGTCCAATTCCCAGTATTCAATACATCCAGATATAGTAGGGAAGTCACTAGGTTTAAAAAAAAATGCATCTATAAGGTAAAATTAGATGTAAATTCATTTAAGTTTGTTTTTTAAATCACTGTTAAGTGATATAAAGAACAAACTTAAATCACTGACTTTAAATCACTGTTTGTTCACTTAAGTTTGTTCTCCCATCTAAGTGACCTTATATGTTAAATCATATAAGGTCACTTAGAAAATTGATTTATTCAAGACCCTATAAGAAAGTCTTAGCTCCCACTTTGTTACACAAATTCTCTAGCTAGACTAACAAAAGTACGGTGCAAAAGTTGATTCACAAACAAACAATAAAAAGTAGGAATACAAATTCAATTAAAATACACAAAAACAATCAAGATTAAACAGAAAATAAAAAGGGCATGTGCATAGGTAAACTGTTGGTTTGTAAAAAATAGAGTTCTCACATTTAATTAAATCAAATTTGTTCTGGGCTTAGTTGATTTTAATAAGCCGTTGATTTTTATAGGCACCGAAGATTGTTCTAGCCTAAGAAGGAGCTTGTCACCTATTGCCACTCCCTAAATTCAGAGGGAAGTTAAAAAATAAGATGTTTAATAATGTTAAAAAAAGATTAATTTCTCAAATTAGTTCTTTATGATCATTCAAAATTAGTAAATATATACAGCTACTAATTTACTTATACAGTGGAACTTTTTAAAAGAAACCACTTGTATAATATATCCTGTATAAAAGTTGAGCACCAAATTTTGCAGTCTTTGTAAACTGTCTACCTTTAGAGGGTAATCAGTTTTGTTATTCCCAATGGTGGTCGCAACAGACAGGTTATACTATATATTACACTATGGACTTTCTGAAATAGTGATCAATAGTGCATTGTTTGAACAAGGCAATCAAATTCTCACTGTTTATCAAGTGAGTTTTATTGTGAGTTCAGGGCCGTACCCAGAAAAAATTTTCGGAGAGGATACAAAAATTTCGAAGGGAGATCAAACGGTGATAAAGGCTGAATTTTTCACAAAAAAAACTTTATCTTGTTATTATTTTGTTAAAAAAATTATAAGTTTCGGGGGGGGGGCAGACCCCCTGGTTCACACGGTACGGCCTTGTTGGGAGTACAATTTTAGTTCTCCAGTATCCCACTGTGCATCTGAAGAGCTTTGCACACACTAGTAGCAATGGGTAGAATAAATCATCATACTTGACTAAAATTCATGTTTAACATGACATTGCTCAGCAGTGTTTTCAGATAGAACTAGAAATAAAAAAAATTACAGATAGAAAAATATGGTGAGCGATGAATCTAAAGCTAATGCTCATCAGCAAATATAAGAACAGCAAGAATATTAGAAAAACAGACATCAAAGACTTAAAGCAGCTTTATTGCCTTTTAATGAGCTAAAATGGGCTTTTTGAGATTTGTACTGGCAGAGGCGGATTAATGCTAAGGAGGAGCCCCGGGTTAACTAAAGTCCGGGACAGCCTCCCAATTTTTGGGGCCCTTTTCCAAGATCTTTTTTAACCAAAATTAATTTTTTAAGCAAATATTAATTAATCTATTATACAGTGCGCCCATGTTTAACCTGACCGACTTTTATTTTCGCAACCGTTAATCCTAGCAGCATACTTCCAGTGACAAAAATACTCAAAATTAGAGGCAGAATAAATATATTAAAAGTTTATTGGGGGGGGGGGATTCACAATCAAAATTTGTATACAGCCTCAGGTCCTAACATCCATTTTTATGGAAATTCATCTATACAAAACATTGCAAACACATAAAATTCAATATTTGAACAACCAATGTTCATTGAAAAATTTAAGTTAAAAGTTTTTACACAAAGTGTGGGGGACCGTACACAAATGGAAATGGGATTATATCACGGTCAGAAAAAGATGAGCCTTTAGAGTTAGGTATATGATCATGACTAAAGTGTTGTTGCTGAAGTCAAAAAATAGTATATTTACTTAATCACTGTTATTGAAAAAGGAATGTATACTACGTATAGGGCACAGGTCCATATAATCTCAATAAATTTTAAATAATCATAATAAGAAGTGTTTTCTGACTTATAAGCTCAAACAAAAACCGACATTATACAAACGAACCAAGTGTAACAGATAAATGCTAGTTTCTTATTACATGCGCTCCAACTGCCTAACTTGGACAACAATTCATAGATGGACACGAGACTGAAATTTCTCTTGAACTTCTGTTAACATTTCAGGCGTGATACATCAGATCTTGGATGAAATATAATTCTGCAAATCTGCCTGTTTCAATGATTCTACTTCGTAAATCCATCTTGATCTTTTAAAAAATCCAAAGAAACTAGAGGTTTAAGATCGACGATCGAGGAGGCCATTCTACCAGAACACCATAATGTTTGATGTTATCTTGAAACAGAGAAGTATCCGGCAGGTGCTGCTTTGTGGATTGGTGCCCCATCATGCTGAAACAACATCATGGTGAGGTCTGCAGCCTAACAAAATATGATCATCTAGGAAGTAAGATAACAGTCTACGTAACAGTTCCACATACTTACCCAGACAGCGCAGCAAATTTGCATCAGACTTGCATAAGCTTGATTTATCAAGTCAAACTTGAATTAAGCTTGAAAATTTCAAGCTTGAATCAAGTGTTCAAGTTTACACTTGCCCAACTTCCATTAAGCTTGACACAGCAAGCTTAATTCAAACTAAAAAAAAAAAAAAATGAAAAGAAAAAAAAATTCTTAATGCATGGGACGCCGGTCGGCGAACTCGCCCCATATATTTTATGTTTCCACGCATTTTACCCTCTACGCTGAAACCTCAAGTTATTTTAATCTGTTTCTGTCTAGCGTCCGCGGCTGGGATCGATCGCGGGACGTAAGATGTGGGAAGCCAGCGTCCTAACCACCATGCCAATCTCACTCGCGGTGAGATGACTAAAGTTTGAAGTGACTTTTATAGTTGTCACGTCGTTTTTTGGCGAGATTGATCAGTATTGGCCGATGCCGATCTGTTTCTTTTATTTTTCAATGGAATGAATCAAAACTAAAATTATAGACTTTACTAATAGGGTAAAGCAGCACACGTTTTAAAACTTTCAATATCGCAACACTCATGTTGGGCAATATTGGCCAAAATTGAGACAAACGACTGATTTTGAAATCAATTTTGTAGTATATTTGTATTTTATTTTGAAGCATTTCAATATTTGGAAATATAGAATTTTTTTTTTTTTTAATTCTATGGTCACGTACATTTATGACTGATATTAAATTATTTGTTATGTGGATGTGGCTTTCCAAATCAAGCAGTCATCAAGTTGTATTCAAGCTTGACAGTTCAAATGACTTAAATTCGGCGGGGAAATATTTGCTGACTCATTTTTTTGTAATCTCCAAGCTTGCTGCAAGCTTAAAAAGAATTGAACTGTCAAGCTTGTATTAATACGTCAAATTCGAAGAAATGTCAAGCTTGATTTAAGCTTATGTGCTGTCTGGGTATTGTAAAAACGTAGTAGAAAAGGTTTGCAACATGTGCTGTGCAGTGATGTAGTCGCGGGGGAACATCGTCCCCTAATATTTTACTTGAGTTTATGCGTCCCCTACTTTTTATTTTCAAGGGGAACTCTTTTCTTTTTTAATGCATTGAAATTTTAATTCTGTAATTTTGACTCAGGACAAACAGAAGGAGCTTTTTGCAGTGGCGTAGCTAGAGAGAAGCAAGGAGGGGCATCTGCTCCCGGACGCAACACCCAAGAAGTGTAGAATTGCATATGAAACCTTCCCCATTGTATGATGGCAAAATCTTAGCTGTCCCGGGCGCTAAAAACTCTAGCTATGTCACTGTCTTTCTGAAACACCAAGTAGACTGAGGCTTACTTACGATTCCGTTTTAAATTGTAAATAATGTAAACATATTAGATATAGAATGTGCATGGCGTTTTGTTAAATACTCTTGGTCAGAGTTGAAAGAGGGAAAAAAGCTCGATTAGCAAGAGGTCCAAAACAAATTAAAAAAATATATATATCAATCATTTTAACAGTAGGATTGTGGACGGTGGTGGATAGAAAAATTATTTTCTTCTTCCGACAGTAAAATAATTATGTTCGGGCTTCTTCACTCTCTCCGGGGAAACGATCACCACAATGCTTTTCTATGCAGAAAAACTGCCTTTACAAATTCAAGGTTTTAATACTATTTTACTGCATTTTTTCAACCATTCTTTCTTCTCTCTGAAAACATCCCTCTATGTTATTACGGCACAGAATTTCTCAGAATATTAAATTCATTACGATACAATGTTTCTTTAATGCGGCTAGAACATAGTTTCCATTATAATTGATGTTTTTCTAATTGCATTAGAGAAAAATTTTGTATCGCAATAATATCAGACGAATGTTTGCAGAACAAAGAAAAATAATAGCTTAAAATGATTCAATCTTTTACTAAAATTTTGAATTTCTAAAGCCAGTTTTCTCCATCGAAAAGCATTGCAGTGATCGTTTCTCAGAGACAGTTGAGAAGATTCTTAGATCACTGTTTTTCATTGAAATTACATTGTTTTTACAATCAAAACTTAAATTATCACACCACTGTAATAGTAATCAATTTACAAAAAATTAAAATGATTTCATAAAATTTTGTTTTTTACTTTTAATAATTACATTTGACTAATTACACATATTTAAGTTCAATCTTCTGAATTGTATGGTTGCATTAAGCATCACGCCTCCCACCCATTATTTGTACTAGTAACTTTGTTTACACAGGAACCTTACCACCCGATGTAAAAAAGGGATATTTTGCTGCGCTGTCCATCTCGCTAGCTTGTCCTAACAATTTCTGTAGGACAGATTTGAACAAGGAACTTTTCTATCGCTTGAGACGTGTGTAGTACGTGTTTATGACTTTGTATTATTAACACTTTGCGCACCATGACGTACATAACGCAGGCCCTGAAATTCTCGTGACCTAAACTCCTGATGTTCATGCATTTGTCATTATTCTATTTTAGTACATTCACTGTAATTTGCTGCTTGGTTATTACACTATGCCTGAAAATTGTGGTTCGATAGTATCAATTTAACCCTTCCACTACGAATTTTTTTTACTGACAGAAAAATGAAATAAGGACTTTAATACATGAATTGCAATACAAATATCGCTGAAAAAATGAAAAATTACTCCGAAATGCCAGTTCATATTAATACAATGTGCGTTCATATTAATACAAAGCATATTTATCCCATGGGTCATTTGAAACTATATGCGGGACATGTGTCCCGGTGGTAACGAAAATGTTAGTAAAAGCTACTGGATTTTTAATGTTTATGCTTAAGTCAACGTGGTGCGCAAGGTTAATTTTGAATGAATAATTAATTATCCGTAAGAAATTAATTCATTTCCTTTAATACCGTTATTTCATAATTTCTCAACGAGCTCGGGGGTGGCAACATCTGACATCTCTTTGATTTCAAAGAATTTAGTAATCAGTTTAGCTCGGAAAGAATGATTTCACGAACGGACGAGTACTGTATTTACTACATAGTATAAATATATAGATTTATTTATTCTATGTATTTATAGTATGTATAAATATTTAATTTGCTTCGTGGAATTTTATTTCACATACACTTAAAAATCAAAGAAAGAACTATTCTTTCAATAAAAAAATAATTTTTCTAAAGAGGGTTAAAATTCTTTTCAGGAAGCACCCAGCCCCTAGCCTTTATCCAGTTCTGCTAATGCACGAAACTTTTTTCTCCCTCTGTCTGTTTTAAAAACTAGGTGATGTAATATTGTTGCCAATCAAAAAGTGCCAAAAAGGAATTATTTTGAAAGTGCTGCTCATAATGATTAACAATCATTATTTTTTTTTTTTTGAAGCATTTAATTTTTAAATGTTCAGTAGAAATGTCTTAAATGTCCAGTTTCTCCAAATTTCATTGAAAATAATGCCAAAGATATTGCTTGCACAGTACATTCTGAATTATCAAATTATAAAAGTTTAGTGTCTAATTTATAATTAAATATATTTTTGTAGATTTGCAAGATCGAAGACAGTACAGTGAAAAAATGTTTTGTTGAATCGACAAAATTATCCGGTTGGAATAGGGTCAACAAAATTTTGTTAAATTAACAAAATAGTTTTGTTATTTCAACAAAACATTCTCAGTTTATCCAAAAGAATTTTGTTAAAATAAACAAATGTTTTGTTAATTTAAACAAACTATTTATTTAAATGGTTTATTTGGTTAAAATCAAATAAATTATTTGTTTAAATATTTATTTGGTTAGAATCAACCAAATTATTTGTTTGAATCAACAAAATTTCTTTGTTTAATGGTATGTTCACGGCTCTGTAACAAAATGATTTTGCTAGGTTATTTTTTTAAACCCACAAACAGTTCGTTGAAAGTTTCGGAGGTAAAACTAATTAATTATCTATTCATCAAAACTTACATTTTTACTTTATTGTTTTTATATATCTGCAAGTTTAATTTTATCAACGTCAACGCCCGTTTTTTTTTTTTTTTTTTTTTTTTTTTCCCTCTGCATAAGACAAACTTAGACAATCAGATTAATCGAAATTCATGATGAGTGTGTTTCTTTGCTATGTAGTTGCACTCAAAATAATTTAGTGCCAAAATTTGGGTGAATATTTATCACTTACACATGAAAACAACCAATACACATCGGTAAAAAAAAAAAAAGCACTTCTTGAGGGAAGTCAAAATAACCGTTAGCTGTAAATATAGGGTAGGTACGCACACAAATAACCGCTGAATTATTTTAAATGAGCGAAACATTGTTTTTGCTTACTGAATACATCATTAGATAAATTAAGCAAGGTAAAAATACTTTATAAGAATATGAAAAATGTATATTAAGTTGAGAGTAACATTATTTAAATACAACTGCTTCCCTAATTCTGTAGTTAATAATATTAATATAAAATAAACTGTGTCAAACAAACTTATTCCATGTTATCGTATAATGCTGTTTTTGCGCTTATATTGCTGTGTGGAATACTTAATAAATTATTTCTTAGTTTCGGTGAATAGCTTAAAGAGATTTAATACTACATAATTACAATAGCAAAAAATCACGAAAAATGTTTGAACCACGAGAAAACACGGAACAGTTTTTATTTTAACAAGGCATCCGCTGATTAAGCAATAGGGACCATTTTTTGGGAGAAACTCGCAAACAACCTTGAACTAAAATCAAAATAAAAAATAAAACAGATCATTCGTGATAAGCGCAAAACGAATGAAGTAGTGCGAACATTGAAAACGTCTATTAAATCAAATAAGCATTTCCCTATCTGAGCTATCAATTTTGAATATATATTTACTTTATCACGAGGACAGATGTGATTCTGACGTATTACTTTAACAAATCTGACATTGACTTGTTTTAAACTATGTAGATAAGGATAAGATTTAAAACAAAAATGTAAATCTCAATGAATAGGCAAAATAAATAGACTAACTCAGTAAACTCCCATTCGATTAGTATAATTTGTATTTCATGTTTTTCATGTTGTCTGGGGTTTCTAGCTTCATCCAGGTGAACGGCTTTGCACTCCTGAATATCCATGGTATGGTAGAATTAGCCAGCTTGAATTGAAAAAGTCATTGCCACGGAGTTATATCTATACAATACATCAGTCAAAAGTACTGAGGGCACAAAACACCACGGGGGTCGGGATTACCCTCTTGGAAAGACACTGGGGGCCTAGCAAGTCATCGGAAAGCTTTACCGGATAAATCAAGCCTTCCCGACTCATGACGTCACAACCCGAGAAAACATATATTTGTGCTAGTGCGAAACTGCCGAAATAGTTTCGATGTCTGATTCACCATCGGAAATAGAGTGTTTTCTCGACGCAGAAGGTGCAAGCGAAATCTGCTTTTTGGTAGTGGATAGTAGAAGATGGATAGGTGTTTTATTGTGTGTACCATGGAGTGTTAAGCACTCCAACAAGATGTCCGCCTTTCCTGAGCTAGCTTGAATTTACCTCCCTGTCCCCTCAAAAATTACACCCCTTCTTTGATGGACGTACTCGAACTCCTCGGAAATTCTGAGGACAATGCCCTCGCTTGAGAAATTTTAGAAAATGGGGTTGAAGCAGTGTGCCGCGATTAGTTGATCGGTCCCTGCTACCAAAAGGGTTGGAAAAACTTCAAAAATACTCGCTTGTTTTACACGCTATATTCGTGGTAGCACGTAATTGAGGGCTGTTTATCCGAAGAACTTGACTATCCATGAGCGAGAACTATCCGTCACTAATACTCTCCGATTGTATCGTGGTAGAGCCACAGTGCTTGGAAGCGAACAGTGTCCAGGATGAAGGAGATTTTATATAACCCGTAGTTCAACATACTAATGAAGTGGACATTACTGTTTTCGAAAAATATGATCTTTCGACTGCCTCGCATCGTTTACTGATGCATGCGTAAATTGATTGCTGAAAGATTCTAATTGGCCTTAATTTCAACCAAACGTTTTTGTTAAAATTAAAAGCATTTTGTTAAATCGATTTAATTGGATCAAACAAACTTTTGTCAAATCAACAAAACAAAACTACCAAGCTGTTTAACCAAACAAATTTTATTAAGTTCATCAAAACACTTTTTGGAGCGGGTGTATTCTAACGACATTTTGGGGGGTTAGGGGGGGGGTTGACATTAGATTTGAGGAAAATTTTTATTAAAAAAAAACACAGTACTTTAATGAAATGTACAACTAATCCCTAGAAACAATATAAAAGAATATATTTCTGTTTTTTACCTTAGTGGCGTAGGAATCTAAGCTGTGGAAAATAAGGCACGTGTCATTGGGCCACTTTCTAGGGTGCAGGATATCTTTGCTAAAGCCCTCGCGCTAGCGTTGAATACCAATAAAACATTTTATTGATTACTTTAGCAGTCGATTAAGTTTATGTTGATTTTTTTCTTCTTCTTCTATTTGACACACAGTTAAAATTTTTCCAAAATTAAGTACAGTGAACAACTTTTCACAGTTTATTATCAAGTTACATTATTTTAAACACTTATTAAAGGTTAGTTTTAGTCTCTCATTATTTACGAAGTACATATTTGTTTTTGTTTATGATAGCAGTTTAAAAATTTCATTTTTTTCTGCTTTGTATTCTCCGAATATATACTGTCTTTTAGTGAGATTTTTACCTTATAAGAAATCTTATTCTAACGACATTGATTACCCCAAATTAATTCCGCTTTATGCCGAGAACTTTCAACAAAAATTAATTTTAGTTTTTGTTAGTAGTACTTAAATGCTTTTCTCATAAGTACGGAATTTCTTTTCTTTCACTTCGAGGATTTTCTCGCGTTTTAAAAGGTTGGCTTCTTTCATAGCAAGCAACTTTTGGCGAATACGCACGACAGTTTCTCTCTTGGCAACTCTCAGTTCTCTTCTGATGATATTTGAATATCGACTATTTTTTAAAGTTTTTTTGCTGTATCGTCCTCAACTTTTTTTCAGACTTGTTGCACTCTTGAAGAATTCGATTTCGTTGGTATTTCCCAAGTGCAGTATGCGCGACGTATTTTTAAGAAAAGTTTCACGCAGACTTGTCGTCAGAAATGAACACTGCCCGACTTTGATTCTTCTATCGTCTAGTTTGCCCAAATTTCCTTCCTCAAGGATGCTCGCTTTGGGATTTTCTTGCGAGATATTCATCTTTTCGTCGACTGAACTCCCTGCTAAAGTTTCTTGGCTTGACACAGCCATTTCTTCTTTTTCTTGTGAAATATTCATCATCTCACTTGAATATTTTGCTATGCTTTCTTGGCTCGATACAGCCATCTCCTCAGTGCTTGAAAGCTGGCTGGCCATAGCTTGACTATTTGAACTACTTTGGCTTGATATGCTCATTTCTGAAGCTGATTCACATTGTATTTTTAGTATGTCTTGGTTACTGGTGCAGAAGGAGCCTTGTTTTTTATTTCCTTGATTCATTACTAGCCCATTTTCAAGAAAACTTGCGCAGGCGCATTCTTTACTAGATTTAAGAAGTTTATTTCCAAAACGCGGGAAAGTTCTGTTATCTGGAAACATTTCTACACGTTTACTAATCAAATGTGATACGTAACAATTTTCAGAACTGAAACTCTTAGATATTTGTTGATTAGAGCTTGATGTAATTTTGCCTGAACTAGAAACTGCTTCTTTTTCAGTAAAATTTTTCATTTTGTATGAAATGTCCTTACAACTTTGTTCTGGATGTATTTCTGTGCAGTAGAACGTGCCTTTCTTGGGGCATGTTTCCACTCTATTCAAGGGAGATATTCCCATTTTGCTGTCCCGTGAGATGGCCTCCTGTTCCAGCAGAGCAATATTTTCAGAAGAAAAATCATTTTCCGAATCTGAAAAATTTATATCTTCACTGAAAACCTTTTGCCAGTCTGTAAAGGCTTCGTTATCATCAATTATAAAGCCAGTTTGCTGCTGCATGTCGCAGACATCAGCTAATCTGCAACAATAAAACAATAAATCTACAATCGAGCAAAATATAAGTTCATTTTTTTTCTGAAAATATTCGTTAATGCGATTCAAACTCAAATTATAAATACTACATTATAATAGTTTATAACTACACTGAAAATTGTTGTACAAGCAAAAACAGAGATCTGGTAAAGATTTAACTCGATTTAAAGAGATGTAGCCCTTAAAATAACTTGCAGGTTCCACTCTGATATTTATTGTGATACGGGATTTCATATGCATGACCACGGCGCGAAGACGAAATGCAAGTGATTATTGAAAATCACCGCGACCATCAGACTTTCAATAATCCATTTGCATCGTAAGGGAGTAATAAAAAAGATCTTCTTTATCACCAATTTCATCTGCACTGGACCAACAAAGTTGAGCGTATAATAAAGACACTCTAACATGCATTTGGTTCTGGTAACGATGACCAAGAAATATGAACGTATCTACAGGATGTCCCATAAAGGTGGTAACACGCACTTTAATTCGTTACCTATTAGAGATAGGTGACAATGCAAATTGAAAAGATTGTTTACAATAAGGTAGAGAAAAAGGCTACGCTAAGAAACAAATACGTTATTTTTTTAAAAGTTACACTTTTTAAATTTGTATACAATCCCCGTACAGAAAAATTTCCAGTTAATAAAATATGGCCCATACACTAATGAGGTGATGCACAAATTTCCAAACTTTCATGATAAAACGTCTCAGAGATATCTTAGAACTAAGATAACCAGGAGCTATGCATGAATTTGAATGAAAACGTTTATTGCTAGAGAGCAAAAAAGTATTTTCTTTCGTAATTTTTGTAAGACTCCTGAAAGGCGATCATCAGACGTGACTTTCTCCTTTCGAGAGCCAATGAAAAGTTGTTTGAGTCAGCATATATTTACCTTCATATCTGTCACATTTTAGGCAGTGCCGTAACTTGGGTTTACGAGGCCCAGGGGCGAGAGTAAATATGGGGGCCCTTCTAATCTTATATTTGATAAAAACGAAAATAGGTTAGACATAATATAAGTAGATATGACATAATATAAGTATTTATAGAAAAAAGAATCGGACCTCTATTATACATAAATAATTTTCCTATTTTTGAAAAATTCACTTTAAAAACACAATTTACAACAGGCAGCATACAACACTAAATAGAAATCAGTGGCGTATCTCTAAGATATAACAAGATAGGCGTGTGTCATGTGTGACACTTGAAAAGGGGTGTAGATTTCTATTGCTAGAATGAGGCAATAACCCTTCTGTACACATCGTTGCTTCCCGTATGGGTATTTGAATACCTATGATGTAGCGCAACGCGCAAACGCTTGCTCGAACCAAGGGCATTGTAACAACCAGGTCTGGAAGCAACGATGAGAACAGAAGAGAGAATCGCTACCATCGCCTCCTTGTAACGATGGGAGCGAACAGGTTAAAGTCAAGAAGACACTACTTATTGTGACCTAACTTTGTGCTGGATTTTTCACTTGCAACACAAACCATGGAACTAAGAATGGTCATATACAAACAAAGAGATCGGTGTCGTTCTTACTAAAGAAAAGAAAGTGCAATTTTGGTAACTGCCATGGGAGCTACTTTACCTGGGTATGACATTGCGAGAAATAAGAATTATAATGGTTCAGTACATTTACTAAAATCTAACGAAGAAACAAACAGAAAACACTAGTAATATTCTATTAGTCTGAAAATTATTCTTATAATATAATTTAAACTACTAAAAATTACAGCAGCAACACCAAACGCTTATCTATTCGTCCAAAATTTCCATAAAAATACCTATAAGAATATTGATTATATTTACAAATTTTACAATAAAAGTAATGTATTATACTACATTTTAGTGTAGACACACACAAAGAAAAGTTATAAAAAAGAATCCTCATGCCTATTGGAATTACGTTTCGTAATCATTTTCAAAGCTATTTCTATATAATACGTTGGACTCTTCAGTGTCAAGTGGAAAGAATTACTAAAAAGTAAATGGCTCAGAAATCTTGCTCTAGTTTCTAAAGTAAAAATATTACTTATCAATTTTTCAACTTATGTGCATACTCCAAAGAAAAAGAGTAATTTATTATTTCATTTAAAAAGAAAAAAAAGTAGAAATAAATAGGTAAATAAGTAAGAAATTAAATATACTCTGTTTTGCAATAGTTAAAAAGTAATTTGTGAGCAAAAATTTTTTACTTAGAATCTAATAACATCTAATAACATTAATCTGATTCGATACTTTTTTTTTCATTTTATTTCTCTTGACAATATAGAATTATATATATATATATATATAAAATAAGACTAAAGCCCTAAAATTAACAAAAATAATTTAGCAATATTTGGAACACATCATCAATAAGATCCAAAATAAAATATGTACGAAAAAATAAATATGGACAAATAATATATGTATATATAAATAAATAAATAAATATATATATATAATATATATATATATATATATATATATAATATATATATATATATATATATATATATTTGATATTGGTGGTTCTCCTTAAATTAAATTGGTGATATAGTACCTGCATAATAATTCTATCAATTTTAAACAGTTTTCTATTGAAGTTCGGTTCAAGTCATACAACATGTATGTTCCTCACTCCCATACCACACACAAGTATGCATATATGCGAGTTGCAGTAGTCGTACCCCCTCCCCCCATTAAAAATTTCTGGCTACACCACTGCACTATTATTACAATAAATTTCTTTACCTTGTTAATTATTAAGTCCTTGATTTGTCTTCCTTTTTAAGTTTTGAAAGAGGAAGTTTTTCCTTTTTAATTTCAGAGAACTCAGTTGCTGCTCAAAGTTTCATATATAGATATATACTCTTTTTTTTATAGTTAACCGTATATATCTCCAATATGAAAGAAAAGTGCGGTTTTGGAATCTGTTTCAAAAATTTTTCATTTAAAGACACACCCCAAAATAAATTATGTGTATACTTCTCTCTTTCTCTTTTATGTAATACAAAAGCTCATCTTAATTTCATGAATTTAAAAAAACTACACTCATGTCCATAAATTAAGGATACTGAAGTTCAGGCAAAGAAAGAGAAAGAAGCAAAACAAATTTGACTTATTTGTAAAGTCTATTTATTAAACAAAAAGTAAAGAGCAAAACAATGCTATATGTTTAACATAATTAATAAAAATTCAAAGTTTTACTCCCTTGACCAAATTTCAAAAAAGAACCTATTTACAAAAAACAGTATAACATGGTCAGTAGGATGGTTAATACGGAGTATGTCTCCCGGACGATGCAATACAGGCCCGACAACGCCTAGGCATGCTGAGTATCAAATGATCAATCTGATCTTGGGGAATATTACACCACTCATCAACCAATGCACTCCGAAGTTCCGGTAGACAGGTGAGAGGGGGTTGACGGGCTGCAATCCGTCGGCCAAGCATATCCCACACATGCTCTATTGGATTCAAGTCCGGTGAGTATGCTGGCCAATGCATACGGGTGATATCCTCCGATTGAAGGAATTCGTCTACAATGTTTGCACGGTGAGGACGGGCGTTGTCATCCATAAACACAAATTCAGCACCCATGGCGCCCCGAAACAAACGTGCATGTTGTTCCATAATGACATCCCGATAGATTGGGCCTGTCATCGTTACACTCTGAACATGCAGGTCAGTTCTGGAACCAAGAATAATTCCTCCCCAAACGAGCCATCCTGCACCACCGTAACGGTGTCTTTCAATGGTGTTCTTTTGGTGGTAACGGGTACCTGGCGCTCTCCAGATGAATGTCCGGCGAGAATCAGACTCCAAACTAAACCTGGACTCGTCGGAAAACATCACACAAGACCACTGTTGCGGTGTCCACAATGCATGCTCTCTACTCCAGGTTAATCGCAGGCGACAGTGAGTTGCGGTAAGTGGAACACATCTGACAGGCCTACGAGCATATAGACCAATGTGCCCTAAGCGTCTGTACACGGTCTGCCTTGAAACTGTCGTACCGGTAGCTGAAGAGAGCTGACGAGACAGGTCTGATGCTCTACTCCGTCTGTTTCTTTTGGCAGTAACTGCCAAATAGCGGTCCTCATTCGGCGTTGTAACTCGGGGGCGACCTGTGCTGTAACGTCTACTCACATTACCATCATCTTGGAATCGTTGCCAAAGCCTGGAGATGACACTCTGGGCGATTCCAAGTTCCTCGGATACTTCCAGCTGGGTACGTCCACATTCCAGTCGTCCGATAATTCTGTCACGTAAAACATCATCCAAATGCCTCCTTTGTGCCATAACTATGCGGTTTTTGCACTGAAAGGCTTTCACAGCGCTTGTGAACAATTTTACTTCTTTGCCACCATTCCTTATATACCCCTCTCTTACACTCTCGTCATTGTGACGTACCATCCACGCCATCTGGTGGTTTCCTGTAATTTGCATATTCTTCTTCAAGATGTGTGTGATCATTCCACAGGTGAAATTTTTATTTTAGAGATCAATTTCTGTGTGATTCTGAATTATCCTTAATTTATGGACATGAGTGTAGTTAACTACATTAAGTTTATCAACAAGGTTTTAAAGTTCTTAGTGATGTTTTAAACTAAAATCAATTTCATAAATAGTTATTGCAAGGCTAGAATATAATTTTGCGATTATAGACTGGTTGCCTTTTATAAAAATTATACTACTGAATTTTTCATTAATTTACTGAGCTAAGAAAAGAGGAAAACACAAAAGAAATAAAATACTTGTCTTTAAAAAATTGTAATCGGATGACAGCAATATTTATATGTTGCAAATTTCATTCATATTAAAATTCGTTATTTATCAATATTGATATATTCAGCGTAAAAAGTTTACAAAACTATAAACCTTGTAATATTCTAATCTTCCATGACATTGCATGTAAAAGTAAATATACATTTTATTTTCATACTTTCGTATTAAAATATTAATTACCGGTAATATATTAATTGACGGTAATTGTATAATTACAGTCTAAGTTATCACTATCAATTTTATTACGTAATTAATATTATTATTATAAGTTGTATTCGTGTCGAAGAAGAAAACAACAATTAAATTCTAACAGCTTGTGCTTTTCGGGTTGTAAAATATTAAAAGCGTAGTTTATTTTCCAAAATATTAAAGAATATTTTTTAATAAATAAGTTTAGTATTAAATTTTCATATTTGAACACAGTGTATACTTTTTAATCGAAATTCTAAAATTCAATAAATTGTAACAGTAAATAAACACATTACTATTACTTAATATAAAAGTATGAGTTAGAAAGATTCAGAAATAATTTTTATATAATTTTAAACGACTATCAGTTTCATAAATAGATATCTCAAGGCTAGGTTTGGATAAATTTTTTAATAAATAAGCTTGGCGTTCAAATATGAAAATTTTAATACTATTCATATTTGTTTATTCGAAACTAATAATTCGAAAAATAAAGTACGAGATAGAAAAATGTAGAAATATTGAAAAAATAAGGACTGTGTGATTTATTGATACAATTAATTATATATTTTCTTTTGTACATACAATGCCATGCTATATGAAATGATATGATTAAAAGTAATAAAATATGAATTAACCTTTTAAGAATTTCATATTTTGTTGCATAGTGTTTTCATCTTCTTATGTTGTATTTCCAGACGCTGAATTTTCTGTATTATGCACCGAGTCAAGCATTCATCTAAATTAATATTGTCGCTGGATTTTACTTCTGAATCATTTAAAACATTTTAATCTGAAGTCGGAAGACAGTTTATTTACATTGTCGAAAAGCATTCATTTTAAAAAGCCACAAAAGCCTTGGGTGGGGGACAACCGGATTTCAATGTCAAACAACAAAAGATAATTGCTGTCCACTAATGATTTGTGGAAGTGGAAGGGGAATCGGGAGCCGCTCCCGTTTCACCATGGAAGACACTGGTAAAC
Organism: Cheiracanthium punctorium; assembly: GCA_038373885.1. Classification (NCBI taxonomy): domain Eukaryota; kingdom Metazoa; phylum Arthropoda; class Arachnida; order Araneae; family Cheiracanthiidae; genus Cheiracanthium; species Cheiracanthium punctorium. The sequence goes on along the minus strand of JAWZYV010014957.1, from coordinate 14,181 downwards.
ACATGTTTCTAACTGTTATCTCCTAACCAGTAGTATCATGAAAATTGTCGGCTTTTGCGAGGCTGTCGATTAGCAAAAGCATCGTGGGTGCTCAACTGTTGATCAGTACACAGGCAGCGGAAGGGGTTGTCACCACATAATGAATGACCAATTTCGTAAGGCCAGAAAACTTTCTTTTAGATGGTCATTTGCGTATCGTTAACAACTTTTTAAACAGGTGTTATCTATTTTGAGTATCTGTGTTCTTTGGTACAGATGTACCGGGACAGCGAAAAGAAAACCTGAGTAGAAAAAATGTAAAAGATGCAAATTACTTCGAGATCGTTGAAGAGGTTTCTTTCAAGATTCAGTAGGGGATTTAGAGAGGGCTCTTGCACTTGTGGAAAGGGACTCATCTCAGGCTTTGAAATATTTTAGAACGAAAACAATACAAAAATACAAAAGAATTCAGAACGCAATAAAAATGCTCATTTCGCAATCCCCACAGTGCTGAATGAATTATTTTTTAAATGACAGGAAGTACTTTCCAATCCCTATTCTTTTTTTTTACATTTGAGAACTAAAAACCTTTGTTTTTTGACAAAGAACGGGCAAAAGTGTATACTTGTCATAAATAAGTCATTGACTAGAAGTAGATTAGTTTCAAAACTTTACATTTTCCTCACGCTTCGTCCCATTTCTCATGGAACTTTGTGTTCACCCCATCTTAAATAATTACAAAATTGTATTACTTGATAAAAAATTAATAAATTAGGCCCCACCATGGACGAGTGGATAAAACACTCAACATACAACATAGTTAAGATGGCTGAAGTGTGAAGGTCCAGGGTTTTGTCCTGCCGTTCGAAGTTTTGGACGGTTTTCTCGATTGCACTCCTTCTAAGCGGATAACTCTTGCGTAGCTTTACCTTAACAAAACACAAGACAACACAAAGAGTATTAATAAATCGCCAATATAGCTCTTATGTGTTCGTGATGTAAGTAGTATTATTTCTAATAAAAGTGTTTTCAGCCATTAATGGGGCACTTGATTTGTAAAAAAAAAGGTATTTTTTATTTCATATATTGAAGTAATTAATGAATTTTACATTCCAGCTGAAATGTAGAGTTTATTTTCATCTTTAGTTTGAGTGTTTATACAAATAATTATTGAATCATTTGTATAATGAATGTAAAAAGAATGTACAAATTGCTGATTATTACACAAGTAGAAGAAAAGGACGACAAAAAATATTAAAATATTTTGCAAGAGGTGCTCAGACCATTGGTTTTTAGAGGGGGAAAAATTAAAGGACATAGTGTGTCAATTTAAGTAGTTTAATTTTGATTTTTAAGATATGCGAGAAAAAGCAGCTTATGCCATTTGGCATTTGGAGTTTTGTATGTTATACCATGCCATTCCTAATTTAGATCCTCGTTAAAGGGGAAAAAAATTTTCGAGCATTGACTTACTCTAGTACCATTAGTCGAGAGCATTGATTTACTCTAGACTTAGTCGAGTACCCTTTTCTAGAAAAGGGTGGAAGAAAACTTCAACTCCATATCTGTACTATGCGCAGTGGCGTACACAAATAGTGTGTGGGGAATTCAACTTCTCCCGACCTTTGTCCATGCATTTTAAACAAAGTCCGCGAACACTTTTAACATAAAATTACTTCCATACTCCCTTCTCTTACAGGAAGTTACTGTGCACCACTGATTATGCATCTGCACATTCTTTGTAAGTGCATAAAATGTTTGTAAGTAATAATTACAAAAAAAAAAAGAAAAAACAGGACTTTTGCTTACATAAAATAATTAACCCTTTCCCTGCCGCACATACTTCTGATGAAAGTTTTTGCAAGATACTATTTTTCTACGTTATATGCTTGCTAAATAACACATAAATGCAAACAAAAAAAATTTTTTTTGTTATTTCTTTGGTAGCAACAAAATGGTTCAAAAACGCACCATCAGCAGGAACCATTATAAAAAAGTACATACAAGAAAATATGAAAAATCTTACATAAAATCATTAAATAAATGAATGGCTCTGGAAGAGTCAAAAAACGTCTATTTCGACCAAAAAAAATAGCTAAAAAAAGAATGAAAATATCCTAGTTCAAACTTCTCTTATTCTATTTTTATACTGCTTCATGCTGATGGTGCGTTTTCGGACCAATAATTTTAAGCTTTAAAAATACAAGGAAAAATTAAACAACGATCTTACCTGCAGATGCCATTTTGTTCTTAAAGAATAAAATTATTGAATTTTTTTAGCGAAGACGTGTTCATCATATGGCGCTATCTATTTTGAGATCGATGATCTTATTAAAAATTGAAACGTTAAATTGCCTTACATTGACATTTTAAAAAAAATTACAAATAGGTACCAGTTAGTATTAAAAATATTTTGTAAAATTATAACTCTTCATTTACATGAAACAATTAAACAAAAACTGTTTGTCCCAATTTAAGGCCTTGAAAAAAAAATAATTTTTAAATGGTGCGAAAACGAACTACCAGCAGGGAATGGGTTAACAATTACATAAGTTATATGATAATTTTAAGAAATAAGAGGGGGCCCCCCAAAAGGGATGTTTGCTTCAGAGTGGCTTTTTGAGGCTCAGATCATGTTTTTCTAGAATACAAATAAAGGGAACACAAGGTCATTTGTTAAAGAATTTTGACTCTAAAAGTATTAGCATATAAATTTAACTGTTACAAATCAACTGTATACATATCGTAATACAGTGGATCTGTTGGTGAGCTGTTAGCTGTTTTGTAAGCAGTAAGCAGCTTATTTGTTTTCTACTTAAGCAGTGTTAGGTGATCCGTTTGGAATATTAGATGCGCAAATCTAAAAAGTTATTAAAAAGAGGTTGGGAAAATAGCTGAATGGATTTTGAGGCCCCTACGTGTGGGGGCCCCGGGCATTCGCCCCGCCATGCCTCCCTATTTTTATGGCACTGATTTTAGGATACAGTTTTCAAATTTTGTCCATCATCACATTAGTGCATGGGGCGCATTTGACTGACAGGGAACTTTTTTGGACCGGGGTAGTAGAGGAGAGTGGGGGCACAGTGGGACAATTTTCACTTCTTTTGTAATAATTTTTACCTTTTAACAAAAATAAAAAACAGAGCAATATTTTGACAACTTATAGCTTTCATTGCAATTTTTTTTCATAATTTATCCTTATTTTATTCTGGAAAAAAAATTCAAAAGGTACTCAAGTTGTTCTAGTGTGCCCCTTTGCGGGGCACAGTGGGAAATGAGTAAGATACATAAAACATTCAGCTATACTATGACAGGACATTAATATTATAGTTAAATTCAGGTTGAGCAGTTCAACACAGACTATATAAAAGCAGTTTTCAAATGACAAGATTTAAAAATACTCTAATATAGTTATAGTAATGAAAAACGTTTAAGAATTGCAAAATTCTTTTCTAAGTAATGTTTCATGAATCAAAAATAATAAAGTGTCACCAAATTAAACAGTAAACGATAACAAAAAAATGGCTGCAACTTCCCTACAAGATGAATTATGATAGTGTTGCAATAGTGGTTAACTAAATTTTGGATTTCCCCCCTAATTTTTGAGCTTTTGAATAATAGAAAAATATCTATCGTCTCACTGTGCCCCGTGTTCCTTAGTGCCCCCCACTCCCCTACTTTGTAAGTGTGATATGCTTCGGAAAATTTTGCAATGCAGCTCAGTGTTTCAAGTTCTTTTTTTTTTTCCGAATGTTTCATGAAAGGCACAGGTTTTTCGTTTATTACTGTGCGTAGTAGTGCAGCCTGTGAAGGGACATCCTAAATATTTTCTACTCCCTGACACAGTTTATCTTAATTAGCGTTCAAGGATACTAAAGCAGGTTTTACTTTCCCCCCCCCCCCAACAGTCTTCGTTTAAAATAAGATTAGCATTTTATTCTTTTCATATTTTTTTTTTCGAAGAAAAAAAAGAAAGAAGTACTCCATTGAAGTAATATATGTCAATACAAGCCGATAACACCATGATTAACGAATTTATTTATCAAACACTTGATTTCGAACTAATCAAAACATGCGTGTCTAAGTTACGGGTAAGATATCTTACAGATCACTTTTAACACGCGTGTTTGGTTAATTTGGCTGTCAAGTGTTTGGTGAATAGTCTGTTTTGTGTTATGGCAACACGCTGTTCTTTCACACTTCAGCCGTCTACCATGTTCAGCATCTTATCCTCTCGGCCATGGTGAGGCCTGTTTGGTGAATAGAGCCGTAAGTTTGTATGTGTGCATTGTATTAATTCAAAGTTTCACGAGGGCTATCTACGTAAGTGTTTGGTGAATATTTTGTGTAGTGCCTTGAACAGGGGATATTTTAAAGGGCTCTAACGCGTAATCACGTTATATCTGGAAAAGCCGGCCGAAACTCCAGACCGTTAGATCGACAGCCGCTCGGTTGGACAGAACATTTGACCTTCACACGTTCAGCGTCATATTCATTCGGCCATATTAGGGCCAATAGGCCCGTAAAGAGTCATGTAGTATCGAAATTGCATGTGCCAACAATGAAAGTTAATAGAATTTGGCGAAGATTGTTTTGTTGTGAAGGTAGAACCATCTATATTATCTCTATGGGTTACGAAGCTACAAAATTCATAGATTTTGAACAGCTTTTAAAACATTGTCATGAGAGAGAAAGTTTAACTTTTTTTTTTTTTTTTTTTTTTAACAACAGTAGGCAATCTTGCAAGCAATAAAAGTGTAAGTCTCTCGCAGGTCTAAAGAAAACCGTGGTGGTAAGCTCACTTTTGAAGAAGTTTAACTTAAAAGTGGTAATTAATATAATTATTCCTAAAAATATTAAAATAATCATGCTTTTTAGAATTTATTGATATTAATTACTTTTTAATTATAATTAATAGTTCATTTAAAAAATAAGTCGCTTTGATCAACGGCGATTTAAGAAAAACTTTTTCATTTACTTTCATCAGCAATCAACGTCAGACTGACTGCGATATTATTTTACATTTGTACTGAATCCCTCGCTATCCAGATTTTTCCCGTTTCTCGATCTTCCTGAATGAACTCCTTCGAACAATTTATCAAAATGACAGTTGTATTCTATTTCTGAGTATAATTTTACGTTATTTAGCATTTCAAAGAGATTGTAAGGTAAGTGAGACTTACAGGTGTATTTCGTGGAAAAAAAATCACGTGATTTAGGAACATGAATACAAATCAAACACTTAAAAATTTTTAGACTGCCTCTTTACAAGCTGCATTATACATTGAAATAGAAGACAAACCTGTATCAGCTCGAAACTTTTAGAAAAAATTCTTAAAAATCGGAAACTTTGCAGAATGTGTCCCTTTTTCGAAAAAGTTTTGTGCAATTAAATGTTTAGGAATTGTTCCGAAGGTTTCATAAAAGGCAGCCTTTTATCATTTATTTCAGTGCGTAGTGCAGCTTACAAAGAACCATTCTGAACTTTCCGAGTTCCTGGTGCATTTTAATTTGTGTACGAAAAGCATGAAATTTTTAATACATCAAAAAGAGTTTTGAGCATCCTCCCTAAAAGCTTAAATGAAAATAAAGGGGGGAAAGCACCCCCCCCACGTTTTCTCTCGACTACACTACTGGTTTCGTGTAACTTTCAGGGAAAAAAGAAAGAAAAAAAAATCTCTCACAAAAAGCGTACTGCAAATGCAGCAGAGTTGCCATCCTTTTAAGAGAGTAATGCAACTACTGTATATTTAACATTTTTACTTCTAATTGTTTTATAGCCCTTATACGTTTACCGTTTGCAAGAGGTCAAATCAAAAATTGAGTTGAGACATTTTCTTTACCCCGAAGAAACAGAATTCATAAAAACTGTTCAAATGCACAATAGAATATTTGGTAGAAGCCAAGAGATGGCGCCCCTATTCCTGTCATTCCCAGAAAAGTTAAAAGGTAATGCAGAAATGTCAATTCTAGTCAGGGGCGGATCCAGAGAAACCATCTGGGGGGAGCTCCGTTTTTCATTAGGATGATACATTGATTTCCCAATACTTTTTCTCCCAATGTATAATTAGATATGGTATATCATAACTAAATAAGTATGTTGTCTGCTGCAAGAACCGTCGAAAGAAAACTCGGAAAGGGGGGGGGGGCAGAGCTATTGTGCGCCCTATACCGATCAAGTTAAGGCCGATGCTCATAAGCCACGTCTTTTATGCTTATGGACTGATACGGGGAAAAAATGTTCCATTTCTCTCTCCGTTGTATGGGGGGAGGGGACAGGGTTTACCCCAGACAGCACATCAAACTTGCAGCAAGCTTGATTTATAAAGTCAATAAGCTTGAATTAAGCTTGACAATTTCAAGCGTGTAAGCTTAATGCAAGCTTGAATCAAGTGTTCAAGTTTACACTTGCCCAGCTTGCATTAAGCTTGACATAGCAAGCTTAATTTCAAGCTTAAAAAATTTCCTCAAAAAAAAATTCTTAAATACACGGGGCGCCCGTCGGCGAACTCGCCCCACATATTTTATTTTTCCACGCATTTTCCCCCTCTATGCTGAAATTCCAAGTTATTTTAATCTGTTTCCATCAAGCGTCCGCGGCTGGATCGAACTCGGGACCTAAGGGTTGGGGAGCCAGCGTCCTAACCATTCCGCCAATCTGCCTCGCGCTGGTATGACTAAAGTTTGAAGTGACTGTTATGGTTGTCACGCCGTTTTCTGGCGAGATCGATCAGTGCCCGATGCCGATCTGTTTCTTTTATTTTTCCATGGGATGGATTAAAATTAAAATAATGTTATGTGTGATTTATAGACTCTACTAATAGGGAAATAATATAAACTTAAAAGCTGCACACGTTTTAAAACTTTCAATATCGCGACACTCATGTTGGGCAATACTGGCCAAAATCGAGACAAACGACTCATTTTGAAATCAATTTCGTAGTATAATTGCATTTTATTTTGAAGAATTTTCATATTTGAAAATATAGAATCTTTTTTTTTTAATTCTATGGTCAAGTACATTTATGACCATAGGCGCACCCACGGAGGGGGCTATGGGGGCTGAAGCCCCCCCCTAAAGGTGGGAAATTAGTAGTGAAAAGTATTGAAAATTGTCACTAATGAGTTAAATGTTTTCTTTTTAAAAATTGTCTTCAAATTATTTCTAAAATACTTTTTACCAAAAAAAAAATGTTACTTTTTAAATAAAAAACGTGACAAACTGTTTGTTTTTAAATAAAAACTTACAGTTAGATCATGAAACACATTTAAACTTGGTTACAACATCACTGAAAAGATCAAACAATTATTTGATTCTAAAATGAGTTACATTGCTCGTGGGGTTGTGTTCTACGGGCACGTCGACTGGAACAGAATATTTTGACGTTAAAAGAGTTATAACTATAATTGAGGTCACTATAACCGAGTTCAGCAGTATTTGTAGCCCAGCCCCCCTAAACTAAATTCCTGGGTGCGCCACTGTTTATGACTGATGATAAATTATTTGTTATGTGGATCTGGCTTTCCAAATCAAGCAGTCATCAAGTTGTATTCAAGCTTGACAGTTCAAATGACTTAAATTCGGCGGGGAAATATTTGCTGACTCATTTTTTTGTAATCTCCAAGCTTGCTGCAAGCTTAAAAAGAATTGAACTGTCAAGCTTGTATTAATACGTCAAATTCAAAGAAACGTCAAGCTTGATTTAAGCTTATGTGTTGTCTGGGTCAGTTTAACACATTAATCTTTTGTTGGTAGATCCCGACTGGTCATTAAAAGTCGTAAATTACGCCAGAAAAATGTCGCCTTAACCCCTGTGACGATAAGCCGACAATGTGACGACAAGACGTGGCTAATCAGCAACGACCTTTATTCATGTTGTTGTTCGTGGGCCCTACCCATTAGCATTTTAGTGTGTACAGAGTATAATTGCTGAATGCATTATTGAACCCATTTCACAGTCACCGTGCAATATACAGTGTTCATAGCATACATTTGCGCATTTTAGGATGGCATTAAGTTTTCCAGATTAAGTAATTCCCATCCTTTTCTGCGAGGACTGTAGAAAGCCAACGTCAATTGCTATTTACAATTTGAGCTTTCTTTTTAAAACCAGACCACCTATACATTGCCAGGCACTCTCTTTGTCCGATATCTTAGAATATGTTTTACTTTTATAATGAGAATTTGTACCCATACGTCTGGGTGGTGTGGACAACTTATGAGAGCAGTTGAAAGAATGAAAGCTGTATAAACTGCGGAGGGTCGAATTGTTCGTCTATGCTTCAGCATCACTTAAGGCCGATGCGGATTGCCGATGCGTCTAACGTGACTGCAGTGAGTAAGAGAGCATTCTCGTCGGGAATTTTACGACTTTTTAATGGCAATTCGGGGTTTACCGATAAAATATTTCTGCACTAAACCGCAAACTGCGTCCCCTGTAAAATGTAGAGAGCAACGGAAAGTTTTCCCCCATTTCAGTGTGCCGGCGTCCATTCAAATACGGTGGAACCTGCTAAAGTGACCACCTTGGTCAAGCAATCGTCTGTCTGTAGTGACAACTTTAATGCAATTTCGCTTTACAACCATCACACTTTACTACCTCTGTAAGGTGACCGTCTTTATAAGGTGATCAGTTTTGTTCTCCCCAAGGGTAGTCCCATTAGACAGGTTCCACTGTACAAATAAAACTGTGAACTGTGCTCCAGCCACTGTGGCGATAGCGAGTCAATAAAATTTTCCTCTTCATGTTTAAAACTAAAAGGTCTATCATTTTTTTAAATAGAGAAATTATGTTTAGTCCACAGGGATTCAATAAGTATTGGTTAAAATATTCTTGGTATATATATATATATATATATAGTTGGCTCTCTGTTTAAAGACTTTCAAGGAACCGTGAAAATGTGAAGGATCGTCCTTAAATAGAGATCTTCCATAAACAGAATTTGTAAAATAAAAGAATAACATTTCCCTTTACACTTTGGAAGGTGCCTGGTTCAAAACCAGTTCGCGTCCGCCGACCTAACTGTTCGGAGTTTAACATGCTTTCCTCTGAAACTTAGAGCAAATAAGGGTTAGGACCCCTTAGAAAGACCCCCACGAAGTGCACCCCACCCATCGGCTTAGATTCCATGTGCAGATAATTGGCCGTAATCCTTCAGCACACCAACCCTTTACACTTTACATTCTTAGGACTGTGAATGTTTTTCTTGATATATTGGCGTGTTTAAAGATGTTACATTTCTTATCATTATATTGTTTTATTATCCAAAAAATTATTATAAGTTACCTTAAAAAAAGGTAGTAAGAACAAGCAATGCAATAAAATTAGATTTCAAGAAAATGAGTCAGTTGTTTCATTTTTCCCCTTCTCGTTATTCTTTCTTCCAGATTTTCTCAAATGTGACATGCATCAGGTTCCATTTTATGAATTTTTCTAGCTAACCAGCCGAAGCCTGAAAATTTTGCATTCCAAATTTTTCTGCCAGAATAACAGCACTGCAGTAATTGCTTGATTTTATTTTGGTAATACGAACGATTATCTACATGAGGGATCTAGGCCGAGTACGGGGTGCCCTACGTGGGGGTTTCTCTAAGGGGTCTTAATCCGTATTTTTTTCAGAGGTTCTAACACGTATTCACGTTAAATCTGGAGAAAACCATCTGGAAAAACTCCAGATAGTTAGATCGACATCCGCGCGGTAGGCCCAAACGCGGGACCTTCACACTTCAGCCGCCAATCATGTCGAGTGTCTTATCCACTCGGCGATGGTGGGGCCCAGAAATTAGAATGTTGGATGCTCTTGCTTCATGCAACCATTTGCATGCAGAAGGTGCCTTGGCAAACTCTTCCAATCGGCCACATTGACTTTTCGGCCGTTTGAATTTGGATCCCGAACTAAATTTTATTGCTGCTTCAAGAATTTTCTCTTTGCTTCTAAAATACCTTTACGAATACATTCAGGTAGTTGAGACTATCTTGCGAATTGCACTTTTGACATTTCCCGACACTTTTTTCCCCACTCTTAAAAAAATTTCCCCCTGTTCCGGTAGCTTAAGATGAAAAAATCGTTGTTAAACAGAAATGACATCGTCTTTGAATAGAAATTTTTTACGTAGGAGTTGCTGGGACTTTGAAATATCGTCTTTGGAAAGAGATCGCCCGCCGTGAAACAGAGAGTCAACTGTATATACAGTGCTACTTTTTTAAATTTCAGTTCATGTGAAAATTTGCAATTTTTTTAACTTCCCTAATCCATAGTGTATTTCTAGCTCTGGGGGGGGGGGTCGAGCCCCAGAGCTCCCCCCGTGGATCCGCCACTGATTCTAGTCTGCGGATTAAATATACTTAAAAAGTGACACAATGTGTATCAAAACGTCTTAAAAATATATACTCATTTTTAATATGCCCTTTACCATTTACCTGATTAGTAGAATACATTTTGGAACTCTGAAATACTATTTTCTCATAGTAGTTTTTGCGACAAGATCAGGAATATTTAGATTAAAGCAATATTTATTTTCAAAAATGTATTAATTAAATATGCAATAGCAATTATTTTGTAATTTCTTAAGGACTATGCCGAAGCTTTGCATAAAAAAGATCTTTATCTTATTCGCTTCAGAAGATATCTTGACCTTCGCGCCAACTCCATACAGCTTGAGGGGGCTCCAGCCCCCCACCTAACATTTCTATAATTGGAGTAGAGTTCCCGCTAAAAATTTCCCTCCTATCTGCTTAAGAAATGAATTTTAACACTCTAAGAGATTTTCTCAAAACAGAACATTTTCTTCTATAAGTCATTCTTCTAAAAAATGTGTATTCAACCTCCCAGAAAATCTCAGTTTATCTTCGTAGACTTTCTGGGAGGCATTGGCTAACTGAGTAGGATTTTTCGACTTTTCTGGGGAAGGTCTTAGCCTACATTTAGGGGGCTCCATCTCCTATTCTTGCAACAGAAAATCTAATTTTTCTAGAATGAGATAGGATGGGGATTAGTCCACTCTAGACACTACCCAGTTACGCAGTCCCTGAGGATGGGATGTATTTGAATGTGTACATCTTAAGTAGTATTTACAAAATACGATGCCCTATTGTTTTTTTTTTAACTCACCAAACAAATGCCTTTTTAAAGCATTTACACATCCACATCTTGATAATGAATATGTGATGGAAAAAATTGGAAACCCCATACATGGAGTCTAATGGGACATGATGCTGGGCTAATGAGGCAAACATAAAAATAACTAAATTTTATACTAAATAAATAAGAACTAAATTATGTATATGTGAAACCATATAATTACAAAATATTAATACAATGAGCTTTCATGATTTTTTTATTTTATTTATGAAGTATTATTTAAGCAGGGATGGGAAACCTTTGAAACGTAGCGGGCCAAACTTCAGGATGTTAGCGATGTCGCGGGCCGTATAATTGGGATTTATATGGGATTTTGAATGGTTTATATGTTTTATACTGGGTTTTGTTATGTTTCGCGGGCCAGATCAAAAGCCTTGGCGGGCCACATCCGGCCCGCAGGTTGCCCATATATGATTTAAGGTGATATAGAGATAAATCAAAACTCAAAATTCTAGATGATCGCATAGTTTGTCCGTCAATTTTAGGTAGTAGAATTTCGATACTATTTCAGCAATATCAGTCCAATGCTTATCTTCTTTTCCTGGATATATGAATTTAAAACAGTCAATCTTTTTCCTTAGGTAGTTTACAAGAATATAATCATTGCTAATCTCGCTAATGATACCGATATAGTGGAACACTTTTCGCTTTCCTGCAATTTTAACTAGAACAGTCACTTATATTTAATTTTTTTGAACGGTTCTTGGATGTTGCACCATTAAACTCAGTTGATAAGTTCTGTAAAGACATGCTACTGTCTACAGAACCGTCTGAAACTTTACACAGTTCATATTGTTAGGCTAATTAACTTTTATTAGGCCTAAATTTTATCTAAAACAGGATTTTTAAAAATAAAATAATTGGTTTACTGTCTGTTTAGCTGTCCCATTAGTCCAATTAGACCCCACAGTGTCAGAATTCAAAATTTCAAGAATTTTAAAACCACGTTTTCTATCGCATAATCTATATGATATCTGCTATCTTAAAGAATCTTTCCATTAATAAAACCTATTTTAAATGATTAAAAACTAAATATCAAAATTAAAATTTACTTTGATATGCTAGAAACAACAATGATGTTCTCGGATTAATATTTAATTCAATGGTTGACCTGTTGTTCAAAGTTGTCGTATTACTGTACCCATTATGTGGCATACAAACTTTTCATACAAATATTTTATGTTGCACACAAACTGTTTTCTCCCATTAGACCAAGTCTCTCCCATGTAGTTGACAACCCCCCCCCCCCCCCCATGTAGTAGAAAGATGCTGATGAAATGAAAATCATTATGTAAAGAGCATAGCCGTAGAGTTATATGGGCCCGTGGGGCTCGAGCCCCCCCCCCCAATAAATTGTGAATAGGGGCTGAGCCCACCCAATAATTTATCACTAAATACAGAAATCTAATTTATACTAACATAAAAAAAAAAAACGTATTCACGCCATTTACAAATTACACGCCATTTAAAAAAAACCTTTACATGTGCTTTAAAAATTTTCTTCTTTTGATTTCAATCATGATTTAGTATTCATTGTGATGCCATGTAACACAAAATGTTACTATAAGCTGCCCTCGCCAGGCTCTGGTTAATTAAAATCAGACTATGCAATGTAAAGTATGAAATGAAGAAAAGTTCAGATATGTCTAAAATGCACCATCTCATCGAAAATGATTTTTTTTTCCTCCTTTGGATTTTTTATTTTGCTTCTATTTTTAACTTATAACATGGTAGGAAGATATAACATGGATACTTACTTTAGGTGTAGAATTCTATGGACCCATAGAGATTGAGCGCCTCCAATAATTTACACTTATATATAGTAAGTCATAGCTGCAAACTACTACGGAATATAACTAACCACTTTTTGTAAACAATATATTTTTTAATTATTTTTTCCAAAATAGTAACAAGCTCGTGCGCGCAGCACAAAAATTTTGCTGTATTTTAAGTCGAAAAATCATGTAGAAAAAGTGGTTAATTATATTCCGTAGTAGTTGGCAGCTATGAGTAAGTTATATGTACGTGAATCAGTGGCATAGCCAGAAATTTTTCATGGGGGGGGGGGTACGACTTTTGCAACTCACATATATGTATACGGGTGTATGATAAGGGAGTGAAGAAGATACATTTTGTATGGCAAAAAATTCCTCATGGGGTGTGGTTATGACCCCCCTACCCCCTCCCCCTTGGCTCTGCCACTGACGTGAATATATGTGGTTGTGGGCCCGGCCCCCCCCAATAATTTTGAAAACTTTACGCTTAGAGCCCAAAAACATGACCGACGGGTGAAATCAGTACAGATCGGCAATATGAACATTGGCATAAGTGGGTGGGTGCGAGGTCGGCTGGGCTAAGCCTACCTCTGAAAGATTTTAAGGCTCCCCTCACTCTAGTAAAATTAGATTTTTCATTGTTTGCTTAATTTTTGGCTAAGGCAAACCTACATGAAGGTTATCTGTCTACGTGAGGGGGATACCTTGGACAGAGGCGTTTTCAGGGGTCCTATAACGTATTCGTGTTAACACCTGGAGAAAACTGCCTAATACTCCAGACCATTAGATCGACATCGAGAATCCTGGACCTGCCCATTCCAGCCAATCTCCCAATGTACAGAGTCTTAACCACTCGGCCGTTGGTTGGTGATTTTTATTGAAAGAATAGAATAGGAAGCCCTGAGGATGAATTGATGTACCCCCCCCCCCTCCTCTCCTCTCACAAATATCCATAAAAACCTACCAAGTTACGCTAATGCAAAAGACTTCGGTTTTTATGTAAAAGCTATGAGGCCACACCTCATATCTATAGAAAATTGGATAAGACGCTGAACATACTAGATGGCTGAAGTATGAAGGTCCAAAGTTCTGGCCTACAGCTCAGCTATTGATTTAATGGTCTGGAGTTTTAGGCGGTTTTCTTCAGATGTAACGTGAGTACACGATAGAACCATGTTAAAAGTCCTCCGACCAAGGTACTCCCCTCCCCCACTAGCCAGATACTCCTCATGCAGGTTTGCCGTAACACAATACACACGCATTTTATTATTGCCCAAATGGGTCC
>JAWZYV010014956.1:0-158408 GCA_038373885.1 Cheiracanthium punctorium | reverse complement strand
AGGTTGTAACGAAAGTTTTCCGCCAACAAAAAGTTAATGCGGGTAGTAATCACCACCCACATCTATGAAATTCTGCCAAGGTTTTGGTAGTTTTTCAAAGCCTTCGGCCCAGAAACATAGGGGTGCGAGACCAAAAACATAACTTTCAAATGCCAAAAATCGTTTGACAAAATATGAGGAAACAGGCCATCGCGAACTGTTTTCTGAAATCATATCTGCGGTGGCGGGAAACTTTCGTTACGACCTAATAAATGTTATAAAAAAAAGCAATGTGTTAATTTTAAACACCATAGCAGTGTGTCAAGTCAACTTACATTTAAAAAATGATGCATAAAATAGATGGTGAAATTTACTGGGTGAAAAAATGTCGAAGTATGTTTTGCAGTGCAGATAAGTAATTGTAATTTTAAGATAGTGATACCACATAAATCTACTGGATTTTCTTCACGTGATGTTGGCAGGTATGTTATAAATTTTAAAATGTATCCTTTATGAACATATTTTAGTTGAAATATGCTTAGGTTTATACTGAATTATTATGAAACATGGTTTTTGTTAGAATCCAGGAATGTCAAATAAAATTCTTGTATTTATTAATTTTATTATTATTATTATTATTTGTAGAAAAAATGCAAAATATATATAAAGTTATTAAAAAAAGGAAGTAATATTAAAAATAGGAATGTGAAATTCGTGAAAGCACACTAGATAAAAAGTCAGGGAAGATCATGATAAATGTCAGGAAAAGTCGGGGAAGCAAAAGCTGTGAAATCTGTAGAAACATTGAAATGTTGTTAGCAAAACTTTCAGAAACTGCAGATGCATTTTTTTCCTCCGCTGACTTCACCACTGAAATTAATGTGGGACAATCTCTAAAATAAATTCTATGGTTAATGAATTCTCAAAACTGTTATGCCCGTGATACTAATAAAATTAAATATGTTTGCTGTGTCATATACTGTGCTGTAATACTGATAAAGTAATTAGGAAAACAATTTTTAAAATATAATTTTAATTATGAGCACTCATTCTACATTTTCCTATTTTAAAAGAAAAATATGACTGCTTTTTGATGTTATTGTTAAAGGATTTTCAAATGTTCTTGAAAAATTTATGTTGATGGAAACAGCTTAATTTTTTTTTTTTTTTTTTTTTTTTTTTGCGATATAAAGCATCCAAAAAAAGCTGGGCCCAGTATGAGCTGAATATTAATATTTATCATAGTTGCAGGGTTAGCAGAGGGTGACTAAAATCCATATATAAATTTCTTGTGAGCATTCATAATACTTTATATAATGATTGTTTTTTTTTTTTTTTTTTTTTTTTTTTACAGGATGTTCCTTGGAATAAATCTTGAGAAAGGGACCAAATCAAAGAAATATATAAATGTAAACACTGGCATTGGCAAATAAATCATTTTGTAATTTTTTAAAAGTAAATATGCATTTTGATGTTGAATATATGTTATAGAAATTAAAATTTTGCATTCAGTATATGTTGTGTATGTGTTTTTGTTGCTGTGTGTGTATGTGTAAGCACTTGATTAGAAATTAATTCATTGTAAAATTTAAGTTTCTTCTCATTACTGTTATTGTATTCAGTGCAATAAAATAAATAACAATGAAGCAATTTTAAGAATTGGAAGCATAATGATAAGAAGTTATCGAATGCCTCAGATCAATACTTTGTTGAAATAATTTTTTCCCCCTTCATAAATAGAAAATGTATTCTTATAAAAATCTAAGCTTATTATTGTTTTGTTTCTTAGTTTTTACAGTTTTCATCTCAATTTTCAAAATTCCTTAATTTTTTCCCCCTTCTATTGGAATATACTATTAATTTTTTAGCATTGGAGTGTACAACTATTGTGTTGTAGATATCCCTGCATAATAGTGACACCTAGACTTTCACCATGAAAAATTAGAAAACAGAAGGTTTGACTATTATGTAGAGCTGAAGCAAACCGCATGTATTCGGTACTAAGATACGGATAATCACTCAGACTCGAAGTAACGAATTGTTACTTTTCGGTTGATATCGTTACTACTCGATCCGAAGATGTTTCGGATCGAGCAGCTTCGAACTTCGAATACAGACTGCCAGGCGAGGCGAACTAGAGGAGAAACGGGTTCCAGTAATCGAGTACTAATATCTTCTGTTATTTGTTACTGGGGTTACTGGATATGGGATCGCGGTTTCAAGGGGGAAATGACTTTCGAGTTTGCATTTCGGATCGACCAGGTTCGAACTTCGAATACAAGACTGCGGGAGGGAGAAAAATGAATTTCGGTATTTGAGTAATAGTATGTTCCTTTCCGTTACTAGATACCGGAAGTATTATGGATTCTCGCTGTTGGGAGGGAAAAATCAGTTTGAAATTTGAGTAGTAGTATGTTCTGGTTGCAATTCGTTTGTGCCGCGCCGAATGGTCTCGTTTTGATGAGGTTTGGAAGAATCCGTATGTTTCGTTACAGTTATGGAGATGGAATAGTATCTGCTGCTCTATTGATATGGGTCGTACAATGGGGGGATACGATCCGGTGTATAGTATGTTATTATGCGCAGTTGAACTCTTTTTTTGCGGGGGGGGGGGGAAGGGGGTGTTCTTATAATTGTAGAGGAGCAATACATATAAGAGAAGCATGTTAGTAAGGGGTGCTAATTTCGGGCTTTCTAACATTTTAGTACTAAATAGTGGTGCAATCAGAATTCTTTCTTTCAGGGTGGTTCCGAAGCAGGATTGCGAACTTAACTTTTTCTTTTTTTTTTTTTTTTTAGCTAGAATCGAAATGAGTAATAAATAACAAATTATTTAAATACACCTTTTAAAAAAATATTTTTATAAAGTAAACGAATTCACACATTTTTATTATTTAAAATATTATTTGGAACTAAAAAAAATATTTAGCATGGAAACCTAAACACATTTTTTAAGTAATTGTTTAAAAAATATATAAAACCGGGATTTCTATGCCCACTCCTGCGTAAGCCACTGGTATTAAAATATTTCAATAAAGTTCAGTATGTTTCTAAAATGTCGGTGTTTAGGGGGCCATCTGCCCTATTTTATGGTACATTTTATTCCATGAACTCATGGAATACGCATAATCCGGTGCAACCATTCTTTCTGTATGAAAGGAGTGATAATTTTTGTTTAAAGAATGCTCTCATATATGCACCCACAGAAGGAGCTAACCCCTTTCATCTCAAAAGTGCAGAAATAGAACTGGAAATATCTTAAAAATAGATAATTCTCACTGAATTAAACAATTTTAAATTAAAATATGGTAATTTTTAATTTACTTCGAAAAACGATCCAGCAAAAGAAGTTTTTGATATGAAATAAGAACTCACAAATAATAAAGATATTATGCTTGTAGAAACGCAAAGTAGTTGATATCATACTGAGATCCCCTGCCCTGTGAATTTTATATATGTGGCCCAATCCCTGGATCTCAGTATTCGAGAACACGCAACCCAGAAAAAACACGAGTCACAAGCTTTCCTTTACACTTTTTATGATAAGAATGAACAGGTTAAACCAGCGTTCAGAATTAAAAAAAGGGGGGGGGGTTGAGAAAAGAAAAGAATGGCATATGTCTTTGGAAGATTTCTATGTGTACTCAGTAATTCGGATAATTTAGCATTGTATAAAACCATAAATGTGTATAAAAACAATCTGTAAATCAGAGAAAATAAGCTCTAAATACAACTTTGTACAACTTCGCTAAAAAAAATTCTTTTTGGTTAGGTTTTGCTATGGGTTTATGTATGGGCGGCATATACCCATAACAACACTGTCCCGGATGTGCTGTTATGGGGCACTATATAACACCCTATTACCGATTCTATTAGTAGTAACGAAAGTAACGAGTAACGAATACTTAGTAACGAATAGCGAACATCTAAGTAACAAATACATACGGATACTCATTTTGTCGTTACTTTTACAGCACTACTATTATGCAAGTAAACACGGTACTCCTCTTCAATTAAATAATATGAGGCCATACTTTTATCAATAATGTGGGTATGTCTTTTCTGATTTTGAAGAAGTGAATAGTTTAGTTTTAGATAAAATTTTGCTTGTTTTATTTGCAAATAATATTTGCATTTATATATTTTAACTTCTGTACTACCATTTGCTTTATTAGAGTTAACATTGTTATAGACTGTCAGTTTAAAAAGGGATTTATGCTGTTGACTTCTTCAAAATGCGTTGATTAAACAAAATACTCTTTGGACACACACAAAAAAAAAGTTAAAAAGTGGAGTCCTTCTTTTCCAAACAGAGTTCAGAAAAAATAAGGATTTTTTAAACCTAAAAACACAGGAGCAATTAAAAAGGCGTTTGTGGGGAAAACCTGTCTTGTAGCCAGATTAAAATGAAAGCTGGTTACTGCTCCAGTTATACAATCCCTGCACTTAATTTATGCCTTAACAAGTCAACTTATTGATATTTATGAAATTGCCTATTCTGAATTCCCGCTAAAATGAAGTGTTTGTTCTCAATTTGTTCAGAATTGCAGGACTCTACTGTATTGCTATATGCAGGTTTATTGTTATACACATGGATCATTATACACAGGTTTCACTGCAGTCCATGCAGCAGTGAAATTAATATTAAAAAGAGACTCGGTACCAAAAACCTTTTACACTAGCCAAAGGATGCACAACCTTTCTTAGAGGATAGTCAGTGCCTGTCACAGAAATGTCATGGGCCTGTATTTAGTAAATAATAATTGTTTACATTTTAAATCTTGAAGAAAAGGTCTGTCAAAGTATTTGTCAAGACACTTATTAACGAGTAAAATTGAGAGGTTATGTATTTAACATAAAAAATTCTAGTTTAATTGCCTGTGTAATCCCCATTTTTTATTAAAAGACTCAATCTTCAGTGAAATTTATGAAGAATTTCAGCCTTGTCGTGCCACAATTAACTATTGAGGGTTACATATTTAAAAAAAAAAACTTGTAAAGTTTGAAATAATACACACAAACAAAAACAAAAAAGTGCTAATAATCACTTGTATTTGGGTTAATCCTGGTCCAGACCAAAAGGCAGTCCTCAATATAGGTTAGTAAAAAATGTATGTTGCAGGTCATCCAAAAAGTTTGCCTTTCTTAGTTTGCAGAAACATAATCACATTTTCTGTTTGTGTGTCGATTGATGTTTTTGGCATGTAATAAGGGTGAACCTTTTGTACGACCTGAAACATATATTCTGTACTATTTTGTATTGAGGGCTTTTCGTATGTCAACGCCTTTGTTGACATACGAAAAATTTGGCCTCGAACAGATTATGCCCCAGTATGAACTGATCATCATAATAGCAATTTTACGAATAGACAGTCGATTTAACATTGAATAATAATTAAAGAATAAGGTCTAAATACTTAATAATAAAAAAAACTACCTTAAACACCTATAAGATTAAAATATTGTGCAGAAGTGCTTTTCAATCATGTGATCATAGTTGTCTCGTGCCCATAGAACTTAGAAGGTAGTTTTTATCATTAAATGATATAACATTTTCTTGGCTGTAGCTGGAGTGTATTTTTATAATAAATGCCCGACAGCCTATACTGTGAAACCTTCATAAATTAACGATAAATCCTCAACAACGTATAGTGTAAGGCAGGGTTTCCCAACCTTTTTAGCTGGCGGACACCTTTTTCAGGCAAAAATCCACGGCGGACCCCTGTCATTCGGTGCGTACGCGACCCCCCCCCAGAGTTTTCAGAGTTCGAGCACTGGCACTAAACTACCTGCGGGTCAACACTTGGCAACCGCAGAAGCTGTTCATAGGTGGCCACGGAGCCCCTAGAAAGAGCCGGCGGACCCCTAATGGGTCCGCGGACCACACGTTGGGAAGCCCTGGTGTAAGGCATTCATAAAATTACGGTCAGTACTCGACAAACTAGTGTGAGACATTCATAAAATTACGGTCAATACTCGACAACCTATGTCGTAATCCATTGTCAAATCTCGACAAACTATAGTGTGAGACATTCATAAAATTACGGTCAATACTCGACAACCTATATAGTAATCCATTGTCAAATTACGGTCAATACTCGACAACCTATGTTGTAATGCATTATCAAATTACGGTCAAATCTCGATAACCTATGAATGTCTGGCACAATCAAATTACGGTCAACACTCGATAACTTATGGGTACTGTGATTTTGCGGGCGCACGTAGTTTGACGAGATTCTCTTGGAATCTTTTGCTGCCGAGAATTGCCCGTAATCTAACAGTATTTTTTTTCACAGTGTTGACACATGAGAGAAATGACAAAATAGTATTCCGAAAATCAGTCACCACATTTGCGTTATAGCTATATATATTTTTTTTTTATCGTAGCAGTTTCATAGTTTCACACCATTTTATTCTTTATTGGACCTTTAATTATCACCCTTTTGAGCAGTATGTCTAACCTAATGTATGGGTATATCCACGCGCCACAGTAGCGTACGCAGACTTCCTTCAAGGGGAGAGGGAGGGAAAACATAATTTGCATGCACATTAAGAAAGTACTATATCCGCATTCAACATCATTACCCCCTTCCTTAAAAAAACAAATGGTATGCAAAAAACAAGAAAAAACATAAAAGTAATGAATGATTGGTACATAATAGGAGTTCATGAGATCAATTATGTTACACATGATGTTACATAACATGTAAAACTGTATGTCTCTTAAAATATATTAACAATCCTGATAGCACTAGATCAGTGATTCCAGATTTCTTTCCACTATCTTGCGACAGTGCAGAGAGTAGTTTCTTTGGAAGGCATAAAAATCTAAATGCTTTTGAGGTCGCATCATGGCCAAGTGAATAAAACTTTGAGTATGGTGGATTGCTAAAGTATTAAAGTCCAGGCTTCCAGCCAACTGCGTCTATCTAACGGTCTAAAGTTTTGGGCGATTTCTGCCAGATGTTACGCGAATATGCTTTGAATTTCTGAAAAAGACCTCACCCAAGGCAACGCCCCCCCCCCGCTAAGCAGATACCCGTCTTTTAGATTTGCCTCAGCAAAATACTCACATACTCATTAATGCTAACACTGACTGATCTAAAAACTTCGCTGTTAGGAGGATACGTACCCGTAGCTAAGCCCTTAACTCACACTTCCTTTAAAAAAATATATTTTTAAATAGTCCTACAATTTAACCTTTCCAGGGGCGGTGTCAACACCGGTATGTCACTTTTTTACATTTCTTTAAAGTAAAAAAAGAACAACTACTAATTATTTTAACTTTTAAAATTATTAGGTTGGTGCATAATTATCAGGCGTTTTTCCCTTTCCCCATTGGCCGGAATAGTCCCGCAGCTTTCGTTCCCTTCCAGTCTGCCAAAAGTGCCTGGTCGTCAAAATCCGATGGTCGACCTCTTCCTGGCTTATCTTCCAAGCTAATGTCACCAGACTTGAAACGGGCAAACCACCTGCATCGAAAGCTGGGATTGTTTTGCCAAATGGAGAAAGAGGGATACGCTTGATAATTACATATATGCACCAATCTAATATCAATTAAAAGTGTTACTGTTTAACACACCTCCTATTGCTAACAGTTGACAGGACTAGATTTTAAAAGCGTTTTGTCTTAAAAAAAAGATTTTTTTTGTTGTATTGTATTGTGGCAAAGCTACGCAAGGGCTATCTGCCAATGAGAGGGGGTGCCTTGGTCGAAGGATATTTTAAAGGGTTCTAACGCGTATTCACGCTGTAACTGGAGAAAAGCGAAAAAAACTCAACACTGTTAGATTGACAGCCGCAGAATAGGACAAAACGCTGGACATTCACACTTTAAACAATTTATTTTAATATTGTAAAAAAGTGACATGCTGAAGCTGACTGTGGCCATAAAAGGTTAACTTTTTATTAAAAAATAAAAGGAAATACAATCAAAGTACGAAAAATTATCTTTGACCCCCAGACTACAATAAAATAATCTAGCTGATGTACCAGCTTTAAAAAAAATCCTCTTCAATAACATTGTCAGCGATCCAGAGTGGGGGGAGGGACACACGAACACGTACCACCTGAAAACTACAGTGTAGAATATTGACTTCGTTTTTAAATTCAAGTGAATTTACCCGAAATATGAGCCAAATATTTTGTGCCACCTCCAGAATTTTTTCTGGATCCGCCACTGTCAGTATCTACCCTCTTCATTTTAAATTAAATTCAAAATGTGCAAGTTGAAGGGTTATTTAGGAGCGCCCCTTATTGTTGGGGGCCCAGGCAATTGTCCCGAATGCCATGCTGGAAATCAGTCCTTGCATGTGTCCTGTGTTTTATGTACGGAACACGAGTCCGGGTGGTGAATCCACTCAATACTTATACTTTTCATTCACCCTCCTCTCAGTCCGAAAAGCCGCTGATTCGGATAAAAAATTTTTAGGTTACTCGAACAGTTACATCTTATACCGTAGTTAAATATATTCAAACAATTTGTTACATTTTGTAACGGATTGTTTCAATATGAATGGCATTTCGTTATTGCGTTATAACGGTATGAAGATGTCGTTCCGTTCCTTTAACGTTATGGTCTCATACCGTATTTAAATTGTTATTGAACGAAAGGTTATATTCTAAACTAATTGATACTGCATCGTTATCAAATAGTTATGTGAGTTTAACGTTATAAACTAAACGGTTAACATGATTAACCGAATGCATTCTGTTACTGTTCTTAGAGTTATTATGTACTAGCTGAAGTACCCGTCCTCGACGGGTTAGTGAATGCAAATTTCCAAAAAAGCAAGATCTTTCGTCAGCATTGTATGAGTACACAGAATGGATGTAGTATGTTGCCAAAGTAAAGAAAGCGAAGTTATAATTTTTATGTATTGTTAAAATATTACAGGTTAGAGAGTAACTAAGTAATATCATTTCATTCGCATTAGTCGTAATTATGTGATGCGTGAACGAATATTTACGCATATTGAAATAATTTTCGCAAAATCTAAAAATTCAATCAACATTTTTGAAAAAATGGAAGCCTAGAATTTAAGTTGAGTGACAACCTATCCTGTCAACCAAATTCGTTTCATTCCCTGCAATCTTTATTTCGTGATGCTGGAACAAATTTTCAGCATTTTAAAACGATTTTCGCAAAATCTCAAAATGTAATCAAAATATTTTAAAAATTAAACTTCTATAAATTAAGATTAGCAACTACCTATAATATCACTAAATTTCGTATCATTCGTTTAGTCGTTATTACGTGATGTTTGAAGAAATATAAACGCATTTTGAGAGAATTTTCACAAAATCTCAAAATCTAATAAAAATGTTTAAAATATTGGACTCCTATAGTTTATGTTGAGCAACCATCTATTGTGTGACCAAATTTCATATCATTCGCTTTAGTCGTTATTACGTAATGCGGGAACAAAGATTCACTCAGTTTTAAACGATTTTCACAAAATCTCGAAATCTGATCGATTTTTTTTAATTAGATGCTTATAGTTTAAGTTGAGTGACCATCTATCATGACACCCAATTTCATATCATTCGCTTCAGTCGTTTTTGCGGGATGCTTGAGCACAAATTTACGCAGTTTGAAACGATTTTCGCAAAATCGGAAAATCCAATCAAGATTTTTTTAAAATTCGACGCCTATGCTTTAAGTTGAGTGACCACCTATCATGACACCCAATTTCATATCATTCACTACAGTCGTTTTTACGTGATGCTTGAACACAAATTTACGCAGTTTGAAACGATTTTCTCAAAATCTCAAAATCCAATGAGGATTTTTTAAAAATTGGACGCCTATGTTTTAAGTTGAGGGACCACCTATCATGACACAAAATTTCATATCATTCGCT
Source organism: Cheiracanthium punctorium (assembly GCA_038373885.1). Taxonomy (NCBI): domain Eukaryota; kingdom Metazoa; phylum Arthropoda; class Arachnida; order Araneae; family Cheiracanthiidae; genus Cheiracanthium; species Cheiracanthium punctorium. The sequence goes on along the minus strand of JAWZYV010014956.1, from coordinate 148,563 downwards.
TTAGTCGTTTTTACGTGATGCTTGAACACAAATTTACGCAGTTTGAAAGGATTTTCGCAAAATCTCAAACTCCAATCAAGATTTTTTTTAAATTGGACGCCTATGTTTTAAGTTGAGTGAATACCTATCATGACACCCAATTTCATATCATTCGCGTCAGTCGTTTTTGCGTGATGCTTGAACACAAATTTACGCAGTTTGAAACGATTTTCGCAAAATCTGAAAATCTAATCAAGATTTTTTAAAAATTCGACACCTATGTTTTAAGTTGAGTGACCACCTATCATGACACAAAATTTCATATCATTCGCTACAGTCGTTTTTACGTGATGCTTGAACACAAATTTACGCAGTTTGAAACGATTTTCTCAAAATCTCAAAATCCAATAAGGATTTTTTAAAAATTGGACGCCTATGTTTTAAGTTGAGGGACCACCTATCATGACACCCAATTTCATATCATTCGCTTTAGTCGTTTTTACGTGATGCTTGAACACAAATTTACGCAGTTTGAAAGGATTTTCGCAAAATCTCAAACTCCAATCAAGATTTTTTTAAATTGGACGCCTATGTTTTAAGTTGAGTGAATACCTATCATGACACCCAATTTCATATCATTCGCTTCAGTCGTTTTTGCGTGATGCTTGAATACAAATTTACGCAGTTTGAAACGATTTTCGCAAAATCTGAAAATCTAATCAAGATTTTTTTAAAATTCGACGCCTATGTTTTAAGTTGAGTGATCACCTATCATGACACAAAATTTCATATCATTCGCTTTAGTCGTTTTTACGTGATGCTTAAACAAAAAAAGCGTCACGGACAGAATGACAGAATGACAGAAGGACAGAATGACAGAATGACAGACAGGCAAACTTTTTTTTGAGGGTCGCATCGGAATCCCGGGTGCTTGAAACGGATAGAAATTGTAAAATTTTTGAATTCCAAGAAATGTACAGACAAAAGTCTAATTTTATTTATATAGATAGCATAGAAAAAAATAACGTTATAATAAGTGTACGTTGAATATCGTTATTAAATAGAACGTTATTCCCCGAGCAGTTTTGGGTCAAGTAACCGAATACTGATTTCTCAAATCATTAACTTTATTGATTATAACGTTATTTCGTGAAGAACGATTTGAAAGTAAGTTACGGTATGAATAACGTTATTCGGCTTGTGAATAACGTTATGATTTGTAACGAATAACGAATTGGTTATAACGCGCTTTACGTTAAGTTACGGATCCCAGGTTTAAATGACTCTTTGAGGACTTGGAAGCCTTTTTCTTACCTATACAGGGTATAACAAAAGGGTGGTAACGAGCTTTAATTCTTTATCTGTTAGAGAGATAAATGGGCATTGTAAATAAAAAAAAAAATATTCAAAATTAGGTTGGAAGTATGACTCCGTTAAGAAAAAAATTCTCTCATTAATTTTGAGAAAGTTGTACATTTTCAATTTGTGTACTGCTCCCGTACAAAAAAATTCCCAGTTAGTAAAATGTGCCCGATACACTCATGAGGTGATAAACCAAATTTCAAATATCTTTAAAGAAAGATGATCGGGGCTATACAAGATTTTGAATGTAAACGTTTATTGCTAGAGTGGAAAAAAGATATTCTTTCTCAATTTCTTTACAACCTCTGAAATGCTACCATTGGACGTCATTTTTTCCCTCTGAGAGTCTTTGAAAAGTGGTTTAAGTCAGCGTTATATTTATATTCATATCGTTGACACTCTTTTAGGATATAATTCTCACATTTTGTATATAATCTCATTAGAGCATGAGGAACGTTTTACTATTTTTGAATTTTTCTGTATGGGGCTCATAACAATTTAAAAAATATAACTTTCTGAAAATTAACGAGGAGATATTTTTTGTAGCGTAATCTTTTTTCAGACCTTATTTGGAGCATTTTTTTAATTTACATTGTCCGCTTACCTCTAACAGATATAGAATTAAAGCCTGATATCACCTTTTTGGGGCAGCCTATATAAAACTTTCTATTTTTATGAAGCATTAATTCTTTTTGCCCTTCTTTTTTAGTCTCTTTGTTCTTTTTCCTCCTTTTATAATTATTTTTACTCACCTTTTTCCTTGCAGTATATTTCTGGCATATTTTTGAAGTAACAACAGATTAAAATTTTTCGTATAGTGAACTTTTTATCAGCAGCAGAATTTTTAATAGAGTTGTTAAAATAGATTGATATACTAGGGGAAGTTGGGGTACAATGAAACAAAATTCATTAATGATTTTTTTTTTCCTGTTCACAAATTTGCGTGTACAAAAATAAAATTAATGGACACTTTTTACCTACTGTTTTCCCCATCTAAATAATAAATTTTTACGAGTTTGTAAATAGTTTTTTCATATTTAAAAAATTTCAAAAAGTAAATGTCTGTCAGTGTTTCACTGTACCCCAAATTGCGGGGTACAATGAAGCCCTTTTCAACACTTCACAACAATTCAAATAATATGAGTCAACACTCAAATTTCAGCATATGGGTGATTCCATTCTAGCGGTGATTTTTTATGTCCTGTATTGCTTGCTCTCACTGCTCATTAATTAATAACCTATTAATGAAATTTTGTGTTAATTGCATACCCATCAACATATTTCATCATTTGTTTTATATAACTTGCCATTCAGTGAAAAGTTACAATATATCACCTAAATGTGAGTACCGTTTCATGTCCATTTCTATAATTCATCTATGAATTGTTAATTTTTTTGTCGCAATAAATGATTTAAACTTATTATCTCATAAACTATAATGTATATGATCAAACTAAAAAGAAAAAATTGACACATCTTTATCATTTCTTCATCATACTCTTTTTGAGGTTTAAGTTATACCATTAATACCTTGGATACTACATGATGTGGAGAACCGTTTTACTTCATAATTAAATTGTTGTGTACCCGCTTTTCGAAAGGCAAGAAGAGAACATTTTGTTAAAATGTGATCATAACTACTTGTGACAAAACAGAATCTCCAAGAAAAAAATAAGAGCTCAGGTACAGTCTTTTCTTTTGAAACTACCGCGGGATATATTAACGCGACGTAGAATTACTTATGTTTGCTAGCTGTGCTGTAAGATGGCTATTAAAAAACGAATAGTACACTTTTCGTTTCACGAAATATTTATTAATCCGGTATATTGTGCTTTGATCAATATTGGCCTAGCATATCTACTAACTATTACTCATTCTATCTTTTACTGATACCAATACTATACATTTTCAATTTTCCCTCTTTAATGCTTAATTTAAAGAAACGGTTTAGATATTTGCCACGAATGTAATCTTGCATTGTTTCGTGATTCTTTGCAATTTACCCATTAGCATAAACGATAATCACTTTATGGTTGCCATTAAAACAGCTCTCCATACATTTTTATGCATAATTCTAGTCCGATTGGCGTATTCGGCACCTCAAAATATATCTTGCGGTTAGAAAACGTGTCCTGTTTAAAAACTCAATTGAAAATAATTCCGGATAATTCATTGTTGAAAAAACAGCATTCAATTCTTTTTCTGGCAAAGTAATATAAAATATGGGATTATTTCGTGCGAGGCGTATGTTTTGCTTCTGAATCCGTTATTATGATTGAGTTTCGAAAAGTTTTTAAACTCGTTACATCAAAATGACGTAGATTTCGCATGCGAAAACTCAGTCATTTTAAAGAAATTTTATTTATTTTTTTCAACTGGCAGCTATTCAGTTTTAGTTCCCATGACGGCAAAATTTGCAAGTTTAGTGTCAAACGAAATCTTAAAGCATCAGCTGTTGTATTCAAAATCCTTCTTTACTTAAAAATTCATAAAAAATCTCCTAATTTATTTTTCCCCCATGTTTCTTTTAAAAGTGGGCGGAGTCAATGTTCTGTCATTTCCCAAAATATCAAAAACTTAAGACGTATAGAATTCAAGATGCGACAGTTTGAAACTTATTTTACGAAAGATCACTTTCGTCGAAAGTGATCTTTCTTTAAAAAAATTACTAAAAATCTGTAAATTGTGCTGCATAGTCAGAGCAAACTGTTTTTTAACGGAAATTCTCTCTTCTGTCCAATGATACAAATATCGTTTTATTGCGAGTGTAATTACCGGCGCTATTACGTATTAAGCGAGAAAAAAATGCCAAAAATCGTATAAAACATAAAATAAAACATTTTCTGATTCGAATTTCGAAAAAATCGCTCCGAGGTGTGTTAGGACATGTCCTAGGGAAGCCGCGTACAAAATTACGTAGGTCTGCGACCACCCGTCTAGGCGCTATGCGGTAGAAAGGCACACTCATAAGAAGATCGGAGGTCACAAACCTACACACATACATAGCCAGCCAGCCAGCTACAAAATTTGTTTACTATCAGATTTTATTATATAAGGTTTATGAATGCTTTCAAAATTTAAAAAATAACCTCTTTCTAAAGCTTAATTTTGTTTATTAGATATATTTATTTCTGTTTAAAATTTTCAAAAAGTTTATCATTTTTAAGCCTAATTTTTACATTCAGATATTTATTTACTTATTTTTTTGAAATTTCAAAATTGTTTAAAAAATGAATGTGTTGAATATATGTATATATGGTCAAATGTTACTAAGAACAATATTGTGAGCTATTGTAAACTGACTACTTTTATACTATATAGCAGTGATGGTTTTTACCATTTGTAATCCAAAATTTGTGCTATGAAAAAAAGGAAGCCGCTGCTTGCTGGAATTGAGCCTGCGACTGGTGTTCAGCAGGAAAGTACGACACTTCAGGAACTAAAGCAGGCTTTAAAGCAAATAGTTAGGCCGGTCCTGAAGGCAGTATCCTATAGTATCATTTATATGTAAGTATTTTTAAAATTCAATTTTGGAAATCTTAAAAATCTTTTCATTGCGAAAGTTGAAAGCAGTCAAAAATGGGTTAAAATCCTTATGATAGTAAAAGGGGCCCCAAACCTAGAGCCCTGGGCCCCATCTAAATATGGTCAGGCTTTGAACTCCCCTTCCGCCCTCCCCCTGTTTATTTATCATTTTTCTGTCGTCTACTCTTCTCTGTTTTCTTTCTTTTTCCAGTTTCTTTCTTTATACTCTCCTTTGTGTGTTTTGTATATCCCTCGCTCTTTCCTAATTTTAAATGTTACGTGTCCGTGTGTATTGAAGTGTGCTGATAGTATACCAGGAAGGATAGCAAAGAAGATGCAATTTAAACGGTAGAGGCTTCAGGCAAAGTGTACCCTCCCTTCTCAGGATGGCATACCTTCTCAAATGAAGCACTGCAATTCGAATTCAAAAGAAATTCGTATAGTAAATTTATGTGAGACTAGAAATTCTCGTGAGAAATCTTGCGCTAGACAAGACTCTGTCTCGTCTCGCAAAATATTTCATTTCTCATCTCGCGTCCATCCCTATTCTACAGTGATAAAATCCTTTAAAAGCACTTTTTAACTATTTCTCACTCAGATTGATTCAATAATAAAATCTTCCTTTTGTTTTGAAGCTAAATAACATTTTTAATGACATACGGCTTAATTAAACAAAAGTAATGGTTGAAGCACATTTTGTCCAAACAGTGTGTTTTAAAGAACTTCCTTTTCCACTTCTTAAACAAGATTTGTTGTAACTGAGATTTCATCAATCAAAATATATTCAATGAAGTAGAGGTTAACCTTTAAATCGTCTAAAACTGAATTAATAAAGAACTTGAAAATTTTTGCGATTGAAAATGAAATTAATGATATTCAGTCATATTTAATTACCGATTTTCGAATATTATACTGCATGATGTCCGCCTTTCCTATATATATGTACGTTGCATTTGAAAATACCTTGAATAAGCAAGTAAATATATTACCGCGGCTCTTATACGTTCTTAGAGAATTATTAATATTATTTAGATAAATATCTGATTTTCAGAAGTGAAGAAAAAGCACATACCTAGATTAAATGATGTTCTCTTTGAGCGAGAGAAACTAATTTCTCAGTTTGGATGATCACTTTGATTCGAAATCAATCAAATATAGCAGGTCTCAACCGAACACTTACTTTGTAAGCAAACTGCCATAATGACCTGAGACTAATTCGTTATTTACTTTCAGCTTTCTAGACCAAACAGTTTTGTATAAAGTTAGCGCTAAATTCATTTAAAGTTTTCTATTTCCCAGATTCTACAAATTAAAAGAAAAATTAAATATTTAACAAATAATATTTTTGCCAGGAAAACATTACTTTCTGCTTTAATAATTTTTCCTCCATAATTTCACTAGAGGGATTTTATTTTGGAGAGTTTCGATATACAAATTAATCCGATTTCGTGACTATCCTTCGTTTTATGCAAATATGTTGACTCGAGTTTTGTATTTCCAAATTTATTTTTTCCACTGTAATTTTAAAACATTCTTCTAGATGTTCGCTGAAAGATAGCTTCTGTTTATTTAGTTTTTTTTCCTACCTTTATTTAAATTTTGTGTAAGAAACAGCATGCTACGTAGTTCTGAATGTACGCTTTGTGAGCGTTTACCTGTGCTTGAGCGTATGCGTACGAAATGGGTTTAGCTCAATCTGTACAATGAAAGAGACCACTCTTTTGGTGTAAAAAAGTAAACATTCCAACATAAAGTAACTCGAAAATACAATGATACTGTTGAAATTTTTGTCAGACCATACAAGTACGCTCTTGATATATCAACAAGTGGAGTGAATAAAATCATCAAGACATTTATTTTTGGAATCATGCAATTTCTCAACTGTACTGAAAAGCAACAATTCTTTTGGATAGTTGGAGTTTCTTTTGGAGCATGCTATATTATAAGTATTTCCTTCAAGGCAGCTTACATTTTGAAAAAAGAATCATTGAATCTATTCCTGTGGTGATGCCAAAATTAATGTATAATTCCTATTTAAAAATGCAGAAATTATGTGTAACTTTACCACACATTCATTGTGAAGGCTAAATGCATATTCAATTGTGTATTCCGAATCCACAGTTGAGGGAGTAGCCATACCCCATAATCATTGAGAAGGTAAGTGCACATTCAATTGTGCATCCCGAATACACAACTGAGTATATGATAATGAACGTTTATGAGAATCCTTACCGCACAGTCATTATGTAGATTAAGTGCACAATCAATTGTGCATCCTGAATGCACAAACTCAGTGCACACTTATGTGCAACAGCTGAGAATGCACGTACAGTGTGCTTCCCCAGTACACACATCTGTAAACTGTAAGTATACAATCTTTTTAGTGAATATTTTTGTGATTTATCTACATTTCCTTTCAAAAAATATCTTTTATCTCAAAAATATTATTGCAGTAAGCGTACAAATTACAAATAAAATCTGTCCAATGGATTAGCTATCCAAGAACGTACTAATAACCATCTAAAGACTTGTAATTTGTAAAGAAGGGTGGGTTTTACTTAATGCAGGTAAACAAACATTAAATAATGCGACTTTGTTTATTATTTAGGATCGTTAGTCAACTAGTCAACGTCGATCAAGTTATCACTGCCTTCAAAAGCTTAAAATCTTACTTGTGCAAATCAGATTATGATCTTCAAACTGGTATGTGTTGTGTCATCGTGGTAGTTAGTTCCCACTCTGTGTTAGCGGGAGCGGCCCGACACGGTTGACAAGGTCAGCATCGCATCGGGGTGCCATCTTCGAAAGGGCGTAATTTCGAACTCAAAAATTGAGAAAAACTTGATTTAGCGCATAAAAGGGGCACCTTTTTTACGTTTTCCGGGGGCGCCCTGTACCCTAGGGCCACCCCTTGGCGTTAGGCATGTTTTTTCGATTAGTCGTAGCAAGAAAACGCGCTTAAGGGACGCAGAGTCGTAACTAACACGATGACACAGCACATAGCCGTTTGAGATTCGCAATCTGAAGCGCTTAAGATTTTAAGCACGTAAAAACAATGGCAAGTTGATTGGTTGACGAACGATCCTAAAGAATGAACGGAGGTGCATCCTTTAGCGTTTTTACCTGTGCTAAGTAAAACTCACCCTTCTTTACGAATTACATGTCTTTAGATGAGCATTAATATGTTTTTTGGATAATTTCTTAATGGAGAAATTTTATTTGTAATATGTACGTTTACTGGAATAGTATTTTATGAGATAAACGACATTTTTGAAAGGAAAATGTAAATAAATGAAAAAAAAAATACATCTAAAAAGTATATGTAAAGCGCGTGAATTAAAATTTTCAAATATTTGTGTACTTTTTCATGATTTCGTTACCTTACTTAGAGTGTCAGCTTTGAAATTAAGTTTGAAAAACAATGATAACTTACTCGGGTGACGAACCCATACAGCACATAAGCTTAAAATCAAGCTTGAATTTCTTTGAATTTGACGTATTAATACAAGCTTGACAGTTCAATTCATTTTAAGCTTGCAGCAAGCTTGGAGAAGTCATTAGAACTGTCAAGCTTGAATACAACTTGATTACTGCTTGATTTGGAAAGCTACATCCACATAACAAATAATTTATCATCAGTCATAAATGTACTTGACCATAGAATTAAAAAAAAGATTCTATATTTCCAAATATGGAAATTCTTCAAAATAAAATACAATTATACTACGAAATTGATTTCAAAATCAGTCGTTTGTCTCGATTTTGGCCTGTATTGCCCAACATGAGTGTCGCGATATTGAAAGTTTTAAAACGTGTGCTGCTTTTAAGTTTATATTATGCTTATTTCCCTATTAGTTGAGTCTATGAATCACACATAAAATTATTTTAATTTTGATTCATCCCATGGAAAAATAAAAGAAACAGATCAGCATCGGCCACTCGATCTCGCCAGAAAACGGCGTGACAACTTCAACAGTCACTTCAAACTTTAGTCATACCAGCGCGAGGCAAATTGACTAAATGGTTAGGACGCTGGCCTCCCAACCCTTAAATAGCGTGTTCGATCCCAACCGCGGACGCTTGATGGAAAAAGATTAAATTAACTTGAAATTTCAGCAAAGAGGGGAAAATGCGTTGAAAAATAAAATATGCGGGGCGAGTTCGCCGACGGGCGCCCCGTTTATTTAGGAATTTTTTTTTTTTTGGAAAATTGTTTAAGCTTGAAATTAAACTTGCTATGTCAAGCTTGATTCAAGCTTGCTATGTCAAGCTTAATGCAAGCTGGGCAAGTGTAAACTTGAACACTTGATTCCAGCTTGCATTAAGCTTGCACGCTTCAAATTTTCAAACTTAATTCAAGCTTATTGACTTGATAAATTAAGCTTGCTACAAGTTTGCTGCAAGTTTGCTGTGCTGTCTGGGAACAATCTTAATGAATGAACGGGAGTGCATCCTTCGGCTTTTTTGCCTATTCTATGTAAAATTCACCCTTCTTTAGTAATACGTGTCTGGATAGTTCATTAATGGGAGAAATTTTATTTGTAATTTTTACGCTTACTGCTATTGTCGTTTTCAAACAAATAGCAAAAATATTGCAAATACAAAAAGTTTGTTATCTTCAATATTCTCGGAGAAATTAGTTTTAAGGCACATTTTGTTGACCGTATACAAATGAAAAAGGAACATATCACCCTTGTCAGAAGAAGAACGAGTTTTCAGAGTAGGCGTCATTATGACAACATTTGTTATTCAATTCACAAAACCGTATAATGCATGCCTAATGACTGCTGTTGAAAGAAAATATGTACTTTTTGTAAAATACTTAAAAACATAATACACAACCTTATACGTTTTAGTAAATTTGAAATAATAGCACACTAAGTAGAATTTTCTCGCATAAACTCATATCAAAACAAAGCATAATAGAATTAAACTGATTGTGGCATGTGAATGTCCCGTTTCTTACTGTCTCATCTCATGTGCTTGAAGTGTCTTATTTGGACTGCAATTACGTACAAAAGCACGAGACTGAATTTCTTTCGAGGTGCGAGTAGATGTGTAGTAGTAAATCAGAATTCGCGTATCTGCAAGATTTTGTTGATATTGCGGAAGGTGAAAAACAAGCGATGCAGATATTGGTAGAACGTAGATGCAAATATGATTTCAAAATAATTTTATAAAGGAAACTGCTGTTTTTCCATATTTCATTTTACGTAAAACACCCGAAAATACGTAATTGACGTTTGAAAGTGCCTTATCCGTTCTTATATTAAACAAGAAATGTCCATATGTTTGTCCGAATGATCTCAAAAACGGCTCTAACGATTTTCTTAAAATTTTGTACATAGGGGGGGGTTGGGTTCACTAAACGATTGAGCTAGGTCATGTGAGTGAAACAAATCCTAAAAGGCTTAAAATGTAAAATTTTCAATTTTAGAAGGTAGCGCCATCTATTGATCGTTTGTGAAACACAGCTGATGCGATCCTCGTAAAAGGAAAAAATAACTTTGGGGCAGGTTAAAAAATAAACATCGCATCACCGATGTATTACAATAAAAATTAATTTCGCAAAGAAACAAATTGAATAGAACTTGATTTCCTGCACGCAAGCAAATAAAGTTATTCGCTATATAGGATATTGCACCTTTCAGCTATATAACTTTTTTAGAATGAAAAAGTTATTTTTATTTAAAACTTGCCCTGACAACCAGCGAAAGAAAAAGAAAAACCAATCCCGGTTGCCCATTCCGCGAGCACGAAAAGATGCCGCTAATCATTGGTTTTGATGAAGTAAATAATTTAATTATTCTTAATTCATAGTTATTAATATCAAAAGCTATTGGTAAATCTTCTGTCAAAAATTGCCTGAATTTATTACTTCACCCTCTTGTAACTAACGTAAAGCTAAATGTGTTTTCGCGTAGATGCTAAAACTGTAGATGTTTTTCATGTTCAATATTGATCCATATGATGGGAATTTCACGAATGCATGAAAGTTTCAGCTCAACCGAATAATTTAAATGAAAATGGCAACCTTTGCAGTGATACACAGAAAGAAAAAAGATCCTGTGACGTAACATGAAAATTCCGAGGGTTTTTTTTTTTTTTTTTTTTTTTTTTTTTTAATAACGGCACTAAGCTGAACTCTTCTTTAACCACCTTATTCCGTCAAGTTGACGAGAAATATTTAAATGTAGTTTTCCCGACGAGTTTATTAAGATCCGACATCAATGTAAATCTGGTAATGATGAAGATTATTGATGGCCATTCCAGCCATTTACGTACCTAGTATTTTTCACCTAAGCCGTTATCAGACGACTCATTTTCGTCCTTCGTACTCGTACAACTCTTTCGGCTTTCATTTTTCTTGACAAAAGCAAGGTATAGGGTTGTATTGCAAGGCAAGAAAACGATCTGGTGGATTGGCACGGGGTTGCCGATTTGGCGACGTTATCGCTCGTTTTGTGACAAAACAGTTATTACGTCATCGCTGTTTTTGCCACAAAAATTACTCGTCCTGTCGCGCCCCGTGCATTCGAACATTGACATTGACGGTGGAATTCGAAGGTTCATTTTTAAGTAAATACAGTAAAAAAGTTTATAATGGTTTTTGATTTGCACTTAGGAAATTAAATCGGCTTCTATTTCCGCCGTCCACATTGCAGGCATAGAGGTCGCCATCTTGAATGAAGGTGTGGACAGTGTCTAGAGCTCTGATTGGCTGATTTCGCCATTCATACCAAACATTTTTCAACATTGTTCGAAACAGTCCGGTGTCAAGGGAAATACTATCACACAACGGTTTTCGCCTGACTGAAGGGCAAAACTGCAGTACAAAAGTGTTGTACGTGCATTTTGCAGTGCGTAGAGCTCTCGTGTGATAGCACCTTAAAGGAGCCTTTAGATTCTGAGGATGGCTCGGCAACCTGGTACTATCACTAAGGGCCCGTTCGAGAATTCACCGGTTGGTTATGCACCAGTGCTACCGGTTGCGGTCATTCTTCGGTTAAGTGACGTCACGGTTGTCACCCGGTTTCGGTCATCCTCACCACATCCAATTCCAAGCCAAGAAAACAAAAATAAACATTGGCAACACTACGCTAATAACCGGAATAACCCACCTCGCTAGCAGGGTCATTCTGGTTGCGCTCTGGTCACGCTGAGCAGACAACCGATACATGACCGAAACGTTTTCGAACGCGGTTAATTCCAGAGCTCCGCCCAACGGTCCGCCTTTTCGAACGCTCTGGTCGTGCACCGGTGTTACCGGTGCACAACCGATGAATTCTCGAACGCGCCCTAAACGACTATACGCCATGCATAATATCTCTGTGAATATTGGTCGTACCAGTGTCGAAATTTTTCTTTTTTCAATGTTTTAGTATACGGAAAATTTCTCGATGCAGGAATGCAGCAACCTGGAGTCTGTATGCGAACTTATATTCTGTATTGTCTAAGGACATTTTTTTCCCTTCAAACTTTTAAAAATTTTCATCTACATCTGATTTTGACCATTTTCGTAACAGGACGATTGCATCTGTAACTAACGGCTGCGAAAACAAAAATTAAACTGTGACAACTTGTATATTAGAGTATTTATTTTAATTTCCGGCATGTAAACGTTATTTATCAAAGTTTTGTCAGACGAACCAAGAAAATTCAATAAATTTTTCTAAAAATGTGCACTTTTTACCACTGAGAATATCTTACTGTTGTTCTTTTCATGCTGTTTTGTTATCTGCAAATAAATTTTCAATTTGTATGCAATTTGTTTTTAACGAAGTTCTTGGAAAGTTTTGTACACGAAGCTCAGATAGGAAAAATCATATAAAATAAAAATATTCCATGAAAATAAGGGAAATGTGCTTGTAAATGGGACTACAGCAATATTTTCGTATGTTTATGGAACTTTATTTCTGTAAATTCTAGATGAAAGTCTGTCCTAGAGAGAAGCTAACCTCTGGTATACTGAAATTATTCTGCATTCAAATATAAAACGATAATTTCCGTGACACTTCCTGGAAAGTTTTCTGTAAACGTAGGGTCGTTTTTTTAAAGTGATTTATGGCTTTCAATAAGCAATGAATGTTCTTTTTAACTAATTAATGGGAAATATGCAAAGTGCAACATTTTAAAAAGTCATTTAATGTTTTCCATTATAATTTTTCATTGTTTTACTAAACCGTTATAGTTCGAGTTACAAACTGGAGTATTCTATTTTTAACTCTATTTTATTAATATCTCTAGAAAATATGAGTAAGTGAATATATTTCCTATTTCATATAAATAATTTAATATGCAGCTGTGAATGATTATTTAATAAAAAATTATCCTGGGGAATAGAGGCGTTATAAATTTTGGTTGTATGTAGCTTGGTAACAGCACTTCTCTTTTTTTATTGCTGACATGCCATTTCACCCTAGTTTAAGTTCAAGCAGAGTCAAGATACACGAGCTGAAGCACGGATTCATTGCCTTAGGCATTAAACGCTACGATAACTTTCATATAAAATCACGCTTCGGTAACTTGTGATGGAGGCGTTAGTCTTAACCAAAGTTCATGCTGGATTTCCCTTAACCTAGTTACGTACGACATAACTAAATTACCTTCCGTTAGAGCACAGTTAAGCAGAAACTGCAGGAACCTTGAAGCCGTAGGGAATTGGATTACAGCAAAATTCGTTCTTATATAAAATGAGATCATTTGGCCTTACAGCAAGCACTAATGACTAACTGGTGTTTTGTGAGAATACAAGGTTCTAGAAGCTATGCATTTACCGAAAACTATAAGTCAATAAAGACTCAAAACTATATTCTTCGTATGATCATTAGAGTAGAAAGTAGAAATACCCGAACAAATCTTATTCTAAGAGAATGTGAAAGATAATACACTATCAACAAAAAATTTGTGCTTGTTACTATAGTAAAACGAAATACAGAATTTTCTGCAGTTTCCTTTTACCTGCATATATATATATATATATATATAAATGACTGGCGGTAAATTTTCAATCGTATGTACCTATTCTTTTGTTTTCTACGAAATACGAATATTTTAGTGAGGAATTGTTAATACACAATTCAAAACTATTGACATAAAAAACTTCGAAATATAATTTTTTTAAAAATATATAAATAAAAATTTAAGTTTTAAGCATACATGGCCGTGCCTTGCTTTTTGTATGAGGAATTGAGAATGTCACTAATTCACCATTTTCAAATAATTTTCATTCAATAATAGACTTTTGTCTGCATATTTGTTTTACTGTTAAGAAGTATTTCTATTATTAATATCAGATAAGTATTTTTTTCAACAGGACTATTTACTTTTGGTGAATACGCATGTGAGGTTAGATTTTAAATAGGGATGTATAAAAATAATTCTAAAGTATAGTGGAAAATAAAAATATATTTAAAATAGAAGTATTTTAAATATTCATGAATTTTTAATTAACCCTTTAAGGCGCAAAACCTTGCTATGTCCACAACACAAAATTATTTATAAAAAACAAAGAATGCCATTGAAAATGAAAACAATATTTTTTAGTACTTACCGATACAGTGATAAAGTGGTTAAATAACAATTGCTAGTCAATTTATACCAGCATATAATTACTTAGAAAAAGCTTAAATATATGCGGTATGTTTTTCATACCACTATCCTCTAAAGCAGGGATGGGCAAACTTTTTCGGTTGCGGGCCAAAAATCGAAAAAAAAAAGAATGTTTGGCGGGCCAAAATAAATTTTTCTGAAATTTTAAAAACAATATACAAGTATTAAAATTTAAATATGTTAATGAGATGAATGAAATTGCGATTTCATTTTTAAAAGTTTCTTATACTGAGGTTCGAAGTGAGCTGTACTTATTATAACAAACGAGGCTAAATGCTCATCTGTCACTCTACTTCTGAAAGAATTCTTACTAAGGTTAACAGTTGGAAACACTTGTTCACATATATAAGATGAAGCAAACATAGCACTGATTTTCTGGGCGTGAGATATTAAATTTGGGAAACTTACTTTCGATAATGATTTGTAAAACTCTAACTTTGACATATTTAGAAACAACTGCTTGAGATGATTGTTACATTGCAACTCAATAAATTCAAGCTGCAAATCTGACCTCACTGCTTCACAATTTACGTTGAAAGGCATGGTAAAAATATCCAATTCTGTTTGATTGGCACTCAAATCTTGAAATCTACGTTCGAACTCATGCAGTTTTTTCAAGCCATCTTCATAATTCTTAATATGAAATATATAAATATATACGTATTTTCTTTTATTTTCCGTCAGACCAGCAAATTAAAATTCTATCCGCGGGCCGAATGAAACCTTCCGACGGGCCGGATTTGGCCCGCGGGCCGTAGTTTGCCCATCCCTGCTCTAAAGAGTTAAGACCCTCAATAAATTGATTTTCTTCGGCCGTTTAAAACTGCATATTAATCCTGATTACTTTTCTTGTTTAAAAAGTTAAACACTAGCGCAACAGCCCTCTGCGGGGACAAGGCTTGCGCTTCCCATCCACGCCTTCGCGACCATAACCTCTAGAGTGCGAAAGCATATGCCTCGGCCAGGTGGTCAACCGCAGTGTTTAATTCCCAAGCAAACTTGGTCCTCATTTTATCGAACCACTGAAGGGATGAAAGGCTGAGTCGA
The DNA here is from genome assembly GCA_038373885.1 of Cheiracanthium punctorium. Lineage (NCBI taxonomy): Eukaryota > Metazoa > Arthropoda > Arachnida > Araneae > Cheiracanthiidae > Cheiracanthium > Cheiracanthium punctorium. The sequence goes on along the minus strand of JAWZYV010014956.1, from coordinate 133,038 downwards.
CCTAGCCCAGGATTTGAACCCCGGACCTGTTGTACGGCAGTGCAATGCGCTAACAATTACGCCACTCGGCTTCCCTTTTCTTATGTATTTATCTAAATGTATGAGGTAGCTTTCTGATTTATTTTTTAGTTTTTCTGTTCGTTGTAGGCGCCTAGACCGTTCGTCGGTTCTGGATCAAATTTCGCACACCGATTACAGAGAAAGCTACCGCTGAAAAAAAAAAATCAATCAGATTTTTAGTTTTTTAGTTATTTTATGTTTTCTCCAGATTTCGACCATCTTTCGCTCGCTGCGTTATCGCGAGCTAGATTTTCGCCCGAAAACTATATTTCTTATATCATCGGAAATTAGAGAGTATTCCTTTTCAAATAAGTTTCGTTAAAAAATCTTACTTAAATTGCAGATCTTAAATAATTTAAAAAAAAAAAAAGATGATTTCAGGTAAATTTTTGCAATTTTGGAATTGAAACTGTTGTATCGAAAAATCTAATAGACAAAAATTTTCCAACTTCTTGCCATTAATAAAACATTTATTTCGCCCTATTTTAAATTTTCCATCGTGCAAAAATATTAATTAGATATTTTTGCATGATTTTTTTTTTCTAAACGATCTCGAGCGAAAAATGCTTTTAGGGAAAGATCGTAGCAGGGTTGTTTTTCCTTCTGACGTAAGGCATCACTGGGTTGGAGGAGTGTAAAGTAAGGGGAAGTTGAAAGAGAGAGAGAAAGGATTAGAAGGCGATCGTGCAAGTCCCCCTTCCCCGCCACGGATTCTGTACGGGAGGGTCAGGAAGAGGTCCATTTCCTTTTTTCGCTGCAGAGGGACGTTACATCTTTTTTTTTTTTGTCATCCCAGCGGGTAGTCTCTCTCCTTTTTTATCATTACAGCGGGAGGATTCTCTTTCCGTCCCTTCAAAATAAATAATCCAGGTCAACAGACATCTCTCCTCCATTGCAAGGACTACGCCGCCACTACTAAATATATCTGTTTATTGTTTATCAATGCCGAATGCTTCTTATTTTTATACGCGACAACAGAGAAATATGAATGCAGTTTCTCTATATCATTCAACATTTAAATATAAGTAGAGTTACATTTATGCTAAATGAATACAATAAGAATACGTTTCATAAAGAAATGTACAGATTGTTGAGCGTCTCGCATGACTTTTAAAGTGCACTATACTTCATGATAAATTTTTACAGGATATCCAAGAAACTGATAATTGTTCGGTAACATATTGCAATGAAAGATAGTTTTAAAGAAATTAACTATTGCAGAAAATAGAAATAGTTATGCATAAAAGGTGTAAATATACAAAGTAAGTGTCACAATTAAACGATCTTATTTTCAAAGTTGTCTACAGAAGAAAATATTGCTGAGAAAGTTATATATTTATTGCAATACATATTCAAGACATTAAAAAGTTATTAATATTTGGTTAAAATATGAATAATTTATCTTTTTTAATATGCGTATCTTCACTAAAAATCAAAATTAATTTGCGCATTTTTTCGATGAATTAGTACAGTTAAGTTAAAAGTACAGTTTAAGCTGTACTATTAACTTTACTTTTTTATTCATTAATATGCAAATAATTATAATCCAGTTTATGTTTGCTTAAAAGAAAAAAGGACCTTGTTGATCCTTAAATATTGTTGTAGAAAAATCTGCTTGTTTCCTAGGTTCGTCGTTCTAAAGATCAGTATGTGTAGAAAGTTCTAGTGAAAAGTCCACTTGTGAGGATGGAACACGAACTTTATTGCTTCTAGAACCTCGTCGAAAAATCAGCTGTATAAAATTCACAGGCACTAACGTCCAGTTGGCGCCAAAAATAATCCCCAAAAGTGAGGTTAGCTAAGCCCTGCAACCAATAGTTCTCGACATTTCTAGAAAGCGCTATGTTAACCAATGGGGAAACCCAAAACTCGATACCTCCTGGTCTAGTTAAGCGATTTTGATGCAACAAAATGCAAAATTTAATTATATTTGACAAGTAGAATACGAATTTTAAACTAGTTTAACCCTCTCGTCACCCTGAACCTCTTATGAGGCTCCTACTTCAAATAGCAATATTTAGAGAGATAAAATTGAATTTAGTATTTTTTCTTTTAGTGATATCAATATCATTAATTCATGTAGGAAATATATGAGGGTCTTAACTAGATGCATAAATCGTGCCTAGATTGCAGTACTAGTCAATTTAGATCATTTTTTTTACAGTTTTCGCTTCATCGTTTCACGAAAAAATTTAAGAAAATATTTACGCTACTTTTTTACCGCTTTTTTTTTCTTTTTAAGGTAAGTATAGTTTTTTTCTTATTCCTCAACCTTTACCTAATATGTGCATCCTTTTAAATTAATTTTAACATAACAAAATTTTTCGAAAATGCAGAAATAAATATTAGAAAAAGCGACATTAGAAAAAAAATATTTTTGCATGATTTATAATAGTATTTCAGATGTATTAAATGCTAGACAGATTTTTTCCTCTGATTTTTCATAATTCGGTGACGAGAGGGTTAACTCCCAGAATAGCGGGTTACCCCAAAAATTCGTAACATTACCCCCTTGTCAAGGACTGCACGTCCCGGGAAGTATCCCCAGTTAGGCGGTCGCACAGATACACTCATGTCCATAAATTAAGGATAATTCAGAATCACACAGAAATTGATCTCTGAAATAAAAATTTCACCTGTGGAATGATCACACACATCTTGAAGAAGAATATGCAAATTACAGGAAACCGCCAGATGGCGTGGATGGTACGTCACAATGACGAGAGTGTAAGAGAGGGGTATATAAGGAATGGTGGCAAAGAAGTAAAATTGTTCACAAGCGCTGTGAAAGCCTTTCAGTGCAAAAACCGCATAGTTATGGCACAAAGGAGGCATTTCGATGATGTTTCACGTGGCAGAATTATCGGACGACTAGAATGTGGGCGTACCCAGCTGGAAGTATCCGAGGAAATTGAAATCGCCCAGAGTGTCATCTCCAGGCTTTGGCAACGATTCCAAGATGATGGTAATGTGAGTAGACATTACAGAACAGGTCGCCCCCGAGTTACAACGCCGAATGAGGACCGCTATTTGGCAGTTACTGCCAAAAGAAACAGACGGAGTACAGCATCAGACCTGTTTCGTCAGCTCTCTTCAGCTACCGGTACTACAGTTTCAAGGCAGACCGTGTACAGACGCTTAGGACACATTGGTCTATATGCTCGTAGGCCTGTCAGATGTGTTCCACTTACCGCAACTCACTGTCGCCTGCGATTAACCTGGAGTAGAGAGCATGCATTGTGGACACCGCAACAGTGGTCTTGTGTGATGTTTTCCGACGAGTCCAGGTTTAGTTTGGAGTCTGATTCTCGCCGGACATTCATCTGGAGAGCGCCAGGTACCAATTACCACAAAGAGAACACCATTGAAAGACACGATTACGGTGGTGCAGGATGGCTCGTTTGGGGAGGAATTATTCTTGGTTCCAGAACTGACCTGCATGTTCAGACTGTAACGGTGACAGGCCACATCTATCGGGATGTCATTCTGGAACAACATGTACGTTTGTTTCGGGGCGCCATGGGTGCTGTATTTGTGTTTATGGATGACAACGCCCGTCCTCACCGTGCAAACATTGTAGACGAATGCCTTCAATCGGAGGATATCACCCGTATGCATTGGCCAGCATACTCACCGGACTTGAATCGAATAGAGCATGTGTGGGATATGCTTGGCCGACGAATTGCAGCCCGTCAACCCCCTCCCACCTGTCTACCGGAACTTCGGAGTGCATTGCTTGATGAGTGGTGTAATATTCCCCAAGATCAGATTGATCATTTGATACTCAGCATGCCTAGGCGTTGTCAGGCCTGTATTGCATCGTCCGGGAGACATACTCCGTATTAACCATCCTACTAACCATGTTATACTGTTTTTTGTAAATAGGTTCTTTTTTGAAATTTGGTCAAGGGAGTAAAACTTGCAATTTTTATTAATTATGTCAAACATATAGCATCTTTTTTCTCTTTACTTTTTGTTTAATAAATAGACTTTACAAATAAGTCAAATTTGTTTTGCTTCTTTCTCTTTCTTTGCCTGAACTTCATTATCCTTAATTTATGGACATGAGTGTATCTACAGTATAACAATCTCACAATGCACATTAAGAACATAATTTAAGCAAGTAATCAATAAACACAATAAGAAAATACACTCTAATAAATAATGAACATTATAAACAAATACAATTTTTTTAAAAATTAATAAAAACAAATATATTACAAATATATTCTCAAATATCGTCCAAGCACTCAGTAAAGGGAGTGTAAAAAAAGGAAGAGAGACAGGAAAGTAATAGGAGATGAAGAAAATGAAGAGTTACGCCATAGTGACCATGTGGTCTAATATTCAAATAACTAATTACAACCGCAGTAAATGGCTAGCCGATCGTAATGAACGGCTCTTGGTTTTGAGTTAGGTGACTTACGAATTCGTACGATACGAATGTCGTTCAGTCTGTTTAGGACTGTGTAAGGACCGTCCCACGGCTACTGCAGCTTGGGAGACTGGCCTTTCCGTCGTGTAGGATTCAATAGCCAAACTTTGCTACCTACATTGAACTCGTGTCCCGTAGCCTTCGTGTCGTTGCGAGGATTCGTCTTCGTCGTGTTCAGGTTGATCCGCTCTCGAGCAAAATGATGCACGTCTTTAAACCGTGCCCGAAGATTTTCCGTGTACTCCTCTGGCGATGAAGGCGTATCTGCAGGGCGACGAAACACTAGATCGGCGGAAAGACGAAGATCTCTTCCGAATAATATCTGGGCAGGTGTAAAGTCGGTACTCTCATGGACGGCACTCCTATAAGCCTGCAGAAAGAGGGGGAGTTTCTTGTCTCAATCCTATTGATTCCTGGACACCAGGAGCGAGTGGTTGCTCAAAATAGTTTGATTAAACTTCTCCACCATACCGTCGGATTGTGGGTGTAAAGGTGTAGTCTGGGTTTTGCCTATTCCGAGAAATTGACATATACTTTAAAAAAACTGCAGAGGTAAAGTTCGTTCCTTGATCGGGTTGAAGTAACAGAGGTATTCCAAACTTGTAAATCCATTCTTGTACCAATACCTATGGTACAGGCGTAGCTTCCTTATTGAGAATAGTATAGGCTTTGGAAAATATAGAGAAGTAATCAATGAGAACTAAGATGTACTTGTTGTCATCTCTACTTCGTGAAAGGGGCCCGATAATGTCGAGGGCAATTCTTTGAGAATGCGCTCCTACATTATAACGATTTAGTTTTCCACGGCTTCGTTTCTTCGGGCCTTTACGGGCGGCACAGGCGTCACAATCTTGACACCACCTTTCAACATCGTCCCGCGCTTTAACCCACTAGAAGCGCTCGCGAACTTTCTGCAGGGTCTTCAAATGCAAAATGGTCCCCAGCTGAGATATTATGCAGCTCTTCCAGAACCTTCGGAATCCTTGAACGACGGAGTACTAACTGCTTTCGGAGTATCTTTCTATCGTCCGACTTCCGTTTACGATACAGGACTCCGTTTCTCAGGCGAAGCAAACCCCACAAATCCCAGTACTTGCCGGAGTACAAGGCGATATTTCTTGCCAGCAGGGATTAGAGCTGGATTATTCCATTAACTCCAGAACAGGTTTGATTTCGCTATCAGCTAACTGGTCCACCCGGATCTGCTCTACACTCCAGGGATCTTAACCCTTTATAAGGCGAGTTTATGTGCAGAGAGTCGAAAGCACGTGGGATTTTTCTGGCCCATTTTTTAGGATTCATTTATATATTTTCCCTCTACTGTAATATCCCGCGTGAAAATTGGAGAAACAAGTATTAAACAAACATAGAAATTCTATAGGAGAATACATTAATTATTCACAATATCAAAGTCGGAAAACTACCTGCTGCTTGTACACGGAATTCAACGCAAAAATATATAATTGAAAGCGTTGATTCGTATACTCCATTTTCGAGTCATTATTCGAGCTTTCTTTAAAATTACGAATGAAAGGAACGTTCATAAGTCAAATATGATTTGCAATCTAGATGTATGGGGAAAATGTACATCCAATATAACTGAAGAAAAATCAGAAAATTCACTCATGATAATGGATTTCTGTATTTAATAGACCGTAGTTGGTAAGTATTCTTACCACGGCCTTATAAAGGGTTAAGATGGTGCCGATGATGTGATATGGCGGACAATGAGATGTTTCAGATGGTACCCAGGCAGCAAGAGAGCTCGGTAAAAAGTCGGCCGACTATCTATTTTATCGGCATGTAGTAGGCGGTTTTTCTCAAACTTCGGTAGAACGTCCGCTGGAACTCACCTCCCAACGTCTGATTCAAACGTTGGGTGACGACATATACCACCTCCCATATGAAGTTCTCGGTCTGTCGTCCATTCCGCACAGTCTACCAAGGTCCATGGAAAACTGTCGCAGCACTATTTGCAGATGGCGCTGACAGTTTTCCCTAAAGTTCTGTTGTTTCGCTTTCCCCTTTGAACTGCTTCATCATTCTGTGACGTAGTCGAATACCCGCTCCCGTACGTCTTTCTTCTTTTGTTGTCACGTCAAGCTTGTCAAAGTTAATCCTGGTAAGTAAAGATTTTAAAATTTATTTTCCTTGTTGTATTAGTTTTTATATTATAGGTCAAGGATTAAATTTCATCTAGTGTGTTTAAGTATTTAACTTTAATCGGCTCGATAAAAGTTATCGAAAGTTACGTTATGTTCTTGTGCTGCTGCTCTTGCCTGCATTACTATGTTTCTTATTTTGGATTACTGTGTTTCTTAGAAGACGCGCAGAATCGCTCGGGGAATCCTCGGGAAATCATCCGGAGATGCGCAGAATTGCTCCGGAGCGGACAGTGCAGGGACCGTTTCCCAACCGGGCATCCCCAACCTACAACGGAGGCCGCGCGCCGAGGTCGGCGGTTGAAATAGGGATCGCGTAAAGACAGTTGGCCGAGATGCGGCCTGGTATTTCTTGCTGCTTGAGTAATTTTTTGTCTGCAATGGAGCAATAGTAATGCGGGGCTTTCTCGACAAAGCATCAGCGTTTCCATGAGATGCTAATTTTCGATGACGTATTTCTCTGTCATATTCTTGTAATCTCTGTATCCATCTGGACCTCCAGATTCTTGAAATTTAAAAGCCAGGTTAAAGAGGCATGACAGGATCCATTCAAATATTAAGGCAATCTTTAGTTCCTTGAATTCATCCTCACATTCTGCAGTCCAAATCATTTTCGTCCATTCTCGGTCAATTTGTGAAGTGAATTTGCGATTTGAGAAAAACCCTTCACTAATTTTTCAGAGTAGGTTCATAGTCCGAAAAAACTTCGTAACTCATGGACATTCTCAGGAAGACGCGTTCTGGTGACGAGTATTCTACTATTGGTGACGAGTTCTTGACTGCGGACGTCTTTTCGGGATCGGTTCGGACCCCGTCGGCGGATATTACGTGACCGAGATCACTCAATTTCCGACGAAACAGATTGCAGTACGATGGACTCAGTTTCAAGTTTGCCTTCATTTTTTAATGTTGAAAGCGGGTATTTCTTCGGAGTCTGTACGAAGCTCATTACTCTTTCAAGTCGAAGCTAAATCTACGTGATTTTAGAAAGTCCAGTTCGAGAATAAAAGAATCCGTAATATTGGTGACGTGTATCACATGATAATATGAAACTCCCAGATGTGATGTCTACTCCCAAATGTGATGTCTTGCTTTTCCGCCCACTTCAGTCACCTGTCACAGTCTGGAGATTCAGCCAGGGCGGAGTCCAGATTATCTGTAAATTTAATTTCTTACATAGATCTGTTCTTATGATGGTTACATTACCTCCAGTATAAATGACCATATAACACGGAGAATCATTAACTCTTCCAAGTACATAGATTCCATTACTGCCGCCATTCACTGATGAAATCTGTAAGACTTTTAGGTAGGGCTTTTGAATATCTGGCAACCTCCGCCTCGCGAGTCCGCCTCCTAGTTTCCCTCCTTAACGTTCTGAGAGTTCTGTTGCTGGTCATGAGACTTTCGACCGCAATACTTTTGTACGTGTCTTTCGGCGCAACACTTCCAGCATTTTACTTTCCTTGGGCTATATTTCGTTCCACTGGATTTTAATTTTCGTTCCATCAGATCTTCAACTTTCTTCATTATTCTGTTCTCTAAGCTCTCTGTGTATGTATCAGCAAGCTATTGGACCGTCACCGCTCTAACAGCATGCCGATCATTCTTTACGGTCCACTGAGCTACCTCTAACTTATAGCGAAGACGAGAGCAGATTAAAATATCAATATTCAAATCTTGATAATCCTCCACCATGAGTGCCTTTTTAATTTCTGAATCTCGGACGCTTTCAGTGAAATGGTGCACGGCCATTTCGTCTCGGACATTATCAGGGTGGTCCATATAAGCTAGATGACACTGCTTATCTGTGTCCGAAACCAGCTCTTGAAGGGTCTCGCCGGGTCTTTGAATCCTTGAATTTAGTTTTATTCTGCTACACTCTTTTAACACTGTCTCCAAGGCACTGGCGATGACGTTAAAATCTCCGATCTTTGTCTCTCCAATAGTTTGCAATACGTTAATTGCATCTTCGCTAAGGGGAGCGGATAGCTGGCTCGTTTTTTCGAAGTCTTCAAAACAATTAGCTTTGGCGACAGTTCAAAATTGTGTCTTGTAAGCTTCCCAGGGAGTCTTTCCGTCATAAGTCGTTAGTTTCACTGCTGGGCAGTGTGACGACAGCTTGATGTTGTTTAGTAACTTTCCCAGCTTGAGGAGAGGGTTCAGTTTTTCTTCCACTTTAGCTTCACTTTCTTCACATAATCCTTTTATATTTTCCCGATTTTTGTTTTGATATTTTGGTCAATTCTTACATCACATTCGCTTGAGTTTCTTCTAGAAGCAACATTAGCTTCTCCTTTTCCTCTTGATTTTTCGCTATTTTCTCTAACTCGGTTTTCATCTGTTTTAGTCCATCGTCTATTTTCTTCTCGAGTCCGGCTTTCATCTTGTCGTGTGCGGCTCTTAACTCTTCCAATCCAGTTTCTATCTTCTGCTCCAGTCTGGATTTCATTCCGTCGTGTGCGGCTTTTATCTCTTCCAATGCAACTTTTACTTCGTCGTGGGAGGCTTTTATTTCTTCTTGTCCATCTTCTATCTGTTCTCGAGCGGTTTTCATCTCTTCATATCCGCCCCACTAAAAATTATCGTAAGATTTTCTTCAGAAAATGCCAAATTCTGCAGAAATTTTAGAATAATTCAGAGATTGAACCTTATCTTCAAAATATCTGCAGACATTTTTCAGAAATTTTGAAGATCCTAAAATGAAAGACATTGCCTTAAGATTTTCTTAAGAATCTAAAGACGAATTCGCAGACTCAACTTTATCTTCAAAATATCTGTAGATTATTTTTTCAGTTGTCCAAATTTGACAACAGACATTCTCTAGAAAGATTACAATTTAAAAAAAATGCAAATAGTCACTTTTTAGTTTTAAAAATTCTGCAGCGAAGAAGTTATACAAGATTTTGAGTTTTTTTGCTTAATTCTGTAATATTATTTTAATCAGTGCGATTTATCTCACATAACTTGTGCTTTTTCCATGAATAAGACATTATTTAAATATTTCAATGGATGTATAATTTTATATCGGTCATAATAGTTTGAGATTGAAAAAAAAAATAATGCAAATTAGAAGGATTTATTTATTTATTTACATATATATTTTTTTCATATCGTGTATACAATATAAAATCTTTTATAAATATAATTATATAAACTCATACACTGAAGAGCCAAAAAAACTAGTACAGGCATGCGTATTCAAATAAAGAGATATGGAACCCATTAGACTACGGCACTGCGGTCGGCAACGCCTGTATAAGACAACGAGTGTCTGGCACAGTTGTTAGATAGGTTACTGCTGCTACAATAACAGGTTATCAAGATTTAAGCGAGTTTGAACGTGGTGTTATAGTCGGCACTCGAGAGATGGGACATAGCATCTCCGGGTAGCCACGAAATATGGATTTTCACATACGACCATTTCATGAGTGTACCGTGAATATCTGGAATCCAGTAAAACATCAAATTTACGACATCGCTGCGGCCGGAAAAAGATCATGCAAGAACGGGACCAACGACGATTGACGAGAATCATTAAGCGTGACAGACGTGCAACCCTACAGCAAATTGCTGCAGATTTTAATGCTGAGCCATCAACAAGTGTCACCGTGCCAAACAATGAAATTTTCAATGAAATATCGACGATTTTCATTAAATTTTGTCGATATGGGCTTTCGGAGCCGAAGGCCCACTCGTGTACCCTTGTTGACTGCACGAGTCAAAGCTTTACGCCTCGCCTGGGCCGGTTAACACCGACATTGGACTGTTGATGACTGGAAACACGTTGCCTGGTTTGATGAGTCTCGGTTCCAATTGAATCGAGCTGATGGACGTGTACAGGTATGGAGACAACATCATGAATCCATGGACTCTACATGTCAACAGGGGACTGTTCAAGCTGGTAGAGGCTCTGTGATGGTATGGGGAGTGTGCAGTTGGCGTGATATGGGACCCCTGATACGTCTATATACAACTCTGACAGATGACATGTACGTAAGAATCCTGTCTGATCACCAGCACCCATTAAAGTCCATTGTGCATTCCGAGGTACTTGGGGAATTTCAGTAGGACAATGCGACACCCCACACTTCCAGAATTGCTACAGAGTGCCTCCAGGAGCACTCTTCTGAATTTAGATACTTCCGCTGGTCACCAAAATCCCCAGACATGAACATTATTGAACAGATCTGGGATGCCTTGCAACGTGCTGTTCAGAAGAGATCTCCACCCCTTCTTACTCCTACTGATTTATGGGCAGCCCTGCAGGATTCATGGTGTCAATTACCTCCAGCAACACTTCAGACATTAATCGAATCCATGCCACTTCGTGTTGCGGCACATCTGTGTGCTCATGGGGACCCTACACGCTATTAGGCAGGTGTACCAGTTTTTTTGGCTCTTCAGTGTAGTTAGCCCATTTGTGCCTGGATATTTTTGCGACTTTCTTCGATTTTTACTGATAACAGAAATAATAGATATATTTCTGATGTCAACTTCTTGAACAAGGGATGATTTCTTTTAAAATCATTATGCATAAAAATCGAAATATCAACATCCCACTTGGTCATGTTAAAATATTTTGTAGAGTTGAGGCTCAATACTCATGAATAAAGGCTAGGTAAAATAAATAACGTTTTCGACTAATAGCGAAAATGCCGTCCCAAAAAAGGGACACTAGGCATAAATGGGTTAATGAAGCGGACAGAATAGTTGCTTTTTATACTTAAATTAATGATAAGATAAATTAAAAGAATTCATGTAACATTAAAAGCTTTTCACCAAATGCTAGTGCATCATTTCACTATCAAAATGAAAACGTATAAAAATTGTCACGATGCTATATTCTCGCTTCATCTGTTCCTTTTATTATTTACTCCTGGAAATATTTTTTCGAAAGTCGAAATCTACTTTCTAATTAAATTATACTTTTGTATATGCTTGGGTACTTGGTTCAATGAAGGCGACAATGGACTTCATTTCCCTCAAAACTAGGTCACCAAAACATTTTTTAATTTTTTTTTTTTTAATATGAATCTTTAAATCATTAGCTTTAAGATAAGAAAAAAACTCATGCCGATACAATAGATAAAGTGCTTTTATAACAATTAAAAAATTGAAACAAATACGCGACTACTGACACAGGTGATCGGTGAAACGACTAAATCGAATGTAGGCGAAAAAATCGAACTTCCTTGGTTTGTTATCTCTTCGTCTGTTTACAATCTTCACAACCACCTGGTACACGTAGTGAATGCTTTTGCGTTAGCGCGTTTTTTTCGCCCTTTTATTTTCATTTAGAGTTTATAATTTTTTTTATTTATTTTCAAAATAAAGCACCGTATTAAGTTACAACACCTAATCAAACTTATGTATCTAGCAGGATCGGCCATTGAAAATGATCAGTAGGTATCTAGCGAGAGCGAAGCCTAATTTCATTTTGACCCAGAACCCCATTAGCCCACAAGCTGTTTCGCCTTTCTATAGTGTATAGTTAAATTATTTAATTAATAATGTACTCAAGATGAATTAAAATTGTATGTATATTTTGATCTTAATCCTTAAAAAATTAAGTTTCTTCCAAAACATTAAATTTCAGAACTTCAATTAAAGCTTTTCATTTAAACTTTTAAAATTTTGCCTTTATCTTGTTTAGAAACTTTTCGGACTTGCTTAAAATAGACCACTTCTTTGACCTTCAGCTTCAAGGAATAATTTCAGTAATATCTTTTCAAATTTCACCATTAAAATTGTAAGTAAGTACTTGAACCACGGCCAATATTATGGAAATGCCTTATGAGCTGCTAGACAGACCTAGATAAAAGGCAAAACTGAGTAGATGTGTTTTAAGAGTTCACCGGCACTCCATTTCGGCCGCCGCAGCCGCAGCTCGCCGCAACCCCCAGCTCACACCGTTTTCACCGCAGCAGAGAGTAGTCGCTCTCGCTCCTTATCTCTACCCCCAGGCAGTTGATTGCACAATCGTTAGAGGGGAGAATTTTGATTGTTCGATAAGGGGACTTAGAAAAAATTTCGCGGTGTTGGGTGGATTTGAACTAGGAATGTGTAAAAGAATTTACAAGCTAATGATCGCCGGCTATAACCATTAGGCTGCAAACTCGTTAGGTAGAGACGGTTTAATCATGCAGTCTTTTTACAGAATAGTAGGAATAATTGTGTTTAATGTTAGGATAACGGGACTTTTTAGGGTGATCGATATAAGATAGTAAAGGCGATAACTATTCTTTTAGCTTTAGATTTTTTCATATTACTAGAAAGAGTTAAATTTTGGTGTCTACTACACGCTGAACGTTTTCCCGGCGGGGAAATTTTGGCCGTGCTGCTTCAGAAGGACGGGAGCATCTGAAAAATGCTTTCCCCCATTTCAGTGACTCTTAGTTGAAGCTGCTGTTTGTGTAACAATCATTGATGGATTACTCTTTGCCGCCCCCGAAGTGAAACGAACTTCTTGAACAAGGGGATTACCTTTACGCGTATATTCTCCTTTTCAGGAACTGGGGTGCAACTGAATTGATGGATAGATGTTGACATCTCTCCTCGCCGGTCCAGTACAGGTGAACAGTTACAGAGGGGGAAAGCATGAGTTGGTCGAAATATGAACCGACCCCGTCCGTTTGGGTGATCTACTGCTTGGGTGAAAAATCGACCGCCCGTCTTCAAAGCGTTAAACCAAACGAGCGAAATTCAATCAGTCGGAGCGGAAAGTGAGCCAGTTTTCAAAAGTGAGCTTCTCGTTTAGGAGTGTTCTTCGATCACAAGAGCGGAGCGGAATATAACAATAAGCGAGGGGAGAATTTCTCGGAAAAAACAGGGAGGAAGAAAAGGCGTTCTCAGAAAAAAGACTACTTGAAGAGCACTTTCGCGGAAAAACCGGTAAGTTACCATGGAGACGGGTCGCTCCGCAATGTATCGTTTTTTTCGCTCTTTGGGTTTAAGCGTGTATATTAAAAGATAAATGCGTTTTAGAAATTTTTAATCCTTAAGGCAAAATCCTGTTTAAAAATGAAACCTTGAAAAATATTTTAGCGAAAACGAAATCTACTGTATGGATTTGCCCCTGAAAGTTAACTTCACGGCACGCTAGTTGACTTAATAGATATGCTGTAAAGATATGTTCTTCTATAAGTGTAAAAACATTAAGTTTTATCCTACAACCGGTACCATCCTATCATGCAAACCTTTTACAGAATTGTGGAAATAATTGTGTTTAATGTTAGGATAAGGAGACTTTGCGAATTTTTAGACATAAAATGATACATAGTGGTGTTATACCATTAAAACTTATAAGCAAGTATTAGTATTCATGCACTTTTAAAATCCTACAGTATTGAGGATAAAAATTAAAGTTAGGTTTTATTTACACACACACGCACACATGCACACACGCACACGGAAGTTTTCATAACGCTTGTTAACTTTTTCATGTAAAACCAATTTTTATTTTGCTTAGATATTCTATTTTCGTGTAAAATGTTTTGAATGACTATCAATAGAATGAAACATTTGTTAAGACTGGATTTCACTATATGTTTTCTGAAACATTATGGTTGTAGTGGGTTAAGATAATGTACTTTTTGTAGATATAAATTTTACTTTGAGAAACATACTGCTCTACCGCACCTATACCTACCTATACCGCAAAACGTATACACTGCAAAAAAAGTCTGTAAAACGTACAGAAATTACTCGTATTATTTACAGAAGAAGTTTGTTCGTAAGAAAAAACAGTTTTTTTTCTGTTTTATCTTCACCCGCGCATGCGTACTAGACGAAGACGTCATTGCTCAACAGTTCATTTCGCCTCCGGCACAATTAAAACGGCAAGACATTGTACTACGTGTCGTTAGCTGGAGCTGGAGAAAAGGGACGGTATATTTAGTTACAACTGCATACGTAGGTTCAGGTGAGGGTTTGATGTTATGTACGGATTTTGTTCACTGGGCGCGTTGGCGTAACCCGGCTCGTTTGGACTTAGAACATTTTTAAGTCCTTTAGTGTTTGTCGATAATGTTGACGCCGCGTAATTAATTATATTAATTAATTGAAATAATTAATGTTAAATCAATAAGTAATTAGCGAGACATAAAGCAATACGTTAATTAATTAGATTGATTAACTATTAATTAATTATTAATACAGTAATATTTAACTGGGAGGGAAACCCCCACCACAAGAATGAAAGGAGTTACATGAAAAAATGTAAGAATTCTTATTTTATTTCCATAAAATGGACATTTAGAATAACTTAGAAAATTTTTAAGGACTTTAGTGTTTGTGAATAATGTTCACGCCACATGATTAATTAGGATAATTGATGTTAAAGTAATAAGTAATTAGGCAGATTAATTGATTATTAATTGATTTATTTAAGTTTTTTAAAAATCCAGAAAACACCCTGAATATACATAATGTTATTAAATGGACTTGTAAAAGAGATGAATACTTAATAGTAAAAATTTAATAATTTCTGTCAAAAAACATTGTAGTAAATTAACTAAATATATCATTATGTTTTGTTGATATCCAGTAGTCATTCAATAAAAACAAAATTAATGATTTAATTACAATGTATAATTAATATATTTTTTAACTAATCACCTTTTTAAAACTTAAATAAACATGAAGATATCACAGTGTTTGAAAACTAAATGGTGACACATATATAGTAACACTGGACACAGAAGAGGAATCTCAGTCACTGTTGTGTCTCCTCAGTGTTGGCTTCAAGAGGCTGTGCCAGAGCGGGGCATTTACTCTCATTGTAAGCAATAATATCGGCCTTCTTTGGTAAAAATTGGCATGTAACATTGAAGGGAGGGGGGAAACGGTTTCTTTTGTAGAAAATATTTCCAAAAAGGTTGAATTCTTTTTTTTTGGGGGGGGGCAATTACCCCTCCGTCTTCCCTTTTAATCCGTCCTTGGCGTTGAATGGTGGGAAATAGAACAGTTATGGAACTTGATTGTGAATTCAAGACTTTTTACCTACAAAAAGAAACGAAAAAAATCACCTGTGAATTTTGATATATTTATTTTAGACTTGCGGGTGAGGGGAAGGGGGGGGGGACTTTTATATGTAAAAATACGCATCGAAACCAATGGACCAACCAGACAAATCGGCATAATGATTTTAAGCAGTGCAGGGCATCACTTGATCTGACGTCATACTATGACGTCACCTTTGCGACTCTTTCTTCAGCTATTTGCGATTTATGTGCAAAACTTCCTGGCAACACTGATCGGAGGTGACGCACTGGGTCGGCTAACGAACGATATGTACCGTTCACCTAACCATGGCACAGCGTTTATGTCACTGGAAATGGTAGACGGGCGAAGTGTGAAAGTCCCGGGCTTGGGTCCCATCGCGCGTCCGTCGACCGTTAACCGTTCCGAGTTTTCAATGGTTTTTTCCGGAAGTTAGCGTAAATACGAATTAGGACCCCTTAGAAAGACCCCCATGGAGCAGTGGCGGCTCCTCCATTTGAGCACATGAGCACGTGAACCCCCCAAAGGAAAAACTAACGAATAAAAACATTACCAAATTAAATTTAAAACAAATATTAAGCACACTTCTAGATTTATTTGAATTTAAAACATTAATTTTACTCTTCCCCTCCTCCCCCTTCCGTTAGTTAATTAATTTTTTTTCATTTTATTTATATATATTTTTTTATTTATATCATTTTTCTCTACATTATTTTTTTACAAACTAGTGCAAAGTAAATTAGATGCGAATGAAAGACGTGTTTCGCAGCTAAAGCAATGGAATTTTTCAATAGTATCCCTTGAAAGAAAATGGAAATAAAATGAATCAAGACAGTACCTTTGCTAAAGCGTATCTTGATGACGAAATGTAACACCAAAGATGCAAGGCCGTACCTAGGGGACGCCCCCCCCGAATTTTAAAATTTTGTTAACAAAACAATAATAATGAAGTCTTTTTGTGAAAAATAAAATTTAGCCTTTTTCACCTTTCGTTCCCCCCCCCCCCCCCCATGAAATTTTCTTCTGGGTACGGCCCTGCAAAGATGACTTGTTTTCTACATTCGCGTTCATTGTTTTCCATTAACTGCTGGAAACGCAAATATATTTTAACTTGTAAGGTGCGTCGTATCTGCACATTTAATTTTCGAAAACTGTTTTGTGAACCTCCTCTTAAATAACCCACGAGCCGCCACTGCCACGGATGACACCCCTCTTTGTGTTGTCCTTCTAACGAGGATTTATAAGCGGACTTCGAGCCAACCACACAAATCCGATATACTTGTTCACAACAACTACGTATCGTACATGTTCTTGGGTTTGGGGAAAATGAACAATAGCAACTTCATGTAACAAGTTAAGTACAACTCTTAAACTGTTTCTCATAATTTCCTTATTATAGTGTTTGTTTATATTCATTGCACTTGCTCATTGGTCCTAGAACTGTAGTTAGCATTTCTTATTATATAGTTATCGATATGTTAAATATTTTGGAATGAGTGTTTTTGTTCGCAATCATTTTGTTTGCAGTGCTCCAGTAAGTGAAAGAATATCGCTGAATTTAAACATCGCGGCACTGTGTTAAATATATTGTTTATTTTCAGTGTTTGTACTTGAATAGTCGTCTAACACCGAACAATTTATGATGTTTTTAGTGTGCATGTATGCTCTGGGGGATTTCACATCAAATATATTATATACACTTCCCAGACTTATAAATTTCTATCTTCTATACTTACAATAAGAATTCTGATTTTCTAAGAGTATCTTAAAGTTTCCTAACGCGTAAGTGCCGTCAATAATTTAAATCAATGGATATATCTTAATCAAGTTTATGAGGTAAACAAAATTAAAGAAATGATATATTTCACATTTTAACGTATAAAAGAACAGAAGAATTGTATCTACAAATTATTTATAATTTCCTTGTAATATTTGTTATGTAGTTTTAAATATGTACACACTTTGCAATTCTTTTTGCATATTGCATACTATTATTTCTTAATCCTAGTAAAAATGAATCAAAGAAGCATAGTTATACACTTTTTTTACAAAGTTAATGAAACACTTTTAACTACAATTTTGTAAACATATAAATAAATCAAACCATAGCAATATTTTAAAAAGTATGAAATTTATATGTATATAGCATGTAACTGTTTTTTTATTTTATTAATACACAACTGATAATTAAAATAGCAACACCAAGAAGGTGACATGCTACACACAGTGCAGCAATTTTAATGTCGAGTAGTATATCTTATCAAAGAAATATTTCTAGCTTCATAACATTGTGATTTTCTGTTTTCTACAAATTATGTCATTATAAAGAACAATAATCATTTTTTTCAGTTTTAAAAGTAATTTTTCATTTGTATGAGATAAACAGCTAGATTTTGATTTGAAGTAATTTTACAGTGGGGATTTTCTAGATTTTTGTATAATCAGGGGCGACTTGGAATTCAGGGATTTGGGAAATTTTATGTCTGGAAAAGTCAGCGAATTCTGCAAAAATCTCTTCTAATTCAGGGAGATTTAAAACTCTTTACAATGTTTATCGTCATTTGATGCAGAATACTGTGTTTACTCGCGTAATAGTCGCACCCCCGTTTTGAAGCAAAAAAAATAGCTTTAGAGTTACAATATTATATAGTAGATTTTACCCGCATAATAGTCGCACCTGGACTTTCAACATGAAAATTGGCAAAAAAGTGCGACTATTAAGTGAGTAAACATGGTAGTTTTGGCTTCTGGTGATCGGAAAATCTTTAGTATTGGTCATTATTGGCAGTCTTTGTCATAGCTTTGTGAAATTTTCAATGGCATTAATATTTTATTTAAATATTATGTATTCATTTTTTAAATTCTTAAACAGGGATGTATAGATTTTTTAATAATTCTTATTCCCCATATTTTAAGTTAACATTTAGAGATAATAGAGATAAGGAGCGAGCGACTACTGGCTGCTGCGGTGAAAACGGTGTGAGCTGGGGGGTAGCGGCGGTCTGCGGCTGCCGAAATGGAGTGCCGGTGAACTCTTAAACCACATCTACTAAACTGTATGCAAACTCCAATACTTACTTAAAAATCTTCTGCGAAAAAATACTGTGTCCCTCAAGAATAATAATTTAAAAGCAACAAAAGCTTAAAGTTGTGACGCATCACCAGAGTGGTACCCAGCAAACACAAACAGGTTCTCTGAACGTCTAATAACGTTCAGAAGACGTTCAGAGAACCTGTGTGTGTTTGCTGGGTAGCGATCTCTCTGAGACATTTTAATAAAATATAATTTTATTTACAGTTAACATATAAATTGTATTTACAAACTATTTTCTGAACCAAGGGCGGATTAAAGGGGGGGGCGGAGGGGGCGACCGCCCCCCCCCCCCGAGAAAAAAGAAATTAATGTAAAAGATCCTATTTTACTTCCATAAAATGGATGTATATCTCAATCTTTTAACTAACCGCCCCCACCGACAAACCAACCGCCCCCCCCGACAAACTTGCATTAATCCGCCACTGTTCTGAACATCTACGTAAGCAGTGGAGGGGTAAGACAAAAATTAGCAGTGGGCAAGGTGAGTTTTGCGAGCCCCTCCCCCCCACACACACACTATTTTAAGTAGCAGTTTTAGGGTGGGGGCACGGTTTTCGTATGAAACGCTGTAACTCGTTTCTGTTGTATTAAATAAAAAACACTAATAAAAGTTATATTGACTTATTAGTTATTACTTGAGAGGTTAGTTCAGACTCTTAGACAGGAGGCTGTCGTCTCGATTGTTACGAAAACTACAAGTTCTTTATTTATTTCAAAGTAGTACATACATACTTTTATAGGATAACAATGGGACAAACACAAACATCCATGACCGTGCCAAGATTCGAACACGGACCCAAAGGATGTTCGTAGAGCGTGCTGGCCATTATACCACCTGAGCGGTTACTTATTACTTGATTTTAAAAATTCACAATTCATTAGAAAAATATTTGTTGCCTTTTAAATACAACAGTCAGAAATGTGAGCTCGGAAATGTCCTTTTCATTTACCTGTTAACCATTTACATTAATAATCAATCATCCTGTAATCAAAGTGCACTTATTACTTGAATAATCAATCCTGCAGTGACGTAGCGAGCAGAACGCGCCCGGGATACAACTTTTTGGTGCCCCTTCATGCTATTTTCTGACCAATTTTCTTTGCCTCAGAGACGATTTGGCACAGCTCTGCGAGCGGCGCCCGGGGCATGATAGATCCCCTTGCTCCCCACTCTCACTATACCACTGCAATCCTGTTACTGTCAAATTTTAGTCAAGTGCAAGTCTGTGGAAGATTCATTAGTTTTTGATGAACCATGATCGGAAAGTTCATTATTATTCCTAAGTGAATATTAACAGGTATGTGAAAATGACGTTTCTGACCGCGACGTTGCTATGAGATTTTGAACCATCTTCGTTACGTTTACTACCCCTTACATGTTTTTACAAGAGTTCGGAATCACTCTGCATGTAAAGCGATATTCTTCAGAATGAGAAATGAAAATTTAAAAATCATTAGTGAAGTTTTTATTTTTTAAATGAAAATTTTTAAATGTAAGATATATAGGGGAAGTTGGGGAACAATGAAACATGCTATCTGAAATCAGTAGGATTTGTCACAGAAAGTTAAAACTCACACATATATTATACAAATATATGTTCCAGTTACTGATGTGATTTGGAGATAATCACATTTTTACAACAAGAGATATGGAAAATTGTGGATTTTCATCATAGAAAGTAAATATCATTACTAAAATTAATTTTGTTTTTCCTCCATTTTTTCATATGTATAATTATTTATTTTTCAAATACTGTAATCACTGGTGTGGTCGTCATACTTTCACACTCAGAATTAAAAAAGTAAATATTAGGAATTAGTAAAAATTTACTTAGTTTGTAGCCTAAATTTGGGGTACAAAAAACACTTGTAGACGGGGTACAATGAAATATGCTCCATTGTACCCCGGGTAAATGCATTCACTTGGAAAATACATGTTACTATATTAAATATCTGATTGAGATCTTTAAAGAACAGATAAATTTAACAAACATTTGTTTTTAAATCGTATTCTATCTTCTCCAGACTCTGAAGATGGTGACAAACCAGGATGTCTTTGAATTAACAATCAAAAGAGTACAGATGCCTCACCAGTGGCATAGTGCATTGCGCACTGAACTGGGAGACGGAAGGCGCCTAATTCAAAACCAGGTCCCGTCCGCCGACCTAACCGTTTGGAGTTTACCGTGGTTTTCTCCAAAACGTAGAGTAAATACGGGTTAGGACCCCTTAGAAAGTACCCCACGAAGGGCACCCCCTTGTATTGTCAATTCGACGTGGATTTACGAGCGAGGTCCGGGCCAAGCACACACATCCGAAATACATGTTACACAAACAAACAAGAGTACAGATTATGAGGTATTCTCACATAACATGTATGACCCAGCAGTATCGCTCTAAATGATTATGTTTTAATCAAGGAAGGTGAACTTAAATGTAAACAAATGTACTCTGTTGGGGATATAATAAACTTAAATCAAACAGAATGCGAAGTTCTGTACGTCAAACGACTGAGTCCAAAGTTTCAAATTTGTGAGTTTTCGGAAACATAAATTTTGAAAAAACTCAAATTGTATCAAAACGACTACCTCCTGTTCTTTCATGTGATAGAGAAATGAAAGCATAAATGCTAACTTTTGAATTTGATTTAGGCAAATTTATTATAAAATGAAAGAGTATAGGGTAACTTCTAATAAAAGTATCATGTTTTCATTTCAAGCAATAACAGTTTAATTAAATATGTTTTTTCAACTTCAATTTCATATTTTTGTGTCACTAATGTTTACTATAACTGTACATAAAATATTTATGCTGAAATTTGAATTTTGACTCACATTATTTCAGTGTTTGTGAAGTGTTATTAAGTGTTTCGTTGTACCGCGATATTTCGGGTATGATAAAACACTGACAGACATTTACCGTTTGTAATTTTTTAAATATGAAAAGCTATTTACAAACTCCTAAATATTCATTTAGATGGGGAAAAGAGGAGGTTGAATGCGTCCATTAATTTTATTTTTGTACATGCAAATTTGTGAACAGGAAAAAAGGAATGGTAACTTTTGTTTCATTGTACCTCACTTTTCCCTATATTTTCTTCCTCACTCGCGGGTCCAGCAAGCTTAGGACACAGGACATTGTTCCGGTGTTTAATAAACCCTAATTAAGCGACAAGAATGACAGCTTTAAACACAATTTTAAAATAGATTTTATTTCTCCCACAGCGTTATCTAATTTCATTTTTGCTCTATCTGTAATTTTTTTCTCTAAGTCATTTTTAAAACTCAGTCTTACAATTCTTTTTAAAATGTTTCACATTATTAACTTGTAAAATTATAAAATATGAGATTGTTCGTGAATCCGTTCTCATTTACTATGCCGTTTAATTGTGATCGACAATATAACTCGAAATAGCTCTTGTAAAGAAATCAAAGCCAAACAAAATTTGAGTTTAACGTACTTTAGAAAAGTCGTAGTAATCCTTTTTATCGGGGAAGGAGGGGGGGGTTCACCAATAGATTATTAAATTACTCACGCGGTATTAAAAAATAAAGTCTACTAATACTGAAATTTCGATTTAAATAAGATCTTACGATAATTAGTT
Organism: Cheiracanthium punctorium; assembly: GCA_038373885.1. Lineage (NCBI taxonomy): Eukaryota > Metazoa > Arthropoda > Arachnida > Araneae > Cheiracanthiidae > Cheiracanthium > Cheiracanthium punctorium. The sequence goes on along the minus strand of JAWZYV010014956.1, from coordinate 110,680 downwards.
TCTGTTCTCATGTCACTACTATTTACTACTGTGCTTCGCTGTAAAATAATAATGTAAGTGATCATTTTTTAGGCAAAAATGTACTATTTTCCTGGAATTGCGATTGCTAAAGTAAAGTACTACTAAATATCAAACTTTTTGCAAATGTGCCACTTTTTGAAAAATTTTGCTGTACAGTCCCATGATTAAGAATTTTTTTCTAAATGCTTCATAAAAGGCAGACTTTTTCATCTATTATAGCGTGTAATGCAGCTTATAAAGTCTTATTCATTTTTTTGAGTTCAAAGTTTATTTTAAATGACCGTGAGTGAGGTTTTGTTTCTTCGAACTGCACCTTTTCTTAGTAGCACAATTAGTCCCAAGGACGTTTAAAATACGTTTTTTAACGTCAAAAAACGTGTTTCCAACGTAATTTGAACGTTTTTGGAACTAGTTGTGCTTCTAGGGTAATTATACAGTAGCTATATCCGAGATAGAAGCCCGTAACCAGGCAATATTTCCGAGAGGCGGGTCGACTTTCGTGATTTTTCGTGCAAAGGGGCATTCACATGTTACTATGGTGAAATCGTAATTCAAATGTCTTGTTTTCTGATTTTAAGAACTAACCCTGGTAAAAATATTCAGGTTCAAGACCATGTTAAGATCCCTTCATGAAAAGTGATGCGAGGCCCTTGGAAGCGCGAGGCCGTGGGCGGTCGCCCACATCGCCCAGGCCTATCCCTGTCTCTGTACGTAAGTATACTTTTAAGACGCAGCGGAAGAACCTGCACCGTCCCTGGCTAAAATTCATCTTTCGCTTCCTTCCGAACCTCTCACTCCCCACACTTCTGATGTCAACTCTCTTGAACCCAGGAGGAGAAGAATGCTCTCACATGGGCAATGACCGCACCACTACGTTACAAAGTATTAAAGTTAAAAAATTAAGTATTATTAATTAAGTCTGCAAACTGAAAAATTCCTGCAAACTCCGTTTGTGTTTGTCTAGATTATCTGAGTCTTCATTCGTCAAGCCGCCTTCTCGATTCCAAAATCGTCCTTATTCTGTACATTAAACTGCGAAATAAGGTAACATCTGACTGAGAGACAGTCATCATGATATATTGGATTATGCATAGTGCTATGGCGTGCTCGTTAACATAAAATACCACATTAAATTTAAAGAATAACTTTATGGGGTGTACATAAAATTTCTGGCTCAGAAATAAAAATACAACGTCTCGGATGAAATTTTTGGAGAGAAGTAAGAAATAGAATAGCAGAACGAGCATGGAAAACTTGGTGTTGCCACATTACCCCCCCTCTCCCACAAGTACCAACGGTACGATACCTTAAAGGTTCTTAGGGTTGAATTTTACTCTTATTCCCGAATGAGTCACGGTAACCGGTGGAGTTTGCTTAGCTGTTGCGTGTTCACTTGGAGTTGACCGTGAAGCGTCATCGGTTATTGCTTCCTCTTGCACGGTGGAAGAAAAGTTACTTTTGATGAACGCAGGTTTGATACGATCAATACCGATCACCGATTCCTTGCCAGAGATGACCACGGTGTAAAATTTTCCGTTTCGCGCAAGTACCTGATATGGACCATGATATGGTGAATGAAGAGGTTTTCGCACAGCATCCTCCACGAACGAATACGTGTGAGCATAACTTCAATGCAGGGTGTACAGATGTTTTGATGTTGTTGTGCGCAGCGGAGGGAATAGGCGATAAGTTTTTCATGTATTCAAGAATTCGAATTAAGAAGACTGTCGTATCTGTGCAACGTGTCGAAGATGATGCTAAAAATTCACCAGGCAAACGAAGTGTGGAACCGTAGACCAATTCGGCTGCTGTACACTTGAGATCGGTTTTAAAAGCGGATCTTAGGGCAAGAACAAACGGCAATGATTCTGTCCAGCGGTTGTTGTTTGAGTGATTTGTGAAAACGTTCCACGAGTCCGTTAGAAATTGGGTGATATGGTGTCGTCCTGATCCGACTAATGCCTAGCAATTTTGACAGTGAAGAGAATAGGGAAGACTCGAACTGTCTTCCTTGATCCGTAGTTATTGTGGACGGAATACCGAAACGTGAGATCTAGCCAGATAGAAACATACGAGCTACTGTTTCTGCAGTTATGACAGAAATAGGAAAAGCTTCAGGCCAGCGGGTGAATCGGTCAATACATGTCAGTAAATATGACGGACCTTCCGACGGAGGCAAAAGACCAACCAGATCAAGGTGTACGTGCTCTAATCGCTTTTCTGGTTCTGGAAATAATTGAAGTGCATTCTTCATGCGCCGTTGCACTTTTGATCTTTGGCACAGAATGCAAGAACGCGTCCATCGAGTGATGTCATTGAACATCGATGGCCAAACATACCGCTGCTGAATTAGCCTCTCAGTAGCACGAATTCCGGGATGTGCTAAATTGTGAAGTAGCTGGAACGCTTGTCGGCGAAAAGATGCTGATAAACAAGGACGGATCATTCCTTGAGAAGTGTCGCAGAGTAAAGTTACGACTGTCCATCTTCAGGGTTGAAGTTTGAGTCCGCTTAGTAGAGCTTGACTGAATGGATTTTAGTTCTTCGTCAGTCTGCTGCGCCTCAGCCAGCGATGAGAAGTCAATGTCGGAGGGCATAGAGATATCATTTAGCCGAGACAAACTGTCAGCGACGACATTGTCTTGACCTTTACCATGCATAATGCTTGTCGAAAATTGAGCTATGAAGTCTAGCTGTCGAAGTTCTGGCGGAGATGGATTAGAGTTCTTAGCAAAATCAAAAGTTAGAGGCTTGTAATCAGTAAGAATCGTAACGGAAATAAAAACCTTCCAGCAGGGGTCGAAAATGCTTCAAAGCAGCGAAGATCGCCAGAAGTTCTCGATCGTACGTGCTGTATCGAGTTTCTGCTGTTGTAAGCTTCCTTGAGAAGAAGGCAAGAGTTCGGCAGCCTTTAACTCTTTAGATCCCAGCCCCGTGAAAATCTCTTAGCCTTTCTTTCCCAAGGAAACGGCCGAAAAATGTCTTCCCCCATCGGTGGAAAGCGGTTTCTTTATCACTGAGTTTTGACAGTTCAGAACCTCCCTTTCTTGACCAGCAGTTAGGGCGAAAGACCTCCTATTGTGCTAATCCGTAGTGATCTAATGAAAGTGCTTTCGACAAGGTATTTGCACACTGAATAGTTACTTTCAGTGTGCTTGCTACCGACTTCAACACCTGTACAAAGGTGCCATGATGATTGATTAGAGGTCGGATACGCGGATTACCCGTTTCACCTCTTCCTTAAGTTCCCAAACCTCAAGGGGTGTAACCTAATCAATAACGCCCGAGTCAGGAGAGAAAGCACTGGTTCCAATACGGCTGGGCCGTTTCGGGGACACATATGGGCGAGCCGACACGGCCGATACGGTCCCTAAAGAGTTAAGAGTATGCGCTTGCAGCACAGCACCAATGGCTGTATCCGAAATGTCAGTTACAAGGGATAGCTTGTCCTCAGGTGCATGATATGCTAAGGTAGCTGCGTTAGCTAGGTCATCTTTGAATTTTTGAAAAGCATGGATGGCTTCTTCAGTCCATGTAAGTAGTCGATTGTCCTTTTTTTTGCTGTCTTTAAGGTAATGAGTCAGAGGCACTTGATGTAAAGCTGCTGATGGCAAGAAACGTCTATAGAAGTTTATCATTGCCAGGAAACGACGAACTTCAGCTACGGTTGTAGGCTGTGGGAAAGTACGGATAGTTTCGACTTTCTCTGGAAGTGGGCGGACGCCGTCTTCGATGATAAGGCATCCCAGGAATTTCACCTCTTTCATACCGAAGACACTCTTAGACGGGTTTAAGGCATGGGCGCCGGCAGAATATTTCCCAGGGGGGGGGCAAAGACTACTCTAGGAGGGGCAAAGACTACTCAAGGGGGGCAAAGACTGCTCAAGGGGGGCAAATACTACTTTTAGTATGGTTACCATGTTGCAAAGAGCAAAAAAGGGAAAACACTGCATACAAAAATCCAGGGGGGCAGTGCCCCCCTTGCCCTATGCTGCCGGCGGCCATGGTTCAAGGGGAGACCAGCATTTTGTATTCGCGTAAATACTTGCTTCGGATGAGATACATGCTCTATTCTGTTATAAGATGTCATCCAGATAAGCGATACAAAAATTTAGACCTTGAAGTACGCTATTTATACCGGGTGATTCAGAATAGATGTTAAGGCGATTATTTTTTAAACCGTAAGTGATCGAAACATACTTTCAATTAGAAAAGTTCGTCAAATTAAGAGTAGCTTTCAGATATGGCATTTTTTTACTGAGGGTTGTATACATATTTAAATACGAAATTTAATTTTTATGCGGTCGCTCTCTCCTTTTCTACCCTTTATATTTAGAAGAATGTTGCTCTTTGCCTGAGAAAATTAATAAAACAAATCCCGTATCTCTAAGTGAAATAGTTAGTCAGATATTTAATGTTAAAAATGGTGACTTACACCACTTTTCCTACTGTGTTGGGGTCTGTTTTCTCGTGAAAAAATCTTGACTTTAGGGGACCAACTATGAGTTGAAAAAAGTTAAATAATAATCTATTGCTGCGAATGGCAATTAAAAGAGTTCAAACGTGTGTAATTAACAGGTACAATTTTACCTGAATGGATCGATACTGCGTTATTACATTAATGATAATTTAGTGCTTTAGCGGGATCATTCAGTAATTACATCACGCTGATAGAGGAAGAAATTTTAAAGTGAAAAAGAAAAATGACAAAATAATAGTGTGGGTTATTATGGTGTGGTAACTTTGAATAGAAATTGTCAAAGGTGCGCTATAGGAAAATTCTAGCTAAACTAGGATCTGAGGAGTCAACTATGTCTATTAAGTGACTATTAATATAAATCAACGTCAGTATAAAAGTAATTACATTTTTCTCACTTTGGAGACATCCCATTATTGCTTCGCGACAAATGTCCAAATTTTCAAATTGATGAATCTCGGAAACTATTCCACGTAGAGAAACGGGATTTGTTTTATTAATTTTCTTAAGCAAAGAAAATCTTTCTTCTAAATATAAAGGCTTGGAAAGGAGGGCAAAAATTCAGTTTCTTATTTTAGTATGTATACAACCCCCAGTAAAAAAATGTCATATCTGAAAGCTGCTCTTAATTTGAGGAACTTTTCTAATTGGAAGTATATTTCGATAACTTACGGTTTAAAAAATTATCGCCTTAACATCTATTTTGAATCACCCAGTATATCGCTGGAAAGTTTGACTTGAATTGCGCAGTCCGAATGGCATGTAAACGAATTCCCAGAGACCAAATGGAGTAGTCACTGATGTCTTTGGAATGTCCTCGGGAATTTGGTTGTAAGCAGGGTTGAGATCTTAAGTAGAAAAAATTCTATTCCCAGCAAGTATTTTTGTACAGTCTTGTACATGAGGAACAGGATACCGGTCTGGTACAGTTACTGCGTTCAAACGACGGTAGTCTCCGCAAGGTCTCCAGTCACCAGACTTTTTCGGGACCATGTGTAGGGGGCTCGCCCAAGGGCTCTTAGATGGACGAATGATACCCTGTTGTAACATGAATTCAAACTCAGCTTTCACAGATTTTAACAATGGTGAACTTAAGCGTCGTGGCTTACAGAAAACTGGCGGACCTGTCGTTTGTACGTGATGATACACTGTAACATCAGAATTTTCCTTAATTCGGCCGAATGTGCTTAGAAGTTGAGGAAATGATAACAAAAGGTTGTGGTAATCCAAGGTACCAGAGAGCAACGAAATGCGTCCGATGGACGTTTCGGAAATCTGTCCTGTGGTGGAAATACTTGTAGTGGAATCAAGAAGTTTACGCCGGCGAGCATCCACTAGGAGGTTGAAATGGTTCAAAAAATCAATTTCGATGATGGGAGTAGATACATCGGCAACAATGAATGGCCAGGAAAAGATCTTCGCAAGACAAGATCCAGCGTTAACAGATTCGTACCGTATGTTGCTATAAGTGAATTATTGTCGGCGTATAAAGTTAATTGCCCTTTTTCACACTGACAATTCCGAGGGCGAGGAATAGCTGAAACGTAAGCATCCATATCGATGAGAAACCTTATATTTAAATTATTGTCGGCCACGTAAATTCGACGATTGCCGCAGTCATCCACGGTGGGCACTTGGGACCGCGCGACTAGTTTTCGTACGGTGGTCACTTGGGACCGCGCGGCTAGTTTTCCTGACTTCGGTAGTTGCAGGACTCCTTACATTTGCGAGCTGCATCACCAAACTTAGCATGGTAAAAGCAGATTTCGGGTTTGTTTTTAGCCGTTTTTTGACGTGAGTTGCTACGCGAGCGTGCATGCTTATCATAATGTCTATGCTGAAACGGTGGTCGAGTCGACAGTTTAGCAATCTGATGTGAAAGAGCATCAATTTGTAGCTGTAACGAAGAGTAATGCGTTTCTTGATTAACGGATTTAATCTGTAGCGTATTAGGCGACAATTCATGAATTTTATCAGCCATCTGAGCCAAACTGCTTAATTTTTCAGAACTGACCGCCAATATCGCCTGCATTTGGCTAGGTAAACGGTTAAGCCATGGAGTTTTTAGCGCCGTTTTTCCAAAGTTGGAACGAGCCAAGTCGCGCATTTTGGCGAGTAATTGAGAGGGTTTACAATCTCCTAAATGCGTGTCCTTTAACAAATGATTAAGCCGTGCAGTCTCAGACTCTGCAAAATGTGAAATCAATCTTTCTTTCAATGCGTCATATTTCTGTGCATTCGGGGGATTCTTAATAATATCACGTACAGATTGTAATACACTAGTATCAACCGCAGAAATTGCTGTGTAAAACTTGGTTTCATCATTTGTGATAGAACCAATGGCGGCTCGTGGGATACAGCAAGTACAGCCGGGCTGCACTTGAAATTATCAGCATATACATTAAAATAATTTATTCTACTAATTTTCCTAAATTCAGATTAGAATTATGGAATTCCTACGGTAAATTAAAAAAATCTCCAAAAAAAAAACCAAAAAAAAAAAAAAACGTATTGTGGCCGGATCGCTCATTCAGAAAAAAAGCACTTTAATCTTCCCGCAATTTAATTGGGAAAATCTTTGGTTCAGCCCAGAGCGCTGATAAAAAAATTGGCAGCACCGTTGCCATGACAACGATTACTTAAGCAGTCCCTGCGGCATAGGCTATAATGGGGGTACGCAGCTAAGACTCAGCTCATGAAAGATTTTCAAACGTCGGCAGCACTTGTGAATTCGACTCACTGATTGGCTCGAGAAATGAGGGAGGGGGTAAGGAAAATATATATTGATATATATTGTTTTATAAATATTATTTGTTTACTTAACCAAATATTTAATTGCTTTTAGCAAGGTTTTCATAACTGACCAAATATTTCTTTATTTCATTCGTTTTGATAGTAATATACATACATTTTTAATATTTTAGAATCCAAGAAAATAGTACATGCAATCAAACACATTAAAAAAGATAAATAAATAAGTTTACATTAATTATATTGGAGGTTGTGCCATAATACAAGAATAAAGTGGACTTTCATCATTATGCATTGAAATAATGAAACTAGGTTTCTTATGAGAAAAATACAGTATGTTTCTGATAGATATCTCATTTTACACCACCTTACCTATATTTATATCACCTACTATAAAGAGTTTTTCTTTTCTTTTCTTTTTTTTTTACTTTTTAACAATATACATTATCCTTTTTTCGTATTATTAGCAAGAAGCCTTTTCAATACAACATTGATGTTTATTTGCGCAAAAGAATAAAAAAATAATATCTTATTTATATTTATATATGTTCCTCCTTTTGTATAATAATGAAGCTTATGCTTATTAGTAATGGGATATACAGACATGAATGTACATAGCTAAATTTATAAATCGTTCAAAGATATGGAAAAATTAAAGTAACAATTAAACTAGGAATTCATCTGAGCAAAAATATTAGTAAGCATAATTTACAAGAAAATTAAAAAAGTTGAAAAGTTGTTACCCCATATACTTTACAAAGAAAGGCAAAACAATATCTTACGCAATAGTTAAGTAAATATTTAACTTACCATTTTTTTTCCTTAATTTTTGGAGCTTCAGCATAAGACAAACAAACAGATTAAAACATTGTTAATGAACTTAATTATATCATTTAACAAATGTTTTAACCCAACTGGTCTAAAACAAAAATATTGCAAAAATATTACTGTGATTATATCTTTTCAGAAATAATCACACACTGTCATCTCAACATTATCCGTGCAAATAAAGCTTTTCAACGTATTTTTCAGCGAAAACACACGAAGCGGCGAAGTCTTTTTTTTTTTCTTTCTTTTTTCCCTACAGGCTGTTTTGTTTACGCACTAGTATAATAGGTTATGGAGTTTTTGACACTAAGAAAGGCCCTCGCCCCGAATCACTCCGCTCCAATAAAATAGTACGTTTTGGATGCCCAAGTTAGAACAATACTAACATATTTTTCAGCTGTTAAGTACTGAAATAAAGTTTATCTTATAAAATATTTTGAATACAAAAATTAAAATAACTAAGAAATTATTAAATAATGCCTCACCCCAGCAAAGCGAGAATTCTTATATATTGGCGGGATTTCAGAACTAACCCTCCATTTCGCCAACGGAGCAGACAATCTGCCTTTCCCACGCTTTTCAGCTGACCCTCTCTCAGGGTGTGTGTATTTTTTAAGATACTGGCATTTGGATTAAGATGGGTCGAAATAAGCAAAAATATTTGGATTTCAGAATCAATTTTGGAACAGAGACGGAAAACTTGCAAAATGGGATAGTTAGAAGGTTAGAATTCTCAAACATTTCCAACAATATTATTCAATATTAACCCCCCCCCCCCTAATTTGCGACACTGAAAAACCGATATAAGGGGGGGGGGATCAAATTTTATGAAAAAATATGTTTGGAAAAAAATGTGAATTTTTATACTGGCATACCACGAAAATGTTACATAATAGGTCAGTTAGAGCCTATCAAAAATAAATAAATTTCTCTCAATATTTTACCTCGGCACTCTGGCCTGAAAAGTTTGAGAAAAGTGAAAATTTCGAATTTTCTAAAACGCTGTAGTACGAAATTTATTTTTCGAAATTACAATTGATACCATTTGATTGATTAAATAGTAACTTAAAATAATAAGAAATGCATAATTATTAGGCAATTTAATCTAATTTTTTACCAAATTAGTACTAACATATTGTTTTTAAATACACGCAGACAGAAAACAGATGAAAACAAAAGTCTACAGATGTTTCACCTGTTCGCTTTTATAATTGAAAAGATGCAACGGAGAAGATTCTCCTACTGTGACCAGTATTGCTTCCTAGACCAGATCTTTCAATGTCCAGTGGAGCATTCAAAGAAATTCCCGTTCTGGGAGGCTTAGTCACAGTGTCATATTACTGGCAGGGCAAACGGGGCAACTGCCCAGAACCCCAAGATTGTAGGGGCCCAAAAATCTTATATGTTACACTTTTTATAATTTTACAATAAGATAACAAAGGAAAAAAGGCCAAAAGTTGTATTGTTTTTCAATTATAAACTATGAACAATGAAAATAATTCAAATTTACATCTGTATAAATTAAACTTCTTTTCAATTCGTCAAAATAATCAATTCGATATATAGCATAGCTGCCAGCATTTGTACAATCTCATAAACTACCTTTTTGTAAACAGTATTTTTAAAGTTTGAAAGTAACAAAATTTTTGTAATTAAATATATTGGTTAACTGTTATTAAAAAAATATAATTTTTAAAAATGTGGTTTATTATATCCCGTACATTTTGACAAATGTGATATAGCAGTTGCAGTTAGACGTAACGTTTCACTGATGTTATCTGTTTCATTGATATCATATATATTCGTTCATCATATTTATATTCGTTTATTTCAGTTTACTTAAAATAAACTTTCTCATGTTTGGAGAGAGGGGGAAGATATTTAAAACTTTTCAGAATAAACCAATCGTAATTGGTTTTTTATAAGGGGAAAAATTATCGCGTGGGGCCCAATATTTTTCTTTTGCCCAGGGCCCACAGATGCCTTGATCGTACTCTGCACAGAGAGAGACTTTAATTTGTGTTAAATTCCCGCAAGAATATCGAATAAATACATTAAATGAAGCCCCCCCCCAAAAAAAAGAGCTTTTGTTGATGTAGAAGCATTGCTGTGTATCTGCATTAACTAAGATGTTTGTTTTGCTCGTGTGTTATGACTGGTTTGCCACAGGGCCGTCTGTCTAGGGAGGCTTCTTGGAGTGGAAGACTTTTTAAGGGGTTATATTTACAGACAAATCAACCATGACATTGTATTCGGAAGTGATATGAAATGCTCTAAGATTAAATTTAATATGGAAGTTTTAATTCGACGCGCCGTTCGGGTTGTGCAGTTACTAAAGAACCATTCTACTATATCACGGGTCCGGCTTCGATTAACTCTGGTCCACTTAGTGCTTGCCTCCGTAATAAAGTGTCCAATAATTCCGGCCTAGTGGTTCCAATGCTTATACGGCAAGTGGCCGCCATTAGAAAAAAAAAACCGTTTAACCCGACAGTTTTTGCTAACCATATCATCTGTCCTGTTTTAAATAGCCAGTTTTCAATAGCTGGACATTTTTTTTTCAATTATTGGTCAGTAATCTCAGCAACAGCAAAATATCCAGTACATTTACATTTTTTCTATGAGGAATTTCTTGAAAAATTATAATGAATGTTAAAAGTCTTGAAAACTATTTAACTAATCTGAATTTTACTGATCAAAAGTAGCTATGCATTCAAAAATGCATCTTTTTTAATAAGCGTCGTCTCGTTAATAAGAGTAATCGTAAGTTCGTTTGCCCACGTCGTTCGCGTCTCTCCCCCTTTCTGCGCCAGGTTATCGTAAGGGATGTTTACATAGAATTTAGAAAATAAATGCCGAAAAAAATACTTGCCGGATATCAGGGACGTAGCTCATGGGGGTCATAACCCCCCCCATGAGAAATTTTTGCCATACAAAATGTATAGACTTCACTACATTATCATACACACGTATACTTTAAAAATTGGGAAAAATTTTTGGTGAACCGGCATCAGCCAGAAGAAGAAAAATCAATCGTGCCAAACGCTTCGATTACAAACAATTTCCAATGCAGTCTTGTTTGCACTTACACAGCTTCTATGTACGTCGTTGCTTAACGACTTTTTTCTTCAAATACGTCACTGTGCTCCATCGTGCTCCATCAGCAAACAGATTGGGCCACAAACTGGACATTCGAATACCCACTCTAGGAAAGCAACGGTGGACACAAGAAGGAGAATCGGTGTTTTCGTTTCTTTACGGCTTGATATAAGTAAACAGGTTAAAGCGAATAAAATACTTAAATATTTTAGCCGTTATCATGGGCGCCCATACGGGTGGGGGGGGCAAGGTAGGGCACTTGCCCCTCTCTAGATTTTTAGCATAATGCCTTATGATGTACAAACAAAATGGCATCGCCAAGCAAAATTAGTACTGAAATTGCTACAAGTCAGAAATCTGCCATCCCCCTTAGAATTTTTTTAAAAATTCTATGGGTGCCTATAACAGTTATCCTTAGAACCTATATGAGTGATTTTTTCTCTAATCTCTCTAAAAATCTTTAAACGCTGCATGTACTACTTTTAATGAAGCGTATTCTTTTATAATACAACTGTATTGATTTTCTTTTTCTTTTTTCCGAATGAACACTTCAAATATGCATTTTAAACAATAACTGAATATAGATGCTATTAAAAGTATATTGGGTGACCCTCTGAATAAACCATTCCTGAGCTAACAAGAACCAAGTACTATCAACTTTCGATAGAGTACTTGGTACAGTATACAGTAGTAGCGGGTAAAATAGAAAAATTTCTTTGCAATCTATACATATTTACAGCTGCAAGAGCATGGAAAAACAATAATATAAAATAAAAATAAATTAAGCTTGCTGGAAAATGTTAATTAAAAACGGTATATAAATAGGTGCCTGAAAATATTTCATTGTTTGAATAACATGCATATTAAATATGTTCTCTTTTGATGTCTGTACGTCTCTCACGTATTTTACTAATGTTTGTGGAAAGAAGTGGAAGGGTGTTATCATTTAAAAATTTTTTTTTGAACGGCGGTAGTTTTATTGGTGTCCCCTCACACAGCATCCCAGTAAACCTAAATGGGAGAATACAATGCGACGCAAGAAGAACCATTAAAATGATTGATTGCCTCCGCACGGTACCGAAATCTAGAAGAATTTCAGACCTGAACGTTAGATATGGTCCCTTATTACGTAGCCATCAATTTGCACGTGCGGCCTTTGTGAAAGGGGGGGAAACCCAAAGCAAGCCTTTGGCCGGATGCTGCAAAGACATTAGAACATGCTGCAAAGACATGCCTTTGTGATGCAATCTAAAACGACGTATAAATGAAATATTAATAAACAACTTTGATTATTACATGTTTAACAACGCTGCAAATGCAAATTTATGTATGTAAATATAATAATTGTACGTTTTTTAAGGTAATAGTAAATTTGTTCATGTTCGATATTGTGTTTTCATGTAAAAACTAAGGTGAAACAAATCCTACATTTATTGGGCAATACCTAATACTGCATACATTTAAGATTCATGTAATATACATTGAATACCATGATGTAGTTTTTGTTTGCACAGACATTGAATTTAATGAACCATCCATAGATGCCCGATTTGCTGATTGTCATTAATTATTAGTTACAGCATTACGGATTGAATTAAGTTCATGAAAAGTCTTTTTCCAACGTTTTCTGATAGGCAAAGTGAGTTGTAAACATTTTTAAAAAGTCAACTTCGTCTTTACAAGAAAGTTGTTAAATGTACAACTGTCCACAATTTCTCCCTAAAGAGTAACATAAACACAGACACAAAATTTTCGAAACTAAGGAAAATTTAAAACTGCGTATAACCGATATTGTGCGTCGTATACACGAAGCATTTTTGCATTAAAATAAATAGGAATGAATCGGGACTTCATGAAAATGACGTATAAATGAGAAACAAATAAGCGGTGCCTTACTATATATATATACATATATATATATTAATCTGTCCTAAGAGCCCAATTTATGACAATTATTATATTTGTCCCTGCAAAAGAGTTAAAATGCTATAAAAAATAGTCTGCGAAGAGCATTCTTTTATAAGACTCAAATACTACATAAAATATTTTAAACTGGAACAAATATTTTTTCCATGGTTAAACTATATAAAATCTCCTAAAAAAATAGCAAGCCTAGGACCCCCGTTATTCTTAATTAGACTTAGGTCAGCACCATAGTTTTAATGAATATTAAGTTCATATGCATATGTCGAGTGTTACCCCCCCCCCCCAAAACACACACACAAAATGCATGCTTGCAAAATTATTGTATTATTTAGATGAGTTTCAACAATATCATATTTATATCTAATTTAACCCATTTATGACTAGTGTCCCTTTTTTGGGACGTCATTTTCACTATTAGTCGAAAACGTTATTTATTTTTCCTAGCCTTTATTCATGAGTATTAATCCTCAACTCTATAAAATATTTTAACATGACCAAGTAGGATGTTGATATTTCGAGTTTTATGCATAATGATTTTAAAAGAAATCATCCCTTGTTCAAGAAGTTGACATCAGAAATTTATCTATTATTTCAGTTATCAGTCGCAAAAATATCCAGGCACAAATGGGTTAACTACACTGAAGAGCCAAAAAAACTGGTACACCTGCCTAATAGCGTGTAGGGTCCCCATGAGCACACAGAAGTGCTAAAAGAAAGTAAAACTATGAAAAAGTAAAACTAATAAAAAAACTTTGTAAAAAAAATTAAACGTTAATTATGCCAAAGAAATAGAAAACTCACTAAGACCTATATAAAACCGAGCCGTACCCCACTCTGCTTCAACTAAGCCCTAGTTTAATACAGATTTTATTTCTTCATGTAATCTGTTAAAGAAAAAAATCGCTACAAAACGAATTTATTCAGTTATTTCATTAAATGACCTCATCGTCTTTCACAAAAGAAAAGAAATTTATTTCTAGCGTTTGCTCATATGTAGCGTTTGTTCATATGTGCATTAGTTTTTGCTTGTTTGCAATCTTATGACTGCTTGAAAGGGATGCTGTAAACATTTTCTTTTCAGAAATAAATGTTTCTAATCCAAAATTGTTCATAGGCTTATCTTAAATTTTGCTTAAAAAATAAAGCCTTGAAGCAAAATTACTCAATTATACATAGTGGCACTACATCAATTCGGTGGACTAAAGAAAGCGTAAGAAAAACCCGCATAATATTGAAGGGGTTTAATTTTTTGGATGAGTGTGTGTGTGTGAGGGGGGGGGGGCACTTGAAATAAAAAATGTAAGAAAGGAGTGGGCATCCGAAAGTGCGCTTTTGGTGGAGTGGATTTTTTCTTAAGTATTTGAATTCTTTTTTTTTTTTTTTAGTATCATTTTTACACTAACATGCTTCACACTCTGAGTGCCCCCCTTATAGAAACACTTGTATTTTCACTTAGCCTTCAGTTAAATACTGGGTTCAAATTTGTAGAAGAGGGCGGTGAAGGCATTCACTTGACTACTGGGCTCAAATTTGTTTTGCAGTAAAAGTGCAGATGTGTAGTAATTTCTTTTCTATGTAAAAATAAAAATAAAAAAAAACTTTATCAAAAGCTAAAGGGCGTTGAGGCGATTCGGACGGCCATGGAGCTACTGGAAAAGTTATCTGAATGGCAATTTTCAATAGAGATGAATACAAAATACACTAATGTACCTCTCTTTACGTCCTTTTGGACGCCCACTTGTTTCTCACATTTTTTTCATTTCACGCCCCAAAAATGAAACCCTTCAAATTATGCGCTTTTTTTCCGGTGCGTATATTTAATCAAAGTTGGTGAAGGGGAATAATATTTGCAATACTAATAATGGTAAAAATATAATAATTAAAACTAATACAAATAAACTAATTAAAAATTTTAAATACAGTTATATATAGCCGATATTTTACATTTAAGAAATGAGTTTCAAATAATTTTTAGCCAGTTTCCTTTAAAAAAGTTTTTTTTTAGAATTTAAAAATGAAAATTTGTTTAAAAACATTTCATTTATACTAACATTTGATGTAAAAAGTTCTTTAAAGGAAGTTTTTTTAAACTAACTCACGGGACCTCAAAAAGTAGTACTTTGTAGCCGAAGTACGTTATAAGCAATACCGGCAGTAAGATTCAATATTACACAAAAGAAGAAAGTGGGCTCATAATTTCACTGTAATGTTTGTTTTAAACAGGTGTGATTTTTTAAAATTTAAATTAAATAAAAACAGAACATTTCTTATTGAGATAAATAATCTCTAATTATCTTTTGTTTTTTAATCAGCAGATGCTACTTTAAAGATACCGTTTTTGATATCCATAATAGACTTTTGTAGTGTCTCCGCATCATCACTTCTGCATTCAAAAAATCGTAATAATGCTTTAGCATCATGTAACGCGTGGGGTATGCTTGGTACTTCACTATCATCAGGATCATTATAGTAGGGCTTTTCAGAAGGCATTTATATTGATGAATAACAAAGAGAAAACATGGTCTTGTTCTCAGCCTTGCCCAGCAGGGGAAAAAGATAAAAGATCGCTCCCTTCATTCATACACAATTCATCTCGCTAGAGATTCTAAAACTAACAACGAGTGTTTGTGAACGTACTGAAATTTCCGAGAAAAAGGAGATAATTCCTTTACTTATTTCCTAAGGGACTCTACTCTAAGGAATTTCCTTTACTTCTCTTTTTGGAGATTCCAATTTGTTTCAAAATGAGATTCCGTTTGCTACAAATAGAGCTTTGAGTCGAAGTCAAATAAATATTAGTTTATCAAACATTCATTAGACTTAAAAAAATAAAACCCTCATATAGATATTCTTTCTTTCTTTCTTTCACTCATTCCATTCCATAATGTTGTAATGATATAAAATTATTTTCGCAAGAAAATACATTTACATGTTTTTCTCGGAGTAATTACTCAAATAAATTAGTCTAACGTATATTTTAAAATAATATCAATCGAATTAGTGAAAAGGATTCGGTTGAAATTTATTAGGTTTTACTGTATAATAATAAAATTTTGTCTGAAACGGAAATAAACGTTCTTCCATTGACGCAGTTTTCCATGAAACAAAAGTTATATCCAGTGTTGCATACAGGGAAAGGGCTAAGACGCTTGAGCGCCCCTCCTCCCTCTTTCCAAAGACATTTCTAAAGGGTAGCATTTTACTTTAATGTGCATTTTACATAGGGAAAATAACCTTTAATTCTAAATTCACCCCTCCCAAAACAAATTACAATACTTTAAAGTGATATTTTGTTCTATTGCATATGGTGTTTAGGTCACAAAAGTTTTTTTTTTTTTTTTTTTTTTTTTTAAATTATCCCCTTCTAAAAAAATTTCTGAATCCTCAACTGGTTATAGGACCAAGAAATATTTGATAAAAGAACAAGTTTCCGCGTAGTTAAATATCCGCTTTAGACAGGGTTGAGCTTTTACTATGCATTATAACTTTAGTACATTTCAGAATCTTCAAAAAAGAAGAAAAAAAAACGCAATTTTTAAAATGTTTTTAGTAACGGTCTCTTGAAAAACGTTATAGTTTATAAACAATGGTCCTCTATATTAATATTTCGTAGTGATAGAACTTGTAGGCTTCGGGAAAAAAAATCGATCTCCATAGGCTAATTTTACAGTATGAACTTTAAAAAGTAAACAACGACCATAAAATTACTTTTTTTAGTTTAGTTTAATTACCGGTCAGTTTTTAATGACTTAAATCACCTCATATATAATTTGTCTCACATTCTCGCTTTATTCACTTTCACAGTAACATGACAAGTAAAGATAAATTTTTGATTAAAAAAAACTAATCTTTAAATGTACTTTTATTTTTTCTAATATTACTTCGGCTTAGCTGAAAAGTAAATTTGAAAATTATGTTATTTTTAGTGATGTGTATCACTAAACGATTTTTAAATATTTTATGCATTTTATTTTATTAATTTCAATATATTTTAAATGCATCATAAAAATAAAATAATTTTCAAATTTACTTTTCAGCTAAGCCGAAGTAATATTAGAAAAAATAAAAAAAAAATTTAAAGATTAATTTTTTTAATCAAAAATTTATCTTTACTTGTCATGTTACTGTGAAAGTGAGTAAAGCGAGAATGTGAGACAAATTATATATGAGGTGATTTAAGTCATTAAAAACTGACCGGGGATTAAAATAAATTTTAAAAAAAGTAATTTTATGGTCGTTGTTTACTTTTAAAGTTCATACTGTAAAATTAGCCTATGGAGTTCGATTTTTTTTTTCAAGGCTACAAGTTCTATCACTGCAAAATATTAATATAGAGGACCATTGTTTATAAACTATAACGTTTTTTAAGAGACCGTTACTAAAAACATTTTAAAAATTGCGTTTTTTATAATTCTTTTTTGAAGATTCTGAAATGTACTAAAGTTATAATGCATAGTAAAAGCTCAAGCCTGTCTAAAGCGGATCTTTAACTACGCGGAAACTTGTTCTTTTATCATATATTTCTTGGTCCTCTGAATACTTACTCTAGGATATAACCAGTTGAGGATTCAGAAATTTTTTTAGAAGGGGCTAATTTAAAAAAAAAGAAAAACAAAACTTTTGTGACCTAAACACGATATGCAATAAAACAAAATATCACTTTAAAGTATTGTAATTTGTTTTGGGAGGGGTGAATTTAGAATAAAAGGTTATTTTCCCTATGTAAAATGCACATTAAAGTAAAATGCTACCCTTTAGAAATGTCTTTGGAAAGGGGGAGGAGGGGCGCTTAAGCGTCTTAGCCCTTTCCCTGTATGCAACACTGGATATAACTTTTGTTTAATGGAAAACTGCGTCAATGGAAGAACATTTATTTCCGTTTCAGACAAAATTTTATTATTATACAGTAAAACATAATAAATTTCAACCGAATCCTTTTCACTAATTCGATTGATATTATTTTAAAATATAAGTTAGACTAATTTATTTGAGTAATTACTCCGAGAAAAACATGTAAATGTATTTTCTTGCGAAAACAATTTTATATCATTACAACATTATGGAATGGAATGAGTGAAAGAAAGAAAGAAAGAATATCTATATGAGGGTTTTTTTATAAGTCTTATGATTGTTTTATAAACTAATATTTATTTGACTTCGACGCAAAGCTCTATTTGTAGCAAACGGAATCTCATTTTGAAACAAATTGGAATCTCGAAAAAGAGAAGTAAAGGAAATTCCTTAGAGTAGAGTCCCTTAGGAAATAAGTAAAGGAATTATTTCCTTTTTCTCGAAAATTTCAGTACGTTCACAAACACTCGTTGTCAGTTTTAGAATCTCTAGCGAGATGAATTGTGTATGAATGAAGGGAGCGATCTTTTATCTTTTTCCCCTGCTGGGCAAGGCTGAGAACAAGACCATGTTTTCTCTTTGTTATTCATCAATATAAATGCCTTCTGAAAAGCCCTACTATAATGATCCTGATGATAGTGAAGTACCAAGCATACCCCACGCGTTACATGATGCTAAAGCATTATTACGATTTTTTGAATGCAGAAGTGATGATGCGAAGACACTACAAAAGTCTATTATGGATATCAAAAACGGTATCTTTAAAGTAGCATCTGCTGATTTAAAACAAAAGATAATTAGAGATTATTTATCTCAATAAAAAATGTTTTGTTTTTATTTAATTTAAATTTTAAAAAATCACACCTGTTTAAAACACACATTACAGTGAAATTATGAGCCCACTTTCTTTTTTTGTGTAATATTGAATCTTACTGCCGGTATTGCTTATAACGTACTTCGGCTACAAAGTACTACTTTTTGAGGTCCCGTGAGAGTACGTTATAACCGGTGTCTACTGTACTAAAATGTTTGACATCCTGATTTGAGGTTATGTAATATGGTATCATATTCAATCTGATTTGTAATCAGTTATGGCTTGTTATTATTGGTTTTCTTTTCATAAGTGCAGGAATTAATTCTGAATCATGGTAATTTATCTTGTTAACTCTTTGGTTTTAAATAATAATTCTTAGAATGAATGATTTATAAGTATATATATTTACATAAAACTATTTTTATTTCTGAAAGTATTTAATTTAAACATTACTTTTTTTATTTTAGACATGCTTTTTTTCAGAATTAAATTATGGTATTAATAAGTTAGTTTAAAAAAACTTCCTTAAAAGAACTTTTTACATCAAATGTTAGTATAAATGTAATGTTTTTAAACAAATTTTCATTGCTAAATTCTAAAAAAAAAAAACTTTTTTAAAGGAAACTGGCTAAAATTATTTGAAACTCATTTCTTAAGATGTAAAATATCGGCTATATATAACTGTATTTAAAATTTTTAATTAGTTTTGTTGTACTAGTTTTAATAATTATATTTTTACCATTATTAGTATTGCAAATATTATTCCCCTTCACAAACTTTGATTAAATATACGCGCCGGAAAAAAAGCGCATAATTTGAATGGTTTCATTTTTGGGGCGTGAAATGAAAAAAGGTGAGAAACAAGTGGGCGTCCAAAAGGGCGTAAAGAGAGGTACATTAGTGTATTTTGTATTCATCTCTATTGAAAATTGCCATTCAGACAACTTTTCCAGTAGCTCCATGGCCGTCCGAAACGGCTCAACGCCCTTTAGCTTTTGATAAAGTTTTTTTATTTTTATTTTTACATAGAAAAGAAATTACTACTTGTTTTGCACTTCTACTGCAAAACAAATTTGAGCCCAGTAGTCAAGTGAATGCCTTCACCTCCCTCTTCTACAAATTTGAACCCAGTATTTAACTGAAGGCTAATAGAGATGAGTTCGGGCTCATTTTTTGAAGCCCGAGCCCGAGGACTTTTAATCCGAGCCCGCCCGAGCCCGAGCAATATTATTAAAGTTGGAGCCCGAGCCCGCCCGAGCCCGAAATTTCAGCTAAAGACAAATAAATTTAACTATTTTATTAAGAGGATACAATAAATTTTGGAGCTTCACATACCTTCTAGTACCCCGTGCCGCTATTTTTTTAAATAAGTACGTCTATTTATCCCATGAATCACTTTTTTAAAATATGTTTCCAGGAGTATGTTCAACAAAGGAGAAATTTTTCACGAGCCCGAGCCCGCCCGAGCCCGAACGCAATCATGAATTACAGAGCCCGAGCCCGAGTCGGGCCCGGGCTCGGGCTCGGGCTTTCGGGCTCGGGCTGAGCCCGTCTCATCTCTAAGGGCTAAGTGAAAATACAAGTGTTTCTATAAGGGGGGCACTCAGAGTGTGAAGCATGTTAGTGTAATAATGATACTAAAAAAAAAGAATTCAAATACTTAAAAAAAATCCACTCCAACAAAAGCGCACTTTCGGATGCCCACTCCTTTCTTACATTTTTTATTTCAAGTGCCCCCGCCCCTCACACACACACACTCATCCAAAAAATTAAACCCCTTCAATATTATGCGGGTTTTTTTTTGCGTTTTCTTTAGTCCACCGAATTGATGTAGTGCCACTATGTATAATTGAGTAATTTTGCTTCAAGGCTTTATTTTTTAAGCAAAATTTAAGATAAGTCCATGAACAATTTTGCATTAGAAACATTTATTTCTGAAAAGAAAATGTTTACAGCATCCCTTTCAATCAGTCATAAGATTGTAAACAAGCAAAAACTAATGCACATATGAACAAACGCTACATATGAGCAAACGCTAGAAATAAATTTCTTTTGTTTTGTGAAAGACGATGAGGTAATTCAATGAAATATCTGAATAAATTCGTTTTGTAGCGCTTTTTTTCTTTAACAGATTACATGAAGAAATAAAATCTGTATTAAACTAGGGCTTAGTTGAAGGAGAGTGGGGTACGGCTCGGTTTTATTTAGGTCTTAGTGAGTTTTCGATTTCTTTGGCATAATTAACGTTTAATTTTTTTTACAAAGTTTTTTATTAGTTTTACTTTTTCTCATTAATACTTCCTAAAATCATGGACACCCATACCATTTGGGGGCAAGGGGGGGGGGGCTGCTCATCTCCAGATTTGATTTCAAATACTATTTTAGTACAAAGAAATTGAGTATGCTATAAAAATGTTCAATGTATCTACAGGGATCGAGATCATCTTGCATCATTACATGTACGTTGAAGCCTCAAATGAATTAGATTTGAAAATTTTTTTCCTCATGTATCATTTGAAATTCCTTGCACTTGTAAGTTTTTCATGCGTTTTATTTAACTAATTTGCAAATTTTAAATGCTCTGAAATAATAGTTACCATACTCTTTTTTTAATATATATTTGGCCCCTCACCCCTAAAATACTAAATATTTATTTTATAGTTATTTATTTTGTTATCAAAACGCAACATAATTTAACATGGCGAAATATTCACTTAAATAAGACATGATATCAAGCCGACAGGATTTTCGGGCCCCAGGACAGTCATTTGCGAAATATGCATATGAACTTAATATTCATCAAAACTATGGTGCTGACCTAAGTCTAATTAAGAATAACAGGGGTCCTAGGCTTACTATTTTTTTTAGGAGATTCTATATAGTTAAACCATGGAAAAATATTTGTTCCAGTTTAAAATATTTTATGTAGTATTTGAGTCTTATAAAAGAATGCTCTTCGCAGACTATTTTTTATAGCATTTTAACTCTTTTGCAGGGACAAATATAATAATTGTCATAAATTGGGCTCTTAGGACAGATTAATATATATATATATACAGTAAGGCACCGTTTATTTGTTTCTCATTTATACGTCATTTTCATGAAGTCCCGATTCATTCCTATTTATTTTAATCCAAAAATGCTTCGTGTATACGACGCACAATATCGGTTATACGCAGTTTTAAATTTTCCTTAGTTTCGAAAATTTTGTGTCTGTGTTTATGTTACTCTTTATGGAGAAATTGTGGACAGTTGTACATTTAACAACTTTCTTGTAAAGACGAAGTTGACTTTTTAAAAATGTTTACAACTCACTTTGCCTATCAGAAAACGTTGGAAAAAGACTTTTCATGAACTTAATTCAATCCGTAATGCTGTAACTAATAATTAATGACAATCAGCAAATCGGGCGACTATGGATGGTTCATTAAATTCAATGTCTGTGCAAACAAAAACTACATCATGGTATTCAATGTAAATTACACGAATCTTAAATGTATGCAGTATTAGGTATTGCCCAATAAATGTAGGATTTGTTTCACCTTAGTTTTTACCTGAAAACACAATATCGAACATGAACAAATTTACTATTACCTTAAAAAACATACAATTATTATATTTACATACATAAATTTGCATTAGCAGCGTTGTTAAACATGTAATAATCAAAGTTGTTTATTAATATTTGATTTATACGTCGTTTTAGATTGCATCGCAAAGGCATGTCTTTGCAGCATGTTCTAATGTCTTTGCAGCATCCGGCCAAGGGCTTCCTTTGGGTTTCCCCCCTTTCACAAAGCCCGCACGTGCAAATTGATGGCTACGTACTAAGGGACCATATCTAAGGTTCAGGTCTGAAATTCTTCTAGATTTCGGTAGCCTGCGGAGGCAATCAATCATTTTAATGGTTCTTCTTGCGTCGCATTGTATTCTCCCCTTTAGGTTTACTGGGATGCTGTGTGAGGTGACACCACGATGGTTGGAGGGATACATGGCTGAAACCACTCTTCCCTCCCCCCCATCGCCTTCTCTGTGTTAAGGGGGGGGAGGCAAGGAAAAAGTGACGCTATCTGCACGTGCCTGGCTGTGCCCTTGAACATGAACTCTGACCCGCGAAACAGAACAGTGACCAATGTGCCAATGTTGCGGCCTCGAAAATCAGGCTTCTGTTTCGGTTAGGGACATGGCTAACTGGGATCTTAAGGACTGCAATTTCTTAAGAACTTCAACGAAATCAAAAATTACATTATACAGAATTAAACTGTATGAGAAAATAATATTTTGAAGACTCAATAGTGTCTGTACAATTATAAAATACTTAGCTGAAAAAACAAGTTTTCAAATCTAACATAATGTTTCAAAAGAAACACCATAAAGAAAAAATTAATGAACAGTCACGAAATGATATTTTCATTTACAATTTATAGAAAATTGTTAAGGGACCTTCCAGTAGGGTGTGGCAATTTAAAGGCATAGATTACATTTTAAATCCCCCAATGCACAACAAGGAATGTGTACTATTCCATTTAAGTTTCTTATTTTCGTTTTCTTTTTAAGGCATTCAGATTAAATTAAAGCTCATGTGTGGGAAATAATGCTACCCAGCTTAAATAATTCAACGCTCCGTTTGAACCGAAGCTCTGCGCATGTCGCACAAAAAAAAAAAAAATAAATAAAAAATAAACCAGTGCATATTTTCAATGATCAGAGCGATCATGTTAAACCCGGGTTCAGATGAGGAATAAAATCGGACAAAGCGCAATATGGCGGATCCTAGGAAGAAGTTTGGGAACTTGATACCCAGCCCCCCCCCCACTCCTCTTTCTTTTTACTGTGCATTTTGTTTTAATCATATGAGCTTTTTTATTAAATTGGCTCCTCCCATTAAATTATTTTGTTTTAATGTGATATTTTTCTTTATTGTACACTTCATTTCAGCCAAATTAGGAAGTTTCTTTTTTTTATGCGAATTCAAGACCAATTTTCTCATTTGATTTCATATGATTTTGTAGTTATGGCAAAGCTACGCGAAGGCTATCTGCTTAAATGGGGGATGCCTTGAGCGGGGAAACTTTTAGAAGGTTCAAACGGGTATTTACATTACACCTGGAGGAAATCGCCCTAAACTCCAGACCATTAAATCGACAGCCGCGAAGTAGACCAGTACACTTGACCTTCACATTTCGGCCATCTACCATGTTGGGTGTCTTATCCACTCGGCCATGGTCGGACACCAATTTTTCTGTATCCGCCACAGGAGGGTTGGAGTAAAATAAATAAATTAACCTTAAAAAAAGCTATAAATTCCAAACTATAAAACAACTGATAAACAATAAAATTGGGGTTGAACATTAGTTATAATAATTATTTATTCCTAATTTTATAAAAATCAATCATATTTCCTTCATTTTATGAATATTAGATAATGTTTTGAATTTATAAAAATTTTATAAAATTCCCCCAATTTCGGTTCTAGAATTGGGGATACAACGGTAATTTATTCTCAATTATATGTTCAAAAATCTGGTTACCTTATCTAACGCACATTCACATTACATTTGGAGAAAATCACCCAAAATCCAAACTGTAGATTGACAGATACGCGGTAGACCAGAACCTTGGACCTTCACATTTCAACCATGTTCGGTGACTTATCCTCTCGGCCATGGTGGGATAAATAGCAAGTATCGAAAGCATAAATTAAAAAGTATTACTATAACAATATGTATGTGCTGCTTGCTGGTTTTATACCGTTAAGTTTAGAAATTACACTTCTGGACCGATATCGGTTATGCAGTACATCCCCGAAATCGCATGTTAACCCTAAAATACTTGACGCAATCGGACCGTTGCATGCCCGAAATCACCTTTCTTTTGCCTACGCCAACGCATTTTGCCGACACAGAACCGACACCGCTCCAATTACCATCATGCCAGTGCCGACATCGAAACGGCACTGCCGATGTCGGCCCATCCCTTACCCGATACGGCTGTGTTTGCTGGGAGTGCTTTGACAGTAACACAGGAAAATGCTATACTGCAACGGGTAGAAGAAACGACCAAGATAAACACAGTAAGTGGCCAGTGAACCGAATTTGAATAAAGACTCTCCGGAACACTGGCCAGTAAATGTGTAGGCCACCATACTCGGGGATCGCCTGCTTAGACCATATCTGTCACCTAGTCACTGACCTAGTCACCTGGATAATTCTCGCAACACCTCCCCTCCTACTTAGTATTTCAAGCCGATGGCCTAGATGGCATACCCTTAGCGGCAATCTGTGCTCGTGTATGTCATTTTTGGAATACCCCGACCACTGCATATGATGTGGAAGACCAGTTCAATGGCCACCATGATTGCCAGATCTCATATCATTGTATATTTTCTTAGGGAGCTGTCTCAAGGAATTGGTGGACCGAGAATTTGTGACTACACAAACAGACTTATACTGACTGTACTTCGTTGCAGACTGTGTACTGTAAGCTGAAAATAGTGAAATTGTAAACTATAATTTTGAAAATTATTTTCTACTCTTCAAAGAGGAAAAACTGCAGGAATTAAAGAAGACCGGAAACATATCTAGTATGTAATACTTTGCAATATTTTTATATGATAAATAAAAAATATGCATCTTAAAATTATAGTCACGTAAGCTTTTTCATAAGGTAAGTGTGGAAAATTTAAATTTTCTGTTTTAGACCCCTATATAACGAACAAAAATTATCGATCCCAATGAATTCGTTAAATTGGTGTCCAACTGTATGTTACAAATATTTTTTTTAAATAATGAAAAGTGTCCAAACCCACAGTTAAATTATAGTGTCATTAAAATGCAAATTTTCTGATACTTCTTTCATTTAGTAGTTATTTCAATTCTTTAAATTCTTAAAACAGATTTTCGAACTTTCTTAAGAAATTCAAAATGTTCCATGTGCTTGAAATTTTGTTGGAACTTACTGCAATTTGATTAAAAGCTCATTTATAAATGTTCAAATGCTCAGATTGTCATCAGAAATCATTCATGAATGTTTGAGTATAATTTAGAATGAGTTGTTTTTTAAATCCTATTTTTTTATGTTTTTTAATTTTTAGTTGATATTTTGCCGAAAATCATTATACCAAAATAACTTTTTTTTACTACATTTTCAATTGTAAAAATAGAAAACTAACATCAGTTGTAGCTACAAAAACCTGGCTTAAAAAATTATGTGTCAGAGGCAGAAATTCACGTGCATTAGACTTTTTTTTCTATAAGATCATTAATTAGCATATTATAATCTTTTTCTTAACCCATTTCCATAACCTTGAAGGGGAAACGTTTGTTTTGACGTTCAGGTTTTCAGATATCGCCGCGTCGGTTGTGTCATACCCTGCGCGAGAACTTATGCTATTGTTCTGAGCTACCTTCTGTTTTCGATGTACCTTCCTAACTTATTTTTTAATTGATGAGTTCTAGTAGAACTAATTTTGAACCTGCAAGGGGGAAAAAATCTGTGGTTGAATTTTTCAATAAGTTTTTTTAATATTGCCACACCAGGTATGCCACATCCTGCAGTACTTCTGCTATAATTCTGAGAGAGGCTCTAGTTCTGAGTAATATAAACACGTTTTTATATTGTTCCTCGAGTAGTACTTATAAATGTATGGTTACAATTATATTTATTTTTTCATTTTTTACCTCTTCGTTTATCGGTTTTATGGCAAAAAACATAAAAAAACACAATGGTGTATGATATACCTTCACGAACAATCCCAGGTAAATTAAACAATTAAATGAACTTTGATTTAGTATTTTTCGTAATCATTGACACTATGTCAATGTACAGAGTTTTATAGCAATTGGCTTGCAGAAAAGGTTTTTTATGCTCCAGTATCGCCTTAAAAAACAACAAAACTAAAATAGCTGGTAGCATATATATATATCTAATATATAATAGCTTACTTACGTAAAGTGAAATCCCAAGATAATCCAATGATAAAGTGAAAAAAATATAAAAAAGTAGATAGCACATGGTGCCAATTAACGAGCTTATACCGGATAAGTGTTTAAATATAGCCTTTTAAGGCAATGAAAGAGTGGAAAAATTGAATATAAAGCGCCAAATTAGAACTGGTGTGCTTTTAAGCCTAATCACATGTAATCAGAAATAGACGGAAAATGGAATTAATATTGAAATGGTGTGCTCTATCATCAGGCGCCACCGCACACACATTTCAATTTAATCGAAAAAAACAATAATAGCTAGGTTTCTGCAAGTTACCTGACCAAAATTAGGGTCCTTTTGTAACTTGGGGGCGCGACCGTAGCTATTAGAAATAAACAACGAGGAAGTGGACCGACACGAAGATCAAAGCTCAGTAATGGAGGCAGTATTAGTGCATGTTGCCATCAGAGAAGGCTTAATGCAATCAATAGACAAGTAATGCCATGGAGTGTGAATAAAAAATGATATATTAATATTACTTTGGAAGTATGGAAAGGAAAAGAATAAATAAATAAAAAAAGTAATAATTAAATGAATAAATAAAAAGAATAAAAATGGTAATAATTAAATGAATAAATAAAAAGAATAAAAATGGTAATAATTAAATGAATAAATAAAAATGGTAATAATTAAATGAATAAATAATAAAATAAATATTACACTAGTATAGCTAGCCTATGTTTTACGTAGTACTAGCTGCAGTAGCTAAGACGTACTTAGTTGAGGTTGTGGAAATGGAGAAAAACTGTAGAAATAATTTTAACAGTAATGATATTGATAATAATTATATTCATTTATTATTGCTATTTATGCTAATATAATTGTAAAATATTTATGTAGAACAGTACTCTGCTTGGCTTCATTGTTTACAGACTCACATAAAAAGGAAAAAGTACCAGTAATCAACCATTCTTAAATATAGATTTTTTTTTAATTAAATAAAATATATAGAGATATATTTTATGGCTTTTTTTTTTAATATAGAAAGAACCAACAACCAACCCCATCCTCACCAACCAATATTCTGATTAGGACATACAGTTTTTTTGATTACATAGAGGATATAAAATGGAAGTTAGAAATTTACTGGGATAATTGTATTTTATAGCAGTTTTATATAGGTCAGTTAAGTTATTGGCCTTAAAACTATTGGTACATAGAGACTCTATTCTATACTTATGATTAGAGATAATATTTCTAAACACAGAAGTGTGCATACATGAAGTGAAATGAGTGAAAGTATTAACCTGAAAATTAAAGTCATTTCTTTTATTATATATATTAAAGGATAGACTCTTATCGTCATTGATTCTAATTTGTAAGTCTAAAAAATTAATTATTCTATTATTATTAGGATTTTTTATTAGTTCTAGGGCTGAATGGTAGGCTATGGGTAGGTGGTCAATATCACTAAAAGTATTGTCAGTAGCTATTGTTATTATGTCATCTATGTACCTGTATATTATAAGAGAAGGATTATTGTAATTTTTTTCATAATTATATAAATATAGGTCTGCTAAGTAACTGGAATTGGAACCACCTTGTGGTATTCCTATAACTTGCTTATATAATTTATTATTATGTAGAATGTAGTTATTATAGATTATGAACTTTAAAAGATTTTCGAAATACATAGTATCTATGTAAGAAGGCAGGGTTATATTATTATTACTATGTATAAATAGATTCAATATTATATTGTATAAGTCGTCTAGTGGTATACTATTGAATAAGTCTTTAAAATCATAAGTTGATATATTAATTACATCGTGTAGAGCATTAATCTTATTTTTTAGTTCACAGCTATTACCTATAGATACAGAAGAAGTGTTAGATTTTATGTACAGATCATGCATAGCAGTAAGTATTTTTAGTAATATTTTGCTTGCTACATTATTATACATCCTATAGTAACAGTGTTACATCCTATAGTAACAGTTCTGAATTTTAGTGGCGTTTTATGAAACTTTGGTATTAGCACTAAGTAGGGATATTTTAGATTGTCATGCTTGATTTTAAGTAACTTGTGGAAAGCTAAGATCTTTTTGTTAAATGTTATCTCAGAGATAGATGTTAGACTGAAATTTGGATTATTGTTAATGGATGAAGCTAAGAGATTGTGATATAACTGATATATATATATATATATTACAGAAAAATGGGCTCTCTGAAATAACATAATTTACATAAATTTTCCGTAATAATAATCATGTTTAGTGTTAACTGAAGTATTTTTTATCAATTATTTCAAATAATTGCAATTTTTTAACTATACCTTTCCCCTTCTTGTATTTTATACTTATAGAGTGATCTCATAATTTTAGCTATATTTTTAGCGCTCCGTTTTAATAGCTGACTTACTTTTATAATCAAAAGCTATGTGTGTTTTATCGGCTAAACAAAATAATTAAAATTATGTGATAAAATATGTGTTCAAAGTAAAAAAATACAAGGATTGTTCTGTCCACTGGCATATCAGCTGCACAAAATTCACAGGCATTAACGGCCAGTAGCTTCCTTATAATAGTCCGCTCAGTACAGAAGCTTTCACAGATCCTGTAATTCACACTCAAAATAAAACACTTCCACAAGCAAAAATTCCGTAGAAAATTATGAGGAAAATCGTACACAGAGTCCCTCATGAGTCAGCAATGAAGAATGTACTCACAGCACATAAAAACCAGCTTCTCATATGAAGCAAAATATAGCTTACAATAGCACAATTTACAGCGTAATGCAACGAACTCACAGACGTCTATTCTGTGTAGCAGACAGAAACAAACTGACTCAACTGTGGCAATCCATTGCTTTTATAGTTTACGCCGAACACAGGAGAAGGTTCTAGAGAAAACTATCCCCGGAATGTTGTAGTATCCCCCATTTATGGTTACGTTAGCTTAGAGTTTCAGCTATGAAAATAAGTTAAAAGGAAATCCATTAAATGAATATATTTTTTAAAATTTGCACCTGCATGTCAAATTTGGGGTTATCCCACCTAACTTCAGTTGTAGCTAAAGATAGTAGCTTTAGCTACTACTTTTTAAAAGTTTTTAAAAATGCGCATACAATCAGAGCATATTTGGCACCTCGGCTTATGCAAAAAAGTGTAAACTAAATTGTGTAAAAAAAGTGCAGTAATTGATTCAGGAGAAACGAAAGAAAAAGATGGGCATGGCCGGTTTTTCGGATGGTGCCATCTGTCATTGCACGTAAGAACGAACATTTGGATTTTATTTAATTTCTATATAAATTCCATTTTCTGGGCTTGGGGTACGAACTGCAGACCTTTGGCGTGTCAGGAAAATATGCTAACCACAAGACGCTCGGTAATCGGTGTGTAATGGCTAACGTTTGAACTCAGAAGTGTTTCAATTTCATGAACGTTTATCTATCTTATATAAATAAAACGACTTTGGTATGTGTATTACTTGAAATTAAAAAATGTTGCGATTTCTATCAGTTTCAAGCACCTGGAAATCCAGTACGACCGTTAAAAAAAAAAAAAAAAAAAAGTTTGCCAACCTGTCGGTCTGTTATTCTGCGTGACGCTTTTCTTGTTCCAGCATCACGTAAAATTGGCTGAAGCGAATAAAATGAAATTGGGTGACATGACATGTGGTCACTCAAGTTAAACTACAGGCCTCGATTTTTTTTTATTCATTAGATTTTACGAGATTTTGCGCAGACTATTTCAAATTGCGTTAATCTTTATTCGCGTACCACATAGAAACGACTAAAACGAAAGAAATGAAATTTAGTGACATGATAGGCGATCTCTCAAACAAATTATGCGTATGGAATTTTTTTTAAACAGAACAGATTTTGAGATTTTGCGAAATTGTTCCAAAGTGCGTAACTATTTGTTCGCGCATCAGGTAATAACGATAGAAACGAAGGAAATAAAATTTGGCGACATGATAGCTGATCACTCACCCTAAACTAAAGGCATCATATTTTTAAAAAATTTCCATTAGATTTTTAGATTTTTGTGATAATCGTTTTAAACTGGGTAAAGTGTTGTTCGCGTATCACGTAATAACGACTTAAGCGAATAAAACAAAATTTAGTGACATGATAGGTGGTCAAACAACTTAAACTATGCGCGTAGAAATTTTTAAAATTTGGAGTAGATTTTGAGATTTTGTGAAAATTATTCAAAATGTGTATCCCAGCCAGAAAATGTTTGCACTTTTCTTTGCAAAAAAAAAAAAAATACAGATTTTGCATAAAAAGTGAATATTTTTGAATACGTTGAAAATTATACAAGGTTTGTGCACATTTTTTGATTATGTGGCATATGCATTTTTTACAATGCATAAAAACTGCATGCAATTTGCAAAAAAAATTTATACTTTCAAAGTATTAAAAAATATCCCCTTTTTATGCAGAAATTGTGCACAATCTATACTTTTTTGCGAAAAAAGTGCAGACTTTTCTAGCTGAAATTCAAGAAAAAAGTTTTAAATTCATTTTTCTCAAAAAATATTGATTTACGGCCATGCATATGGGGGCGAAAACTGTAGTATTTTGGTCCCCTATCACGTCTTACTAGGAATACGTCGAGTTATCACTAACCCTGTAGATTCCAGTTACTGATAAAATTTGTAGACAATCTCATTTTCACAACAAGAGTTAAAGAAAATTATTAGACTCTCACAATAGAAAATAAGTTTTATTACTAAAAGAGGTTTTGATCTACCTCCTTGTTCTCATACGTATTATTGCAGAACACTCTGCTTGTTTCCTGGGTTCGTCGTTCTAAAGTCCGATTGGTGTAGAAAGTTCTAATAAAAAAAAAAAAGTCACTTGTCAGGATGGAACACAAACTTTATTGCTTCTAGAACTTCGTCGAACAATCAGCTGTACAAAAATTCTCAAGCACAATTAAACAGGAATGTGCTTTTGACAGTCTGATTAGATCTGAAGCTCTCACAAATGCTGTTTTTCTCACACTAAATAAGTCACTTTCACAGGCAAAAAGTCAGTGAAAATATTCGAGGGATATCGTACACAATCCCTTAAGACACAGTAATGAAGAATTTGCACACAGCACTTTAAATACAGCTTCGGAAAGCAAGCCAAAACTAGGGATGGACGCGAGACAACTTTTTTTGCGAGACGAGACAGAGATTTGCAGCTTTTTTGCGAGACGAGACACACATTTTTAACATTACGATATAGGGATTTTTGCGAGACGCGAGACGCTTATTTTTCGTCTCGCGTCCATCCCTAGCCAAAACACAGTTTCTATAGCACTATTAATTCACAAAGCAAGCGTACTCTCTCAGAGAGCTCTGTTCACAATACGGGTGCTCGCTCACACTGAACTGGGGCTTCTGAAACGCGCCGGTATATATAGGAGAGGCAGAAGCAGCGGGCAGCTTCCAGGAAAGTATATTTCTCGAGGGTTCTACATAAAGCGGGAATATTGCAATATAGAAGTGAAATGTTAGGTTATTATGCGTTTTTAATGCAGGAAAACCAACTTCCAGGCCTCATTGGGAAAAACGCGCCAAATGACCAAAATGTCGCCAAGCTTGGCGACATTTGGCGAAATATTGCCAAATTTGGCGCCAAAAATAAGTCCCCAAAAGTGAAGAGATCGAGGCCCTAGTACCAATATTTCTCGAGATTTCTAGAAACCCCTACAAAAGGGGAAACCAAAACCTCCATATCTCCGGTGCTAGTTGACGGATTTTGATGCAACAAAAAGCAAAGTTCAAATATTTGAAACTTAGAATACTAATTTTAAACTATTTTAAGCCCCAGAACAGCGGGTTGCCCCGAATATTCGTAACAGTATAATTATTTATTTTTCAAATGTTGTAATCACTATGTTTTGCAGCCTTCATACTCCTAAAGCCAGAATTCGAAAAAAATTCGTTTTTTTTGTCTAAATTTTCATCTAACTATAAATTAAAATACCGCCAAACGTCTTAAGAATATTGCACATTGCAGACGATATAGTATTAAATGAAGAAAGTGAAATAACAAACACGGTGATAATATTGGGTCGGTAAAAAAGTAATTGCGTTTTTTATATGAAATTCAATATATATAAATTTTCTATCAGGAAATTATTCTTCAAGTTCGCCCATAGCTGAGTAATATTCAAGCTTGTAGTCAGAAGAGCAGAGAGCAGCCTCTAACTCCTGCCAACATTTCACCAGTCTAAGAGAACCAACCATAAACGGAAATACTCAATAACAATTTCAAAATTACAAAGATTTTCAAAATCCTGAGCAATCATTTTGCATTTTCCCCATAAATCATGTGTACGAACCAAGGAAGTTATAAACTCACGGGTCATTTGGACCAGACTAAATATTATATTCTACCTTTGATATTCTCAGTACAAAAAACTTTAAGAGAGATTGAAACACTATTTTCCTTGAAAATAACATTAATTTCTTTTAACTCTCGCGAGCGAAATTAATGAAAGGCGAAAAGTTCGGAACCTACAAATAGCGTTTTTCAATTTGCAGAAAGTCCCTTAAAAACGCGCAAAAATTAATTCGCAATATCTCCGAAAATTATCGTAGAAAATTGGTGAAAATTTACATTTATTGTAATTTGAAGGTTTTCTTTCGTTTAATAAAGTCAAAATATGGGGTTGCCATTGAGAAAAACGAAGTTGATGCATAATTAAATATGAAGACGGCCCCTGATGCAAATTAAATTACTAGTAAATTAAAGTACGCGTTATTTGCAAACGAATGGTATATATAACTTTACTGTACGACGAACGACGGCGAAATAAAGAGCAAGTGGGACTTTTTTTTTCCGCAGCTGTACATAAATCATATATGCTGAAATTTGAATTTTGACTCATATTATTTGAGTGTTTGTGAAGTGTTATTAAGTGTTTCATTGTACCCCAGTACACGGGTACAATGAAACACTGTCACCTCATTTACCTTTTGCAACTTTTTAAATATGAAAATGCTATTTACGAACTAAAAAAATTAATTTAGATGAGGGAAAGAGTAATATAAGTATATCCATTAATTTTGTTTTTATACATGCAAATTTCTAAGCAGGAAAAAAATAGTAAATTTTGTATTGTTGTACCCCAACTTCCCCTATTTGAGAGAAGTGTATTTTGTATGAATACCTTACATGAGGTTTATATTTTTTACATCATAAAACAATAATTAGTTCAAACATTCACTATGGAGTTAGCCTTTCAGTTTGAAAAATAAGACATCATGCAATAAAAATATTAACGAATGAGGCCATGTTATTAGTGCATGATAAATCATAGTGAAACTTTTGTCATCAATCGAGTATGTTGTTTTTACTTGACAAACTAAGCAAAGGGAAAAGTCAAAGTTATATAGGTGCCTTTAACAAGAATAACGAGGTTTAGATTTTAGTTCATTTATTGTCCTGTTTTTAGCTATGTAAAAAGTTTGTGTTCTCTTTTTAGAGAACAAAAATAATATTTCACTTGATTAAAAACTTCCATTATCATGCGAAAAGATTGACCAATGTTTTACGCACTTTTCAATTTTATTGTAACTATGATGCGCATAGTGCAACGCTTTGTTTACTGCCTGGCATGTATCTGAACATAGCTCCCGTTTCAACAAAACTACTAAAATATGAAGCACTATACAAAAAAATTTAAAATTTATAAACAGTCACTTTTAAAATGGTGTATATTATGCCATGCGATTTCGCCCCGAACCCCCATCCTCTCCCCCCCGCCCAACCCCAAGAAATCCAGTTCGTTCTTTCCACTTGATATGTTGCGACGCATCTCAGTACTGTCGTGTACAAAGGCTTCCTGCTCATTGTCTTGACATACGGAGAGATATTTGACGAGTGTAAAATCATCTGTACAGTAGGGCGGGCCGAAAAATGCACTTTGGCACCGATTTTCGAAATCGATAAGAGCCTAGTGCGGAAAAGTTGTCCCTTAGGTTGGTTAATAACGGTGTAATTTTTCTTTTTTTTTTATCGGACAATATCTTCAATCAGCGCCATCGCCTTAAAAATCGGGATTTCGGTAAAAAAACAGACATTTTGTCCCCAAAACTATATTTTTGAAAATTTTCGAAATCGATAGCAGCCGAGTGCGAAAAAGTTATGCCTTCGGTTGGTTAATAAGCATATATATATATATTTTTTTTTAATTGGACAATATTTTCACACGGCGCCGGGACCTTTAAAATCGGGTATTTTGGCCAAAACAGATAATTTCTCCTGAAAACATGCGAATTTTAGAAATTGATATCAGCCTTGTGAGGAAATGTTCTTTACATGATATACTTTTATAAAAGTAACCGTACTCAAATAAGAATAAATAAAAGTTTACCGGATTTTGGAAATCGCTAACTGTGAAGTAAAGTTGCCTCTTGCTTTAATTAATAAACGTGTAAGTTTTTTTTTTTCAGATGTGAGCAGCATATTTTGGTGGCCCCTGCACCACTATTTACTGCTTTCTTCTGTACCAAGCAGGCAATCAAATATGTGCAATGCAGATCTTTGCTTATATCAGAGAATTCACTGAAATAACCCAGAACTCACCGCGAGGATGTGGCTGCATATCGAACTCCACCCCAACCATCCAACCATATATTTAGAGTGCGCACGTAATGGCTTCTAATTTTCTTATTTATCTGCTGTCTGTTCTGCTGGTGATTTCTGTACTTCGATTTACTTTCGAAGGATGGCATTAGTCGTTGTTGAAATCAAAGGCGATCGGTCACGGAGTCTCCTTCCTTCCTCCATGGTGTTTCAGACAGGCAACAACCACAACAAGACTCACACAGGCAAGACTCAGACAAGACTCAGACAAGCAAGGTCATTTGGAATACCAGTGTTTTCGGAAGAAGAATAAAGGAAGGTACGACCAAGCCTTCGTTTGTGAAACATCCATGTGTGAAGTGCAGTTTTCCTCTCAAACTAAAGGAAATGAGGACAGCCTTCAAGAATTTCTGATAGATACTGCAGCAACATCTCACTTTTGCCGGGAAAGGAGCTGGTTTCACAATTTAGAGTCCCTCCCCCCTACTCCAGCACTGGTCGCTGACAAGAAATATACCTGCAAAGTGAGAGGTACTGGTGACATTGACTTCTGGGTAAAAGATATAAAAGGTACTGAAAAATAACTTTAAAAAATGTTTTGTATGTTCCAGACATGAGACGAAATTTAATTAGTGGGGCAAAATTAGATTTAGCGGGATTTAAAATAATTTGGAAAAATAATAGAATGTGTGTTTACAATTCTAGAAATGAATATCTTTTTACCGTGACACATAAAGGAATGTTATATGTATTAACGGATTATCCTGTATCTGAGGATGCCTTGTACATGAGTATAAATCTAGGTCTCGCTCATAAAAGATTATGTCATTTAAACGTGTCTGCGATTAAACAAATGAGTAAAAGTAACAGTGTAAAAGGGTTAGAAAACCTTCCTGGGGATAATAAAAGCCAAAACTGTGTAGCGTGTAATGTAGCTAAATTAACTCGTGTGTCGTTTAAGAAAGATTACGTTTATAAAAAACAAACAAAATCCGTTTTAGACAAAGTTCACATTGATCTTTGGACTGCTCCAGTGAATTCATTAGGAGGCAGTAAATACTTTTTATCGATTATCGATGATTACTCGCGAAAAAGGATATATAGATTATAAAAAATAAAAGTGAGGTATTTGATTGCTTTAAAAGGTATCTATCTAGAGTAGAAAGAGAACTAGGAAAAAAATTAAAATGTGTAAGGAGTGATAATGGGCTAGAATTCTGCCATAATGAGTTTGACTGTTTCTTAAAGAAGTTAGGAATTCGCTTT
The DNA here is from genome assembly GCA_038373885.1 of Cheiracanthium punctorium. Lineage (NCBI taxonomy): Eukaryota > Metazoa > Arthropoda > Arachnida > Araneae > Cheiracanthiidae > Cheiracanthium > Cheiracanthium punctorium. The sequence continues at coordinate 74,129 of JAWZYV010014956.1, read as the reverse complement.
GAAAGAACTTCCGTGTATACTCCTGAACTAAACGGAAGAGCAGAGAGGTATAATAGAACGTCGATGAACGGGGTAAGAGCCATGCTTCATGAGAGTAGGTTACAACCTAGATTCTGGGCAGAAAGTTTACACACTTACGTGTACACTCAAAATAGAAGTATTCATAAACTAACAGAGAATAAAACTCTCTTGAGATATGGTCAGGCTATAAACCTTCCGTAAAACATTTAAGCACATTTGGCTCGTTAGCATATGTGCATGTTCCAAAAAGTTCATAGAAATAAGTTACAGGCAAGAGCGAAAATAGGAATATTTTTAGGATACTCTGCAAGTCGCAGAGGATACAGAATATGGCTACCTAAAGAAAAACGGGTTATAGAAAGCATTCATGTTAAGGTAGACGAAACAAAAAATGGTGTAAATACTCTATTTGGCCGAACTAAACATTATGATTATCCAATATACGAACTGAATAACAATTTAGCAGAGATGGACGACGTTGATTCTGGGGAAGGGGAAACTTCTAAAATTGTTTCAGGTACGAAAGAAGTAAGAACAAACGAATCGGTAAACATAGCAACATGGAGGAGGTTGGAAAAACCTAGAACAAAAAGTAAAAGGATAGATGTGTATTATTATCCCCCTGATAACACAAGACTTTAGATCAATGGAAGATGTTGAGAGATACTGTAAGAAAAATCGGTTAACATTTGACGCTGATCAATTTGACTTTAAACAGAAAACTGAAAATCCTAACTTCCTATCTGAAACAATTGATAATTCAGATTCTGAATCCGAATTGCAGAATGATGAAATTTACAATGTAATTAACGAAGTGTATAACATGGAAATTCCTCAATCATATGAACAAACACAGACCTCCCCCAATAAAGAAAAATGGGATAATGCCATGTTAGAAGAAATGAAACTGATGCGTAGTAGAAAGGTTTGGGAATTAGTTAAACCACCGCAAAATACAAAAATATTGGGTTGCAGATGGGTGTATAACGTAAAATATGATGATAAAAACAATATAAAAAAATACAAAGCCCGTCTGGTGGCTCAGGGTTTTAAACAAAGACCTGGAATTGACTTTACAGATGTTTTTGCTCCTCTTGTAAATTTTGATGTTATAAAATTCATATTCGTTCTGCTAGTTTGCATTTTAAATTGGACGCACGCACAAATTGATGTAAAAGGTGCATTCTTATACGGAACCTTGGATACCCCTCTATTTATGCAGCAACCTGAAGGGTATAAGGTAAAAGGATACGAGAATTATGTTTGTTTATTAAAGAAGTGTATTTATGGATTACATCAGAGTGCTCGTCAATGGAACTGTGAGGTAGAAAAAGCATTAATTACACTTGAGTACAATAAATCGGAATGGTGTAATGGAATGTATCATAAGAAAAATGTTGTACTGTTAATCTATGTTGACGACATAGTAGTTTTCGGCAAAACGCAACATGATGTTCAAATAACAATAAAAAAAAATATCGGTAAAGTGTTGGAAATAACTGAACTCGGACCTGTAAGGTACTTATTGGGTGTAAATTTTGAGAAAAAAGGGAACTCTTTATATTTACATCAGGAAACTCATATTGACAAATTAATTTCAAAATTTAAATTGTTGCCTAAACGGCATGTTAATTTACCTATTAAAGTTGGGTGTATTTTACCAGAAAGAGTAAAAGAAAGTGAAATTACGGAAACTGAATTAATGAAAAAAATACCATATAAGATGTCTGGCTTTTATTTCTAGTAGATCTAGACCAGATATCTCATTTGCCGTGAACACTGTCTCAATTTTGCAATGCATATACTTATCATCATTGGCTACTAGTTGTAGATATTATGAATTATGTATTTAAAACAAAACATTACAGAATTGAATTAACGAATGTTAAAAATGATTCATTGGTAACTTATTCAGATTCCAGTTGGGGTTGTAGTTTAAACGAAAGGCACTCTACAACTGTATATATTACTTTTCTCGGAAATGTTTAAAACAAAAATGCGTAGCTTTAAGTTCTATGGAAGCAGAATTTGTTGCTTTATCTGAAAGTGTAAAAGATTTGATTTGGTATGCTAGAATATTAAATGGATTAAATATAATAAAGCAACAACTTCCTGTATTGCTTTGTGATAATGTAGCAGCCGTATACTTTACGAAAAATAACATTGAAAACAGCAAGACAAAACATATTGCTATAAAATACAAATTTATTCGGAAGCTACTTAGTGATAATGAATTTGAATTGAGATACGTAAATACAAAACAAAATTTGGCAGATTTTTTGACTAAGCCACTAGTTAGAGAAAAATTTGATATGGCTGTTACGAGAATGTTTAATTTGGGTAAGTCTCCGAGACCGAAGGGGCCGTATGTTGAAATCAAAGGCGATCGGTCACGGAGTCTCCTTCCTTCCTCCATGGTTTTTCATCCAGACAACAACCACAACAAGACTGCTGCTTATGTAAATGCCGTCTTTGATGAAGAAAGCGTAAAAGTTGCTCGGACTGAAAGAGGAGAGAACGCTGAGAGGCATACATGCCTGACTAGTGTTGCTGTTCGTCTCGGGCGAAATGCAAGCCCGTTTAATTAGCCGAAAGTCATATCGGTGTTATGTATAATTTTGAATTGTGTTTGACAGCAAGTTAAGCTGTACTTTTGTTGAACTGTAAATAAGTTTTTGAGATGTTAAAGCATGGATTCGTTTTTGGGCAGTGCTAATTACTGTAAACTTTAAATTAATAGCAGTCGTCGAGATTCCAACTGAGCTCTGATCAGACCATCCCTTGCAATTGGTCCAACCGCAGAAGCTGCAGCCTCTGTAACCATTTTAATTGCTCTTTCTACTGCCTGAGTGTGGAATGGAAATTTCTTTATTTCTACTAAAGCTACTTTATCATACTAGAGATCTTTGCTGCTGATTTCATGAAGCATAGGTGGCTCAGTTACAACATAATTCTTACAGTGCATCAGGTCGGTATAATCCTTTTCATTGAATTCCAACAAAGGAACTATAAACCGTCGTATTCCCCGCTGTGTATTCTGTCTGGCCTTCAAAATCCTTCTAATAGCGTGCTCTCTGGTGTGGTTTGTTTCATACGTAAGCATTGACAGAATATTTTCAGGATGAGCATAAAAGTATTTCGGCTTATTACTCTATCCACATTCTTAAATTCATCTAGAAGATAACGGGACAAAATGATCATCCTCCACAAGTGTCGAGAACCATCTTGACAGTGTGGCCTTGACTTGATTAAAAACCACATCGGCACATACACTTTAACTACGAATTCCTCTAGAATTTTCAATTTTCCCGACACATTTGTAGTAGCAATGTATAAGCGCAGAATTGGACAAGCTGCCGTGAGCCAACGGGAGGAAGATAACTTTCTTGGCTTTTTTTTTTTGCTAACGCAGGTGAGCAATATCCTGATGTGACAGCTTCGTAAACGTGCAGCAAGTACTGTTGATCGGTACTCGGATCCTTTAGTCCGGGAGCCAGCTGGTATTTTTGATGACCAATAACAAAAAATCTGAAATCTCGTCCTATAGTTCATTTAGTTATACATATAACAGAAGTGCACGTCAGCTGGCGCATTTGCGGTGGGTGCAGCCGCCCCGGCATCCCAAACATGTAAAATAATTAAAAAATAATAACTATAGTAAAAAAATTGAAACTTTCTACATGTTTTTATCACGTTGCACACAAATGAAAAAAAACTATTCAGCTGGCTTCAAAGAGGTTGATTATACGTCAGCTGCCGACGATCATCTGCATTCGACTGCATAGCGGTATATACGTCAACATTTAAAGAACGTCCGTTAAGTAAAATAATTTTTAAAAAAAGATGAAATTTGGTGAAGTGATAGTTAACTTTACCAGTTTTAGGAAAAAAATAACCGAGTTATCGGGGGTGGAAAAGGGGTCAGCTGGCGACTGAAAGTTACAGCGTATTGCTACACACACAGGCGCCTGATGTATTGGGTTGGCAACAAAGTAATTGCGTTTTTCCGTATGTCAATATTTCGCCTGGCCAAAACTACTGAAGTTAATTATGCGAAATTTGGCACATACGTGAGTTCAACATAGGTGCTAGATCAGAGAGCATTTTCCAAAATTCGTAATCTTAGGGGGGGTAAGGGGCCAAAAAGTTCTTTTCACATATCCCGCGTGATCTCAAATAAAAATAGAGATATCCGTGAAATTCTTTCTGTAAAATACAGCAGTCACGAATACCTAAAAATTAATTTCAGGACATTTTTAATATTGTCCTCTAAGGAGGATAGAAGCGAAAAAAGGGGAGGGTGGCCATCTTTTATGGACGAAAAAAAATACTGCCAGTGAAATTCTTTCTTTAAAATGTAACAAATATGAATCGTATGTTCACGCACAGCTTACCTGTAATTAAAAACTTGTTGAAAACTTATTTGCTTGAATTTTATACCAGAAAACGCAATCACTTTGTTGCCAACCCAATATTTCACTGCATCTGCTGATCACATTTACACCGCGGAAATTCAGCCGACAACTTCTTTCAGGTAACTTTTATAAAGAATTACTTTTGGTTTCTGATACTCTTCTTACTTTTGGTTTGTTTTTTGGTTTGGTTTCTTTGTTGGTTTCTGATATCTATCAATTTTTAATGTTACATGGTGCGTCTCACAGTGCGTCTAAGATACGTATACTCTCAATTATATTATAAAAATACATAACAATGAGAAAAGTATAGGGGAAGGTGGCCCAAAATAATCCTTGCGGGCTAAATGATCCACATATGTTTTATTAGATACAGGTCGCGCTACCTATCAGATAACACATAAACTAGTTGTGCCAAGTCAAGAAGAAGCAATGGCAATATTTAAGCGATCGGTGTATTACGTGTCTGAGTACAATTCTTCAAAAACTGGGTTTTATCATATCTATTACGAGGTAAGCACTAACTTTCTTATTTATTTAGAAATACAATATTTACAGAAATATGACTTGGTTGACTGAACAAAGTATGCTTTTAGATGTGAATTGCACTTATTTAGTTTATGTTTCTCGCCGAGTTCCAGTATTATGAATTAATCTTTCTACCCTGTCTGGGTCGATTCGACCCATTTCTAAAATTGATCTTGCGATATCTTCCACAGATTTTAATTTAGATCTTTCAAACTTTATGTATTCCTCAAAAATGTGGTCTCGTTTAATATGTGAGTTTTTCAGAGTCGTAAGAGTTTTCTTTGATCACCCTGAAAAAAAAAGTGGCATTTTATCTGTCTGGGTCGAATCGACCCATGTTATTAGTATGCGTAGAAATACTACATAGAAAACCCATTCATATTTTGAATAGACTTTATTTTCTTGTGTGGTCGATAGATGGGACAGTATATCGAAGGATAAATATGATCTATTATCTGCCTGGTGTGCTTAGCCATTTCTTTTTTAGTTCAATAACATGGCAAATCGCAAACGTAAACTTTCTGAAGAAGAGATCAGAAAACTCTTACAAGGGCTTTCTGATCAAGAGCTTTCAGATCTATCTGATATAGGTGAAGATGAATGAGTTGAAACAGATGAATCAGATCACATATCGAATGAAGATATTTCTCATGAAGAGCTAGATACGTCAGATATTGAAGAAAGCATTCAACCAGCGTCTACGTTTGTTAGTAGAAACAAAACTGGATGGTGTAAAGTCGCTCCTACTTCATGCAAAGATCGATAAGTAATCTAATTTCAATTTATAGTTATTTTTCTATGTCCTTACAACGCTTTGAAACAATTAGGCAGTTCCTTAGGTTTGACAACAAAAAAAGCAGAACAAGTCGTCGACGCCTAGATAAATTAGCACCAATAACATCATTATTTCGAGGTAAGTGCCCATTTAGGCAATATTTACCAACAAAGCCAAGAGAGAAGTGTGGAATTAAATTATCGTTGATGTCGGATGTAAAAACAGCATACGTTTACAACGCTGAAACGTATACTGGAAAGCCTCTTCATGGTGAGCGTGATATAAACCAAGGAAGAAATGTTGTTTTGCGCCTGGTAAAGGCAGTTGAGGACACTGCTCGGAAAGGTTGGATAATTTTTTAACCGATTATATCCTTTCAGAAAAATTGTTAAAGAGAAAATTAACACTTGTTGAGACTCTCAGAAAAAATAAACCGTTTATTCCTCCTGAATTTCAAGCATCACCTGATAAGGCTGTATTCTCCTCAGAGTTTGGATTTCAACAGGATAAGACTCTGGTATCGTGTATTCCAAAAAGAAATATGTGAGTGATTCTTCTTTCCACTATGCATCAAGACGCAAGAGTGTCACAGAAAAATGAAAAGAAACCAGATATAATCTTATATTATAATGAAACTAAAGGTGGAGTGGACACAGATAAACTAGCTTCCATCTATACATGTAAGAGAGGAATAAGGGGGTGGCCGGTTTGTTTGTTTTATAATATGATTGATCTAGCTGCAATTAATGATTTTATTGTTTTCATGCACGTCGTATAATGAACGCAAACTTTTCAAAAGACGGCTTTTTCTGAAAGAACTCGGAAAACAGCTGACAGACTCTCAAAGAAATCGCCAGGAAAAAACGAATGTGTCGGTAGCTATAAACAAGAAGTGACTAGCTGTAAAAGAAGGCGATGCAGATAATTTGAAAACACCTAAACGAGGAAGGTGAAAAGGATGCGGCCCTAAGAAGGATAGAAAAACTCAGACAAGATGTGGATCTTGCCAGTCATTTCTTTGTCAAGAGCATGCAAATTCTTAATCATGTATTAAAAGGTAAAATAATATGTAATGTGCAATAATATTTCATATGTAAGTAAAATAGTAAGTAATTATTTCGTGCGTTTAAATATTTTAACAAGCCACATACGCAATCAAGGAATCGGTCGAACTGGGGGAGGAGGGGGGGGACAGTAAAAAGGAGGTATAAATGAGGTAAAATATACATACTTAATCATTAACTAATAATAGCTTCCAAAATGAGCTAAACGGGAGCTATTGTAAAAGACTTGAACAAATCTATACGGACTGGGTCGATTAGACCCATCCAGGTAAAACGTAACTTTTTTTCAACTGGGTAGGAAGGTTAAAGTGGGAAGCCATACGGCCGGGTACAATGATCCATCGACTGAAGAAACTGCAGTACAAGACCCTAGTCATCATGGCAGAACTTGAAACGTTCTCAAAATGCATGACTCCCCATTTAATTATTTAATTCATTTCTGAATTTATTGTAGGCCACAATTTTTGAAGTAAAACTTCTTTAGTGGCGACTAGGGAGTAACTCAGATTTTTTTTCTGACGGAAGTAACGCTCAGTAAAGGAAGTAACGTACACGCTCCGAAAAAGAACCACTCAAAATCCTACCTTTTCGACCTGCTTTCACAGTTCCCTGAATTCATCGTGTAAAAATACGAGGACCCTGTTAGAGAAAAACAGCCAAGAGCCGTATCTTAGAGACATCAATCTTTATATATCAATAAGCGTTTTTAAGGTACATCCAACATAATATTTTACATGTAATCCCAACCTCACAGGAGGTTCTTGATAATCCTTATTTTTAGATGTATAATATACAATACATGGTTTTGGAAAATCGCATAAAAATGGAACCTGCCTGCAATCGAACCGGAATTGTCAGGGACTGATTTACGGCGGGGCATTCGGGGCACGTGCCCTGGCCCCCCGATTTTTAGGGGCCCCCAAAACTTCCTTTTATGTAATCATAATAGCTACTAAAGTTATCTCTCAAGAGAAAAATTTCTGATTACTTCATTTCATCACAAATATTTAAAATTTTTAATTTAATGTAACTTGTAACGCTAAAAATTATGCATTCGATTCGACATTCGATAAATTCGATATTCGCAAATTCGTTCAGACACCTCAGCATGCTCCTCCTTTTGTCTTTTCAAAGGTGTGTGACGGCTGTAAATACCCATAAAAACATTTCAAAATCGTAAAGTTCATGTAAATGGATCTGTCGTGACATTTTACTGATTTGTAAATGTTTGCGTATGGTTAACTTAGGAATGATAATTGGTTTTAACTTAATTTAAGTAATATTCTGCGGAAAATTTTTGTGCAGGCGCCCCCAAAAGTATTTGTGCACTGGGCCCCCCAAGTATGTAGATCGGTCCCTGAGAACAGTAGATGGAAACGTCAGTTTGAGAACACAGAACAAGGGGGTGGAACACCACAATTAAAGGGACAGTAGCTGCAAACGAACCTAAACAGCAGAGGAAAATTTTCGTTTAAGAACACTGTTGGAGGATCATAGTACTTCGATCCCACGAAGGTAAATTTATAGGAGGGGACACTTCTCTAAAAAGTTGGATAACGCCGTAGTTGCAAACAGATGGCGCTACGCACACTGGGTAACTGCGCATCTCAGGTTTAGATTTCCATCGAGGCGAAGTAAATGGAGATCGTTGAAATAGCAGAACTTCAAAAAATTAAATACATAAACTTAAGAACGTGATATATAGAAATTATTGGCTTCAGATGTGTTTTAATTACATAATTGTCTTAGAGTACTATTTCGTAATGATTATAGGCAATAGTTTCGAAGCGAAGTGATATTATTATTTGTCAAATGCCAGTTACATTGGCCGTTACGCCATTAAACTCCTAAATATTATGTGTCATGTCTGTTATTATTTAAAGCTGTATTTTAAGAAATGTTAGTAAATTTAGAAGAATGTAGTTTGTGCGAACGCAATATTTATAATGATATATATATTGTTGCGGAATTACTCGGCTACTCCTTGGGTTCGTCGTTCTAAAGTCCTGTTGGTGTAAAAAGTTCAAGTAAAAAGTCACTTGTCAGGATGGAACACAAACTTTATTGCTTCTAGATCTTCGTAGTACAATCAGCTGTACACAATTCACAAGCACAATCTAGCAATAACGTGCTTTTAACAATCTGCTTGGATCAGAAGCTCTCACAAATGCTGTATTTCTCACACCAAAATAAGTCACTTTCACAGGCAAAAATTCCGTAGAAATATTCAAGGGATATAGTACACAATCCCTTAAGACACAGCAATGAAGAATTTACACACAGCACTTTGAAAACAGCTTCACAAAACAAGCTAAAACACAGCTTCTATAGCACTATCAATTCACACAAACGTACCGAGAGCTATTCACACATCGAGCGTTCAGCTCGCACTGACTGTCGGGGCGACGCGCTCTTCTATAAATAGCCGGCGCAGGAGCTACAAGAGGTTTCCAGAAAAGTCAATTTCTCGAGGGTTCTACATAAAGCGTGAATTTTGATTACGTCATAGAAGAGAAATGTTAGGTTATTATGCGTTTTTAATGCAGGAAAAACAACTTCCAGGCCCCATTGGGAAAATCGCGCCAAATGACCAAAAAGTCGCCAAACTTGGCGACTTTTGGCGAAATATCGCCAAATTTGGCGCCAAAAATAAGTCCTCAGAAGTGAAGAGATCTAAGCTCTAGGACTAATATTTCTCGAGATTTCTAGAAGCCCATAGAAAAACATATGGGAAAGCGAAACCTCCGTATCTCCGGTTCTAATTGGCCGATTTTGATGCAACAAAAAGCAAAATTTATCTATTTGAAGCGTAGAATACGAATTTTAAATCATTTTAAGCCCCAGAGCAGCGGGTTGCCCCGAAAATTCGTAACATTGCCCCCTTCCCAAGGACTGCACGTCCCGGGCAGTACAATCTCTAGTTAGGAGGTCACACAGGTACCTACACTGTATAACACTTAACAAGATCTTAAGAACATAATTCAAGCAAGTAATCAATAGCACAATAAGCAAATACACATTAATAAATAAATAATCATCATAATAAATAATTACACTGTAATAAGTAATCAATGTAATAACAAATACACATTAATAAAATCCAATATATTACAAATATGTACACTAAACATGGCGTAAGTGGTGAGAGAAAGAGAGTTGAAGAAAGAGGAAGAGAAGAGAAAGACAGGAAAGGAATGAGAGGTGAAATAACAGAGGAATTACGCCATAGTGACCATAGTCTGAGCTAATTACAACCGCGGTAGATGGCTAGCCGATCGTAATGTACAACTCTTGGCTTCGAGTTTGGTGACTTACGAACCCGTACGATGACGTCATTCAGCCGGTTTAGGACTGTGTAAGGACCGTCCCACGGCGATTGCAGCTTGGGAGACAGGCCTTTCCGTCGAGTAGGATTCCATAGCCAAACTTTGTCACCTGCGTTGAACTCGTGTCCCGTAGCCTTCGTGTCGTAGCGAGTCTTCATCTTTTCCGTGTTCAGGTTGATCCGCTCCCGAGCAAAATGATGTACATCTTCAAACCGTGCCCGAAGGTTTTCCACGTACTCCTCTGGCGATGAAGGCGCATCTGGAGGGCGGCCGAACACTAGATCGGCGGGAAGACGAAGATCTCTGCCGAACAGCATCTGGGAAGGTGTGAAGCCGGTAGTCTCATGGACGGCGCTCCTATAGGCCAGCAGGAAGAGGGGGAGTTTCTTGTCCCAGTCCTCTTGATTCCTAGATACCAGGAGCGAGAGGTTGTTCAAAATTGTACGATTGAACCTCTCCACCATGCCGTCGGATTGTGGGTGTAAAGGCGTAGTCTGGGTTTTGTCCATTCCGAGAAGTTGGCATAGTCCTTTAAAGACTGCAGAGGTAAAGTTCGTTCCTTGGTCGGAATGAAGTTGCAGAGGGGTTCCATATCTGGAAATCCATTCTTGCACCAGTACCTCTGCTACGGTCGTAGCTTCTTGATCGGGAATAGGAAACGCTTCGGGCCATTTAGAGAAGTAGTCAATGACAACTAGGATGTATTTGTTGCCATCCGAAGTTCGCGGAAGAGGTCCCAGGATGTCGAGGGCAATCCTCTCGAAAGGCGCTCCTACATTATAACGGTGTAGTCTTCCACGGCTTCGTTTCTTCGGGCCTTTGCGGGCGGCACAGGCGTCACAAGCTTGACACCACTTTTCGACGTCGGCTCGAGCCCTAACCCAGTAGAAGCGCTCGCGAACTTTCTGCAGGGTCTTCATTACGCCAAAATGGCCCCCAGTTAAGCCATTATGAAGTTCTTCTAGAACCTTCGGAATCCTCGAGCGAGGGAGTACCAACTGCCATCGGAGCATCTTGCCGTCGTCCGACTCCCATTTACGATACAGGACTCCATTTCTCAGGCGAAGCGAATCCCATAAAGCCCAGTACTGTTTTGTTGCCGGACTGTAAGATGATATTTCTTGCCAACTGGGCTTAGCGCTGGATTTTTCCATAATTTCCACAATAGGTTTGATGTCGCTGTCTGTTAATTGGTCCGCCCGAACATTTTCGTCACTCCAGGGATCTTGAGATGATGCCGATGATGTAACTTGGCGGACAGCGGGATGTTTCAGATGGTAATTTTTCTCTGCCCTGGAGCAATAGCGACAACTGTCTATGCAGGGCCTTCTCGACAAAGCATCTGCATTTCCATGAGATGACCCTTTCCGATGACGTATCTCGATGTCATATTCTTGTAGTCGCTGTATCCACCTGGCTATTTGGCCCTCCGGATTCTTGAAATTTAGAAGCCAGGTTAAAGAGGCATGGTCCGTTCGGAGCAGGAACTTTCGGCCGTACAGGTAATGATGGAAGTGCTCCACGGCCTTAATGATAGCAAGGAGTTCCTTTCTCGTAACACAATAGTTACGTTCTGCCTTTGAAAGGCATTTGCTCCAGTAAGCAATGACGTGTTCTTGGCCATCTATCTCCTGGGACAAAACTGCTCCGACACTCTCCTTACTTGCGTCTGTGTCCAGGATAAATGGCTTGTCAGGGTGAGGATACGACAAGATCGGCGAAGATGTTAAAGCCGTCTTCAGTTCGTTGAATGCGTCCTCACATTCCTCAGTCCATAGAAATTTCTGTCCAGTCTCGGTCAATTTGTGAAGAGGTCTCGCAATTTGAGAAAAGCCCTTCACGAATTTTCGATAGTAAGTACACAGACCGAGAAAACTTCTTAAGTCGTGGATATTCTCGGGACGACTCCAGTTCTGGACTGCGGACGTCTTTTCGGGATCGGTTCGGACTCCGTGGGCGGATATTATGTGCCCGAGGTAACGTACTTCCCGACGAAACAAATTACACTTCGATGGACTTAGTTTCAAGTTTGCCTCTTTTAATTTCTGTAGTACATTTCGAATGTTCTCGAGATGCTCTTCGAAAGTCCTTCCGACGATGATGATATCGTCCAAATAAACGAGACATGCTTCGTAGGAAAGTCCTCTCAACACTGTCTCCATTAGACGCTCGAATGTAGCCGGTGCGTTGCAGAGTCCAAAAGGCATAACTTTGAACTGCCACAATCCTTGTCCCGTGGTGAACGCAGTCTTTTCACGGTCATCGGGATGGATTTCTACTTGAAAGTAGCCACTCTTGAGATCCAGAGTGGAGAACCATTCGTTTCCCGATAAAGTGTCCAATGTGTCGTCTATCCTGGGAAGAGGGTAGCTGTCTTTCTTGGTAATATCATTCAGACGTCTATAGTCAACACAGAACCGGGTGGAACCATCTTTCTTTCGGACCAAAACAATCGGCGAGGCCCACGGACTAGTCGATGGCTCGATGACGTCATCACGCTGCATCTCCTCTAAAAGTCGGTTCACCTCTTCTTGCTTAGCAAACGGCAGCCGCCTAGGATGTTGCTTGATGGGAGAATGGCTGCTTGTGTCTATTTTATGCTGCGTTAACCTCGTACGGCCAAAGTCACCGGAAGTACGAGAGAAGAGGTCTTCAAATTCAGCTATTACTTTCTCCGCAGCGCTTCTCTGTTCTGCCGTTAACTCCACGTCTTGTAATAATTCCTTCGTCAGGCACTCGGAAGATTTAGCTGTCGTTTGGTTGGTGTTCTTATTAATGCAGGTAACAGGAGTGCATGTCGCCAACACTTCATTTTTCTTTATCACCTTCGACTTGTCCGTCACATTTACTACTCTAACTGGAATTTCCGTTCTCGACAAGTCCACAAGTGTTGCTCCCACAAGTACTCCTCTGACGGAATCACTATTGCTTGGGTGTTCGATTAATCCAAAGCGGAATTTATTGCTTTCTTTTACTGTTCCAGAAATTATGGAATCAGTTCTGGGAGGTAGAGTGATATCAGTCTGGGCTATTATTTGCTGAACAGGCAAAACAGTTTCGTTTCTAATATCGAACGCAGCTATTTCTTCTGAGTCTGAACGAAGCTCATTATTCTTAAAGTCCAAGTTAAATTTGTGCGATTTTAAAAAGTCGAGTCCGAGAATAAAAGAGTCTGTAATATTGGCGACATATACCACATGGTCGTATCTGGCATTTCCAAACGTGATTTCTACTTGCGCTTTTCCGCCCACTTCGATCTTGTCACCTGTCACAGTCTGGAGGGTCAGCGAGGGCGGAGTCCAGATAATCTTCAAGTTCAGTTTCTTGGCCAGATCCGTCCTTATGATGGTTACGTTCGCTCCAGTATCAATCACCATGTGGCATGGGGAACCATTAACGTATCCCAGTACGAATAGTCCATCACTGCCGCCATTCACTGATGAAATCTGTAAGACTTTCAAACGGGGCTTTTGAATATCCCTCAGCCTCTGTTCCTGAAAGTCGTCTCTTTTCTGTCTTCCTTCATGGGCTTCTCTGGTGCGTTGATAACTGCGATCTTTACGACGAGAGTTCTTTTGTGCGTCGCAGTATTTTCGTAAATGCCCCTCGCTGTTGCACCTCCAGCATTTCACTTTTCTTGGCTCTGACTGTTCTTGTCGTTCCACCAGATTTTCCAGGGTCTTTAATTTATTCTCTAATCTCTCCATTTCTCCATCCGTAGGCTCCTGGAATGACACAGCTCTAACATTATGCCGCTCTTTTCTTACGGCCAGCTGAGCTGCCTCTAGCTTCATGGCGAATACGAGGGCAGACCTGAGATCTTTATAATCCGCCAAGATCAATGCTTTCTGAATTTCAGAGTCCACGAGGCCTTCAATAAAATGTTGTACTGCAACTTCTTCTCGAACATTATCAGGATAACTGCCATAGGCTAGATGACACAGCCTATCTATGTCGGAAGCCAGCTCTTGGAGGGTCTCGCCAGATCTCTGCATCCTTGACTTAAGTTGGATTCTACTATATTCTTTCTGGCACTTCTCTCCGAATTTCATCTCCAAGGCACTTGCGAGGGCGTCAAAATCTCCTATCTTCGTCGCTCCAATAGTTTGCAATACGTTAATTGCATCTCCGCTAAGGGAAGCGGCCAGTTGGTCCGCTTTCTCGGACTCGCTCCAACCATTGGCTTTGGCGACGATTAAAAATTGGGTCTTGTAGGCTTCCCAGGGAGTCTTTCCGTCATAAGTGGTAAGTTTCACTGCTGGGCGGCGTGACGACAGTCTGATGTTTTCCGGTAACTTTCCCAGCTTGACGAGAGAGTCCAATTTTTCTTCCATTTTAGCTTCACATTCTTCCTGTATTTTCGAAACTATATTTTCTTTCCAGTCTAGTTTCTCCTCAATTTTATTCTTAAATTCTTCCCGCATTCTGCAAATATCTTGCTGCAATTCCTTAACATTTTCTTCTATTTTTCCTTCAATTCTTTGTTCATATTTCGTTTGAGTTTCTTCTATGAGCGACATTCTTTTCTCCATTATCTCTTGACTTTCCTGCACACTCTTTTCGAATTTCTCTAATTTTCCCAAAGCAGTCTCCATTTTCTCCAATCCCAATTTCATTCCTTCTTGTCCGGCTTCAATTTTCTTCTCTAAATCCTCTTTCATCTGTTCTTGTCCGGCTTCAATTTTCTTTTCTAAATCGGTCTGTCCGGCTTCAATTTTCTTTTCTAAATCGGTCTGTCCTGCTTCAATTTTCTTCTCTAAATCCGCCTTCATCTGTTCTTGTCCAGCTTTCATCTCGTCTTGTCCGGCTTTCATCTGTTCTTGTGCGGCTTTCATCTCGTCTTGTCCGGCTTTCATTTCTTGCATCATATTCATGAGCTTTTGAAGTTGTTCTTCCATTTTTTGTCTAGTCAAAACCATAAACTGGAAAATTAAAGTCTTTATTTAGAATCCCGATTCTGACACCAAATGTTGCGGAATTACTCGGCTACTCCTTGGGTTCGTCGTTCTAAAGTCCTGTTGGTGTAAAAAGTTCAAGTAAAAAGTCACTTGTCAGGATGGAACACAAACTTTATTGCTTCTAGATCTTCGTAGTACAATCAGCTGTACACAATTCACAAGCACAATCTAGCAATAACGTGCTTTTAACAATCTGCTTGGATCAGAAGCTCTCACAAATGCTGTATTTCTCACACCAAAATAAGTCACTTTCACAGGCAAAAATTCCGTAGAAATATTCAAGGGATATAGTACACAATCCCTTAAGACACAGCAATGAAGAATTTACACACAGCACTTTGAAAACAGCTTCACAAAACAAGCTAAAACACAGCTTCTATAGCACTATCAATTCACACAAACGTACCGAGAGCTATTCACACATCGAGCGTTCAGCTCGCACTGACTGTCGGGGCGACGCGCTCTTCTATAAATAGCCGGCGCAGGAGCTACAAGAGGTTTCCAGAAAAGTCAATTTCTCGAGGGTTCTACATAAAGCGTGAATTTTGATTACGTCATAGAAGAGAAATGTTAGGTTATTATGCGTTTTTAATGCAGGAAAAACAACTTCCAGGCCCCATTGGGAAAATCGCGCCAAATGACCAAAAAGTCGCCAAACTTGGCGACTTTTGGCGAAATATCGCCAAATTTGGCGCCAAAAATAAGTCCTCAGAAGTGAAGAGATCTAAGCTCTAGGACTAATATTTCTCGAGATTTCTAGAAGCCCATAGAAAAACATATGGGAAAGCGAAACCTCCGTATCTCCGGTTCTAATTGGCCGATTTTGATGCAACAAAAAGCAAAATTTATCTATTTGAAGCGTAGAATACGAATTTTAAATCATTTTAAGCCCCAGAGCAGCGGGTTGCCCCGAAAATCCGTAACAATATTTATATATAGTAATGATATATATATATATATATATTTATGATATATGTACAACGATTTAAGAATGCGGGTATGTAACACCACAAAGAAACAAACACTGGCTGCAAACGGTTTAATAACAAAATAAAAGGATAACAAATGAACACTCCGTGGATTCTAACCCAACCTCAAGACGGAGCAAGCAACGGTTTAACACGGGGAGGGAACACCTGAAAGAAACGGACCCTGGCTGTAATCAATCCCAAACAATAGACAGAACCTGAAGTTTAAAAACACCGATACAGAATAATAATTCGAAACCTACCAGCAGACGAAATCAACGCTTAAGAATACTGTGATATAAAAACACACACAAAAAAATTACACTACCTGCATTCGAACCCAACTAACAGAGGAAAACATCAGTTAAAGTATAAGACTAGACTACGGACATTCCCCCCATTCAAACCCAACCTCCAGACGGAACAATGGTATAAGAAAACAGTTAAGGAATAATACTACAACATGGACACTTCCTGGATTCTAAGTAATTATCATGAATTACCGATGATTCTTACTGGAGATTTTAATGTTAATTTTCGCTCTCAAGAATCTCAGCCGTTAGTTGATTTTTAAAAGAAAAATTTGATCCAACTATGAACACTTCTCGACTTCAATCAACAATGCGTTTCGGTACAACGATAGATGCTGCATTTTCAAGAAAATTAGCAAATTTAGAGAGTAAAATTTATGTTTCACATTATAGTTACCACAAACCTATAATTTCATACATAAAAAATTATGATGACATTCAAGTACCTATTTCCAATGAATAATATGAATATAACATTTATATAATCTTTGTGAAGTACATGGATAATAAATATAATTAAATTATAATATGATATTTATTTTAAGTTAAAGTTTAATCATTTCAGTGATATGTGTCGTAAACGTCAAAGAAGTTTTACTTCAACCGCGCATAAATATTACACGCATACACTTTTTTTAATTATAATTTTGAAATATTCCATTTATTGCTTGTGACACTTTTCTATTTTAAAACTTTCACAAAATAAATTATGCAAACTATATGATTTTAAAACTTTTTTTTTTCATTATGTATAGTCATAATCACTTTTACATATTTTATTTTCCCGATAAAAATCAATTTGCAATAATTTTCAAATGAAAGCATCACTTTGCCCGTGGGTGAGGGTAAAATGATCCTTTGGACTCTTCAAAATTCTATTTTTAAATTTATTTTTTTTACTTTTTCGTTACTCAATTTGAGCTTAAAGTATCATTCAAATATGTTTATGATGCAAAATATTGTGGCAAAGGGTCAAAGTTTTATTTAACATTTTATGTTATTTTGTGCAAGTTTTCCACTTAAGGAAAGCATTTTGGGCCACCTTCCCCTATATGTAAACATCGAAGAAAATTTCGCTTAAATTCGCATTTATTTCTTAAAAACCAAAACTTCGTACCTCAAGTTATGTGTAATTTATTTTTTGCTCAGTTGTTGAACACGAGTTACCTGAAAGACGTTGTCCGCTGAATTTTTCGCGGTGTGAAAGTGATCAGCTGATGCAAGTGAAATACATCGGGCGCCTGTACGGGTAGCTAGACGCTATTAGCTTTCAATCGCCAGCTGAGGACTTGATAGAGTTAACTGTCACCTCACCAAATTTCAGCGTTTTTATTATTTTACTTAACGGGTATTCTTTACATGCTGACGTACGACCGTCCGATATACAGCCGAATGCAGATCATCATTGGCAGCTGACTTATAATCCACCGCTATTAAGTCCGCGGACTATTTTTTTCATTTGTATATAACGTGATAAACACATGTACAAAGTATCAATTTTTTATTATAATTATTTTCTAATTATTTTTCATGTTTGGGTGGCCGGGGCGGCTACACCCACCGCTACTCTGTCAGCTGACGTTCATTTTCTTTACTTACAATATAAAATGAACCAAAGTAAAAAATCTCAGATTTTTTGCGATGATGACCCCAAATTCGCAGCTGGCTCCCGGACTACTTGGGAAGCTTTGATATTGCGAAGGTTTCATTCACTTTAATCTTTTTTTCCCTACAATCTTTTCTGGTTTAAGTTTGTTATTTTAGAGTTTTTTACCTATTGGACCGGAAAAGGTTTCAGGACCACTTGTTTTTCCATCCAACTTCTTCATAAGGTGTCACAATGGTAACTCGTTTGTGTGCAACATAGAATTAGCAACTATTGAAGCTGCCTTCCAATATAGTCTTCCGTTGGGCATAAAACTCAATTCCTAAAACCTGTAATCACAGCTGTACCGTGGCAGCCAATCACCAGGAGGGATCCTGTGTTAATGTTCTTCTGTGAAAGATAATAAGTAATGTTGGTCTTAATAGATTCTACTGAACCACTCGCTGGTGAAACGAGATATAGGGAAACTGGTTCTTGTATTAAGACCATATGTTCTTCAGTTATTTCTGTTCTGTGCTTTTTGTATCCTCTGATTTTATACGTCAGAGTTTTATCTTAGCGTGCGTCGAAAATGAGGGCTTCAAAATCCTCCCATTGGCTTTGACATTGCAACTCCATGCGTTTTCTTTTTCGCTCTCTTCTTAATTCATTTTTCCCCGTAACATTGGAATGATCGTCATGAGTTATTAATCCGACATCTTGCCGAACTGCAGAAACAATTTTCGCTACCGACCTGTCTCCAATCCTTGCACTCTCGCATGCAAGCGCTGTAGTTGGCACTTTTATTCTCATCTGGTTGGCTTTCTTGACCATTTTGTTTTTTACCCGGCACTTTTTGGGATGTTTCTCTCTGAATGGAGGAGGTGAGTATTCTTTATCGTAATCCATTTCCCTTTCAGGATTTTCATGGTTGTCACAATCCTCCGAGTCAGGTGACAACAGTAGATTGTTGGTCTTGAAACTCCTGTTCACTTGCAAAAGTATATGAAGTATTGTTCTTTAAAGCCCTCGACATTATCTTGGATTGCCTATTTTGTTTGCGGAGTAGGTTTTTACTCGTTTTTGAATCAATGCCAGGTATAATCATTTGCCTGTTTCTTGTCTGATCAACCAAAAATGATTGTTCTAGTTGTTGAATCTTTCTAGTCCTTTCGCAGGAGCATGAAAATAAGTGACACTTGCATGTGGCAATGTCGAGAAGAGTTTTCTCAGCGTCTTCCGAAAATTGCTTTACTGTATCTCTGTATGACGTGATTTTTTTACTTTTCCGTATATTTTTATACTTAGTATAATAAAATTGAAGTATCAAGACAATTCTTTTGTGAGGAATCACAGGAATCGAAGCTTTCTTCCATATATCAACCAGCTCCCCTTCTCCCCAACAACATTGGCAATATCAGAAAATGCTGGATTTTTGCCGTGATATGAAGTTTTCAGTTGCTTCCCTACAAATAAGTAAAATTTCGTAATTTGATTACGCTGGTAAAACGCTAGACTTCAGCTCTTCAGGCGATCCGAAAACAAAGCAATCGGACACTTTTCTAGTCGATTGAGAACCTGCAGTCATTGGGATTGAGTAGTTATTACTAATGTCTCTAGTGAAAGAGAATTAACTATATTTTTAGACTATTTCAAATTAAAAAACGATATAAAGCGCACTTGCACATCGAAGTACAATCCATATCTCTGTGCTATAGTGAAACTGAAACCTTTACGATGAGTAATGTACTGCAGTAATATGTTGACTGCGAGGGTGCGCCGCGTGATGGAGAATGCCAGTAAAGTAGGAGGGGAGGGGGCGCTTGAAAATCCTTTTCTACTTGCCGTTTGCACTTTGAGCTCCAATGAGAGTAAAAAACGTTTTCGTACTTGGCTGATATTAGATTCCAAAATTCACAAAAATTGTGTTTTCTGGAAAAAATGTCTATTTTGGCCCATATTCTCGATATTTAAGGCGCCGGCACCAGCTGAAGATATTTTACATGGTTATTAACCAACCCAAGACACAACTTTTCTGCACTCAGCTGATATCGGTTTCGAAAAATCCCCAAAATTGTGTTTTCGGGAAGAAAATGTTTTGGCCTGAAATCCCGATTTTTAAGACGCCGGCGCTGATTGAAGATATTGTCCGATTTAAAAAAAAAATTACACCGTTGTTCACCAACCCAAGGGACAAATCTTCCGCACTAGGCTCTTATCGATTTCGAAAATCGGCGCAAAAGTGCATTTTTCGGCCCGTCCTACTGTACAGTGCCGGCAAAATTTCACGTTTTATTTTACTAGTAGTAATATTGACAATTCAATTGTCTGTCAAAAAATCTATTGCATGTTTTCATGGAAACGCTAGTGTGTAAAATGATTATACAGTTAGTTCGGAAAGCAGCAAGGTTGTTTTTTTTTTGGGGGGGGGGGCGTATATAGCGTTGAGACAGTAGAAGGAAAATATGAAAAACCTGAGGTAGTGAGAAAATTTTACTGCAACAGAAAAAAAGAGGAAAATTTGCAAATTTTGCCTAAAACCCAGGAAAATCTTGAAATTCCATCTAGAAAATTATCTAAAATCTTTGTTTATAAACAGTATTTGATTTGTCGTACATCTAGAATGCTGTGAATATGACTTAAAAGAATACGCAAAAGTGGCGGATAGACTTTTTTTTTGGGGGGGGGGGGCGTCTAGAAAAAAAAATTGCTTTATCCTCTTCAAACCAAAGTAAAATCTGCAGTATATTTTCGAGTAATGTTAGTGTTATTTTAATGAAATATTACCATTAAAAGACGAAAATGAGAAAAAAAGACTTTAGAAAATCTTTAATTAACTTAATTAAGTAGTATCTAAATGGGCACCTCAGGAGTAAGCTTGTTTATATGGTGGTACCCAAACAGGTACCTCAGGAATACATGGTCATAAAGTTGCTATACATTTGCAATTTTAAATAAACGGTTTATGAAAGAAAAATTATTATTTATGATGAAATTCATAAAAGCAATTCCTATGTTGAAGCCTCTAGTAAATATCACATTTTATGCATCTGACACGAGATTTACCCTTGCATCCCTAATTTCGGCATTTTATTTGATTTGACGATTTCACATACTCAAGAAAATGCCCTATTCTGTCAAATCCTTAGATATTTATGGTTAAAGCCAAAACTTTCCCTACCTTCCTCTGAATAACTTCGCTTTCTATTACTTTCCTTAGGAGATTCCCTTTGATCACACTGCTCAGGTGTTTCATCGCTTTCAGATTGAATATCAGAATCAGAATCAACTTTATTTTCATCATTTAGACTTATTTTGATATCAGGATTACCTATATCTGAAAATTCTCCGTCACTCTTAGCAGTAACCCAGCAAGCACACACCTGCTGGCGGAGTACCTTGCCAGTGCCTTTCTGCTTTTACGTCCAGCACCGGCACGGCACTGCAAAAAGTAACTTAATCGTACCAAAAGTGGTCTCCCGAGAAGCACCTTGCCAGAAGCCCGGGAAGGCAATGGCACTGTGCTGGCCCTACTGCATGTGTCGGCCATCATTAACAATAAAGGCACAGGCCCATTAAGTGTAAAATGCCTAAGATGAAACGGCGGGGTGCCGGTGATTATTAAAAATAAAGGGACTGGCCTGATATCTTAACAGTGAATGTAATATAATGGCACTGTGCCGGCTTAGTGCCTATTTAGAGCAATGATGCCGTAATTAAAATACGAGCCAGTATCTAATCCAGGGGAGGGATTAGGGGGACCCCCCTCCTCCCCCTAAAAAAAAAAAGGCATTGCTTAAGTGTAGCATTTGGATTTACTGTACGTTTCGTTTAGGTAAAATAAGCTTTTATTAGTCTCTATCCAATCAATTTATATTTAAGCCATTTTTTTAATCAGCCCCCATCTCTTGAAAAAAAAAAATTGTTATATTAATCCATTGTTGCACTTCAGCTTTCAAAACAGTCCCACTTTCTCAAATCGTAGATTTTTCTTCACAGTTCAGTATTATCGTCGTGATCTGTAAGAATTCCATTTCTTCATTTGATAAAATCGACCGCTGATTTTTCAACCGGGGTGCTCTACACAAACTTCCGGGCGTCATCAATATAATAAATTAAGATAGTCCCGGTTAAGCCGCACCCTAGATAATCCGATCTCGGTTAATCGAGCGTCTACTGTACTTATATGGCACACATGGGAATAACTGTGGATGAGAGCGATTAAAACTACACAATAAATAAAACAAAAATCAGCAACAAAATCCATTAGATCATCGTTTGCAAATTATGTTCACTCACCATTTGTGAAATTTGTAGTTTTCATAAACTGCAATTTTCTTAGAAATACTTACAATATGCTTTTCTTACTATATACATACATATATATTAATCAAATTCTTACAGGAAGTAATAATAAAAAAAGTTGTACTATGGTTTCACACACACACATAACTTCAGGCTAACATTTTGCTATGTATTGTACAGGTTGTTTAGATCAAAGATTTTTCTTATGTTAGCTATTCTAAATAGAAATTCTACATCTATACCTGTTGTATAACTACATAACTCAAATTTTATGCAGGAAAATACTTTTATACACTAAAATACGCTATGAGATTATGTATATTAAAAACAGTGAAAGTAAAAATTTACCTGCAATAGTATTATCCAAGTACTTTGTAGAATCTATCAAAGTTGTATAATACACCAACAGGGCTTCAACGTTGAAGCAACTTTATTTTTGTATTGCTCCAAACGACGAAGCCAAATTAGTTGTCTTGAGCAGCTTAACGTTAACTAAAGCAATTAAACTTTTCGAAAGTTGTACAACAATGAAAAACCGAAAAATGTGTATTTTAAAAAGTGTACTTGATTCGTAATTCACCAATTATAACTCTCTCGTTCCTCAATGTATGCAATGTATGCGACCGAAATTAAAGACAAAAAAACAGAATGGTTGCTAACTTAATGCACTCGAAAATACGCCAAACTCGCCAATTTTCAAAGCATCTAACTGGAGCGGTCCTCTCCCCCCTTCGAACCATATTAACTTCGTGTTTCATATTTTATGTGCATTATATATATACATATACATTGTAATTATTCAGCTTAAAAGTTGCTGTAATAGCTGTTATATTAAATTTTATTATATTAAAATAGTTTTTCTTTTGCTGTGAAGCTGTGATTTTCGTTTTTCTCAATTGTTCTGGAAAGTAAAGTGCTTCTTATTTTATGTTTGTGAGGAATTTGAATATAATTACACACTATTCATTTAGCCCGAACGTAGCTTATAAAAATTTACAGGGCCGATCATGACCAACAGGGTCCCGGGGCATTGATGAATTTGGGGGTCCCCATCTATAAAATTTTTCTTTTTCATAAAATTTTCACATATAAAAGAATATTTTAGAACAACATTTGAAACTGGGGGCCCTTTGAAACCGGGGGCCGGGCAAAGTCCCGATTTGCCCATGTGATAATAAGGGTCTGAAAATTTATCAAATATATGTAAACAAAAGAGTCTGAATATTGGATAATGAATACTGAAGTGTGAAGGTCCCGGTTTCGGGTCAATTAGCGGAGCTGTCGATCTAATTGTCTGGAGTTTTGGTCGGTTTTCTCCAGATGTAACGTGAATACCCATTAGAACCTCTTAAAATGTCCTCCGACGAAGGTCTCAGGATAGTATTCTCCGCTGCATCTTTTCAATAATGAGAGCGAAAAGGTTAAGCATGGAAACGCCGTTAAATGCTTATATGCAAATAGAATATTATTATAAACTGACTTAAACAAAAATCATATGAACAGATTGCACGTTTCGGATGGTACAATATGTCGACACTCCTTCACCACGCTCCTGAAAAGAAAGGTGGACCCTTTGTACCACCCGAAACGTGCGTACTATTCTTCTGTGAATAACGGGAATTTTTTGTCGATTCCTAGAATTTTTTTATTTATCACTTTTTTCTGCGAGAATATGTATTCTGAATTTTTAGGTATTTCGATTTTTTTTTCTGCTCCTTTCTGTGTATTATTATGCTATACTATATTATCTATTTTTCCACTAAAAAGACGGCAACTCACAACTTAAAAGTTTATTAGATCTATTTTATGCCCCTTGGAGTACGAGGTAGCCACAATTTTGTAAAATTTCCCAGGAGTGACCCTAAGGTAAGTAGCGCCCCCTGCAAACGTAAAAAAGGCTCCTCTTTTAAACATTTTCCACGTTTTGAGCTCGATATTGCGCCTCTACGAATACAGCGTCCCGATGCGATGCTTACTTCATCGTGTCGGGCCGCCCCTGAAATTTCCAATAAACTATTAAAAGATCCTTTGAAAAGAAACAGATATAATGACACGTATACACACCTCTTATTAAAATAGACAAGAAATTTATTTTCTGTCTTCAAACGCATAAAAAAAAAATTCATCTATACTACGTATAAATAATCTGAATTAATATAGCCAAATCCGCGATAACAGTTCGAAGCTTGTAATATCGACCGTGAGAAGATAGCTGACCACGCAAGAGTTTCTTCGCTAGCCATCTGGTCTGTTGGTAAATCAAACATTTAATTCTAGAGCAACGAAAAGAAAATAAGATTCCTAAGTGAAGAAAATAAAGAAAATTCCGTAAAGAAAATAAAATTCCTAAGTAGACCCATTGCGTACTTTCTATTTTTGACTATTACATGACGGTAGATTTTAAAAGGGGCTTAACGTAGAAAAAAGTCTTCAAATATGTTTTCAGGAAAATTTTAGCAAAATTGTAAAAAGTAATATAAATTATAAAAATTAAAAAAATATAAAATTCACATTCTGTACATAGGCACTCATATACAGGGTTTCAATGTGGATGTAGCGAACATTTTTATAGCATACTGAGCTCGTTTGTTTTATTTTAGTTTTTAGTACTAAAATATTTGAAAGCACAGTGTGAACTCTTCCCCTTACACCCCCTCCCCCTCCAAAAAAATCTTAGCAGCGACCCTGATTTTGGGTGTACGAAAAACACTTCTACACAGTATGAAAGTAAAATAATATTATTTAATTAAAATAACAAAATTTTATGCTAACACTACGAAATATATACAGGCCCATTACCGCCAAATAGTGCTGGTTCGGTACATTTTAAACAGTACCACGCCGTTAACTTTTCTGTGCATGTCATAGACACATGGCACTTCGCCGTTACTAGTTATGTACTGGCGCATATGCACTTTTCAGACACTGGTACTCCAGTCACTTCCAGACGATGGCAATGTACCTTGCTACCGGTATATGGCACTTTGCCAGCACGACGGGTACCCGACCGTCATTTTGCGGGCAGTCGTTTGTTTGCTGGGAAGTTCTTTAATTTCCTTTTGAGTTAGATAACGAACTGAAAAAGAGATGTATCATGAAATTATTGATTTGTATCCTATAAGAATTTTAGTACCTGTAATTTCTCTTTTGAATCCCAGGGTTACCTTTCGGGTACCTATAATTTAAAACAGAAATTTTTCAACAAAATACAAAGTAGAATTACTATTTTTTCACTAAAATAATAATTACACATATCTTAATCTAAAATAACATCAATAATAGTTAAATTAACCTTTTTAAATAAAGAAAATTGAAAAAGTTAACTTCTAGGTTGACGAGCTACAGTACTTTGTGTTTCTGCCATTTTTAAATTGTTTTCATGAGAGAGCTTCAGGATATTGCGCTGGCATATCCTGATGTTGTTCTTGTTGCGTGTAATTATGGCAAAGTTACACTTGGGCGATCTGCCAAGGCGGGGAGGTGCCTTAGTAGGAAGACATGCTAAGGGGTTTTAACGCGTATTCGCGTTACATCTGGAGAAAACCTACCAAAACTCCAGACCGCTAGACCGACAGCCGCGCGATCTGACCCGAACCCGGGACCTTCACACTTCGGCCATCTACCATTTTCAGTAGCATAACCACTGTGCCATGGTAAGGCCCGCCATCTCCTGGAAGAACTGTTTAAACAGTTTTTCTCCAAACGGATATTCTAGAGCTGAATGCTTGTTAACAATATCTTTTATTTCGACATTCATTAAATAAAGCTATCCAATAGGGTACTAAGGGCCGGAAGAGGTTTAATAATAACACATCACGCGGCTACCGACCCGAAAGGGTTTACGGTAAACACCGCCGGATGAGGGAGAAACGCCCAACCTCCACACAGCGCCCATGTTCCGCCACGGAACCAGACCCACCGCCCGACGTCCGTTAAACCCGTTTATTATAGCTTCAAAAATAACTTTTACATTTCCTCTGGTGAATACCAGGACTTTCGATACAAAAGAACAATAATACAAACAATATTAGAATGGTTTTACCGATGTTGCTTACAGTACAAAAGTATAATAATGCAGATAATATTTACAATAGTTTTATAGATGTGACTTGCATCAAGACTCCACATATAATGCTAATATAAATAAAAACACGACTACTACAGTCATCTATATAAATAACTGAAAACAAAACAATGCTATTATACTATCCAAAAGCAGGGCAGTAGCGACATTAACTCATACCACCAGAATTGGGCATTCCTATTAATTTTACATGAAATTCTTCCTGATTTTTAAATATTGTTTATATTCATAACATTCATAAATGCAATAGACCAAAAGGAATACACACAAAATATAACAAATCATAAATATAAAATCATAAAAATTCAAATTCATGAAGATTAAATATTCAAAATTTCTAAAAGGAAAAAATTGAAAATCTCCTAAATCTATATACAGGGCTTTCAGAATCCAAATAATTTTCAAATTCTTTTCCCCACATTGAATTAACACCAGGATACAAATTTACAAAAGGATAAGATGATGTCTGCATCTGCGGTGCAGTAGGAACAGCAGAGCATTTTCTCTTTGATTGTGAAATCACAAAATCTAATCACCTGCGCAGACCACCGCAAGAACATGCTCAGGCATGGACTCGAAGCGTCCTTCGCAGCAAGTGTCCACAAGGAAAATGGCCAGAATCTGTTCTCTGTTAACAAATATAGTCCAACTAAGAGCATATCAGTGGCCCAGTCACGGAGGTCATCTCTCAAACAGATGAAAACATCAATGCAGGACTTCCTGTTCCGCATTACATGAAGATGCCTTGTATCTTAAGTGGGGACACTTTATGACGCAGGCCCCTGCGTGGGAAATCTCTGTGCAAGGCCTTCCCAGCTATATTTTGTAAAAATCCATTTTTTTTTCCCAATAAACTCCGCAGATTGCCGCAAAAGGCTTGAAAGTCCGCTCCGCCGACCAAGCCGGCAAACCTGGGGCATTCAAATTCAAGCTATTTTGTTATTTTAATTCACAATTCAATATTCAAGAATTTAAAAATTTATTAATCTCATTCTTTCTCTCTCAATAAAAAAGAAAAGAAAAAGAAATGAATAACTCAAAAATACAAATGCAAATACAAACATAAAAATACAGATGCAAATACACAAATCCAGAACAGCATTGAAAATCAGAATACAAATTTATAAGGGTATTATATCTTTATTTTAACAATGTATATATAGAGAGCATTTGAATTACTTTAAAATTCTCCAGAGAGAATAAACTATTTCGTTATTCTGATTCCCAGTTCAGTATTCAATAATTTAAAGTTCTGAGAAATTCAAAAATTCATTAGGGTCCAAACATTCAAAATTCCAAAGAAAAAATTCCATACACTCAAAAATTCAATAGCGCTACGATACAAATAACGACAGGGTCACAAATGAAAATACAAAAATACAAATACAAATACCAAAAATCAATTTTTTTCTTTCCCCTTTTTCCCTTTTTAATATTGAAATTGAATATCAGAATATAAATTTATAAAGGTATTGTAATTTTGTTTTAACCGTGTATATATATGAGGTATTTGAATTACTCGTATAAAATTTTCCTCCTCTGACTGTTCACTATTTCTTCTTCTAGCATTTGGCATCAGTGGACAATTCCCAAACACATAGTGCAGAGGCTGGCTCACCTGGCCACATTTACATAAATTAGTATTTCTAAAGCCCATTTTATTTAAGTAATAAGGAAAGGAACCGCCACCCGTAATAAATTTCGTTGCAACAATTTTACTATAGTCATATCTATCATTATTCAAAAAAAGAGTATGTATGTCTTCCTGTCTGATCTTCATCCCACTGTTGCTGCCACATTTTTTCAAATTGTTTATTAATTAAATATACTATATTTGATTTAGGAGCAGCGTTATTATTTACTGTAATGGGTTAATTATTAATTAGGGGAAATTTAGCTAAACTGTCTGCCCGTTCATTTCCTGCTGTCCCTATATGTGCTTTGATCCAAACAAGTTCTATTTTCATGTGTGTATTTTCCTGGATAAAAATTAAAATATCCCTTAATAGGGTATTGTTAGGGTGGAGGTCCTTTAATTTCATAACTGCTGATTTGTTGTTGGTATATATTTTGACATATTTATAATTTCAATATTTTGCCCACTGTAAAGATGATAAAACTGCATATTGCTTAGCTTGGTATGTACTATTATACTAGTTTTCCAATGGACCATAGTGGTTATAAATAAAATCTCCAGTGTTATCTTTTACTGTGAAGCCAAAAGCAGTGCCATTGTCCATATGGGATCCGTCAGTGTAAATTTCTATCTGAGTTGGGTTTACTTTATTTTTATCATGTTCAAATATAATAAAATTTTTCCTAGTTATCATACAGTTAAAAGTGTAAGTCGGAATTTTACATTCAATATTAGATAGATCAATTTTATAATTCTGGTCTTCATATCCTGTTATATCGTGTAGTGCTTCATATTTTACTATTTATTTTTTAATTAAAATAGCTATTGGCAAAACACCAGAAATGACACATAAAGCAGAATGAGCAGTGTTTTTAGGTGCTTTGGTAACCTTCACCAATGCCAGCTTTTGCAAAGCCTTTAATTTCTTATATATTCCACTATTTATGGCTTTGCCCCAAGCTGGGGAACTACATATTAATTGTTTTTATTTCTCTGCTGAATACCATACCCTCAATGTTGTGGGACAAATACCCCAGTTGGTACCAGTCACCAAAGTTTGAAAATTTAGCGCCGGAAGAGGTTAGGGTGATTTTTTTATTTATTGTGCATTAGGAAGGACCGAAATTTTTTTTTCGAAATCTTTGTCTCCTGAGTTTTCAAAAGTTGTATATTTATAATGAAGACGTATTTAAAATTTGAATGGTCTGCGGTAACATATTTGGGTTGCGAATCGAGCTAGAAAACTAGAAATTTTTAAAAAGTGACCTTTTTAAAAAATAGACCTCAAAAATTCTTTTTCGAATTATTAAGCTTATTAGCGTTTAAAAGTTGTATATTGTTTATGTATAAAATGTATGCAAAATTTGGAGTTGCTACGACAGGTTAGTGAATCCCAACGGGGTCCAGTTGGACCCCTTGGGGCTCTACGAAGCTTTTACAAGGGTCTGTAGTGTTCAAGATGTCTATTAGGCGTCGATGATAAAGTTTTCTGTTTTAAAATTTTTATTTAATTTTTAAGGAATATAACTGATAGTTAATAATAACCGCTTTGCTATTTATTAAATAAAATACAGATTTTCATTTGCGGTGTAAAACACTCATCTAAAGCCGAGGCTGGTCTGCAATTTCTGCTGAAAGTTGTACAATATACAAAGGGCATTCCATAAAAACTGAGAGTAAAATCATAAAAAAATCAAGAAATATATTTCCAGCAAAAAATACATCATTCTTTTTCAAAATACCTTCTGTCAGATGATATGCAACGGTCCCATCATTCAACTCACTTTTCAAAACAAGTAAAGAAGCCCTTTTCTGGAAGCTGCTTCAAAGAACCCTCCACTGCTGAAATAACTGCAGAATCTGTGTTAAATTTTCTGCCACGGAGCTTCTTCTTCAACGTCGGAAACAGCCAGAAATCGCATGGTGCGAGATCTGGACTGTAAGGGGGATGTGGCATGATTTTAATATTGCATTTACTAAGATATTGCTGAACAGAAGTAGCTGGTAGAAAAAGTTCGATCATTCACAACACTCTTTGGTCGCCCAGGCCTAGGAGCCAGTTCTGCAGACAAACGGCCTTTTTGAAATCACCATGCCATCTAAAAATCGTAGATTCACCAAAACATTTGCCTTTGTAAGCTTTTTCATTAACGTAACTGTTTATGGTGCTGTTTTGCCCAAACGCTAGCAAAATTTTATGGCACAACGCATTTCGTTTTTTAACTCTGAATCACTCATGTCCTTTTCTGTAGGGCAATTAAAACAGTTCTTTAAACAAGGACGGAGCTAGGAAAATAAAATCGTCTACTTCGTTTAGAATTTTGTATAAACCTACAGTTAACAATTTGAAAAAATCGCCTGCACTTCTATTTTTTAGTTTCGCGGTGTTGCCATTACGTAAAAAAATAACTCTCAGTTTTTATGGAATTTCCTTTGTAGCTATTGAATCACTGGCAAAATATCAGTAATACTTTTTTACGCCTAGCATTTTACGGCTTCAATTTTAACATTAATGTGATCAAGATGTCTTTTATTGATCAATCGGTGATGCTAAAGAACTCTATAATTCACTTTTTCCTGTATCTCCAACCTTTTTTTAAATAAGAACGCTAACTCCAAATTTAGCCAAGCAGGACTCGCTGTAAGTGTTTTTTTTTTTTCGCAGTGCAGGGCAACGTTACTATATTTAGACTCCACTTTTATGATTAGCTCTTGCAATAAAAATATGCGGTTTGCTGCATTTTGCTTAGAAACCAGGGAATTTATTCTCACCAATTTTCAAAAGTAGTTGCAAAGCTCGTAAATACATGGCGCTATTTCTTCACACTCTCAAACTTAACTCTCCCCACTCCCGTTACCCCCCCCCCCAGCTGTAATTGAAAGGGAGATGTGGGATTTAATCCCGGGAACTCCCCATGCAACACGTTCTTATCTCTCTTCTGTACGAATTCCATCCTTTCAGATCGGTATTATTTCTACATCCTAGCATATGATTCGAAAATGATTTATTCGCTGGACAACGGATTTTTATTGTTTTGGAGTTTCATCACCTGAACCAGAGTTTTGTTGCGACGAGGCGCAGTTTTGAAAGGAAATGTAATGTGAAAAACGATCCACCGAACAGTACATTGCCCTTAACAAAGAAAAACATACGCAAAATCGCATGGATTGGCCCGGAGCCCCCGGAAAGGTAGGGGGAGAGAAGGCGAGGAATTACAAGGCGAGCCTGGGTACTGAACGCGTGTAAGTGTTGTGACGTCACAAGAGAAGATGGGCTTTTCTCAGATAAAAAGCATTGGAATCATACGGGAAAGTAGAAGAAACAACGTTTTGTGTGTTTTTTTTTTTTTTTTTGTTGATATTAATGGTAAGTCACCAATCTCAATTCTTAATACAACATACTTGATAATAGTTAATACAACATACTTGTACATAAAAATATAAAATTGCCGTATTTTGCATTTGTTTTATTGATTTCTATTTTTTTTTGTTCTAGCAATCACTATGCCTCCGTTTGCTGCGTTCCAGGCTGTAAAGCTAATTACAAAAGAGGAGAAAATGTAAAACTTTTGAAGTTTCCCAGAAAACGAAGAAAAGCGGGCCGAATGGATTAAAAATATTCCAAGGAAAAATTCGTCCCCAGGAAAAAATACTCTCATGAAAAATATGTTTGCATTGAGCATTTTCGAAATGAAGATGTTTTAAAATACAATGCAATTTTAAAATCAGATGGGGCACTTTTAACTGCAAAAAGAAAGCATTATAAATTAGAACCGAAATTTATCCCGAGCATTTTTTCGAGCTCAGCAGCCTATATATCCGATATTACCAAAAAAGAAGAAAGAACTGATCCTACTAAAAGAAGAGAAAACGTTTTGGAAAAAGATATTGAGGAAACCGAAAAAAATAATGCAAAGGAAAATATAAATTCTTTTGAAGAATTGAATTAAAAAATGTATCAAGAGTTTCATGGCAATTCTATGTTAAGAAAGTTTTATAGTCAAGTATTTTAATGGTTTAATAGCTGAAACCTTAACATCTAAAAGAACATTTGACAACTGTTGAAGCAGCAGAACATTTAACTCTATTATTTATAGAGGTAGGAATTTAAAAAAAATAGGACCGTCTGCGAGGCCTGTTAAAGGTCAGTGCGGATCTCACGGTTGATTTATTTATTAACCATAAAAGAAAAAAGAAAAATCTGTCTGCTGGATACTTAGAAATACAAAAAAAAAATGGACGGTATTTATTAAAGAAATATTCCCAGGTAAACAGTTTATTGGAATTTGTTGAAAATTCTGAAATAAGTATTAACACAGATTTGGAAATTTACTCAAAAAAGAAAATGTATTACTGCAATGCTAACAACAACAAAAAAGAATATGTATTACTGCAATATATTTTACACGCTACTTTTAAGAACATATAGGCAGTTTTACATATTCAAGAGTTATACTCACTATTTTTTAAAAATATTTAATTATGTATATTTCAAAGGTCTCAATGTGATATTGAAAGTCTTACCCAGAAAAATCTAAAGCAAACACTAGCAGTATTTTTATGAAAAACTTTATAGCATTTGTAAGGTTTGAGTAATAAAAGCTTTAACTTTTTATTTTCTTGTTTCTAGTGCTTTAATTGCTTCTAATAAAATTTGATATCAGGAGTATGTATGATATAATTATCTATAGAATGTATCATACAAGTTTTTAAAATATTAATTATATAAATTTCTAATTATATTCCTCGTGCTACTAGTGTTTATTGACAGTATTAATCAGATTTCTTCCGTCTTAGAACTCAATACAAACTCTTTGAAATCCCATCCTCTCTTGTGACGTCACGAAATAGCTTGATGACTATTTATGAATCTGGATTTTTAACATCAATTCTTTCAAGAAGCTTATTAAAACAAAGCAAAATTAAATAATGTCTTTCAGTTTTTAAGTAAAATTAATAAAAATTATTACTTAAAAATATACTAACTTTTACTTACTTAAAAATATGACTTTATGCTTATACAACGTATAAATTTAATCCATATACATATTTCAGACAAATGATAACAGTGAGTAACCATTATATAATTTAGAATGTATTTGCTAGCCCGAAATGCAAATCACACTTTGTTGCCGCAAACGGTGGTTATTTCGAAAACATTGTTTTATAGTTTTTCCTAGTCAGCAACGCCATTTGTGGACGAACATTGTAAATAATTTTGAAAATTAGTAGGAATAAATTCCCTGGTTGCTCAAGCAGAATCCAGCTAACTGTAGACTTATATCGCTTTCCGTCTTAAATTGGTTTTTCAAATCGTCGGTCATTTTTGGGACACTCAGTACCATTCAGAAATTATTGGGGTGATAACGGACTTTAGCGAGCACACTGTGTATGTCACAATTATATATAATACTGTAAAACTGAAAGTGGTTTAACAAAATGTAGTTTTTAAATTATTGAACTATCCTTCAACTTCATGCTTGGTGGGTTTTTTTAGGTATTAAAAAAATTAGG
Organism: Cheiracanthium punctorium; assembly: GCA_038373885.1. Lineage (NCBI taxonomy): Eukaryota > Metazoa > Arthropoda > Arachnida > Araneae > Cheiracanthiidae > Cheiracanthium > Cheiracanthium punctorium. The sequence goes on along the minus strand of JAWZYV010014956.1, from coordinate 40,642 downwards.
GAGTCTAAAAAAAATCTTTCAAGGGAGTCTAAGGAGTAAAAAGTTTGGGAACCCATGGTCTAGATCGTCAAGCTTTAAAATTTGAAAATTTTTGAAAAATGATGTAGAAAGCAAACTTCATTTTTAAAAAGTAATTTTGTCCTTTTCAAATGCTACAAGCGATTCACAGAAAGCTCAGTAAATCCCAGAATTACTGACCTTTCAAATAAGAAATTTCTTTATGGAAAGTCTGTTACAATACACATGTTATACTGTCGTTTTGTCTTGCGCGCAGTATGCAGTTGAAAGTGCCTTATATAAGCCACTAGCAAGTTCAGTCGCTAAATAAATCGCACATAAGAGACGGACATAAGGAGTCGTTTAAGAAGAAAGTGGGAAAAACTCTCTCTTATCGAGCTATTATCACGAGCTATCGAGGATATCGCAACTTGCAAATATACCACTTCCCGAAGCGAGAAATCTCTGCCTTATACTGAACGGGGGTCATTGGCAGACCAACAGGGACCTAGATGTGGGACAATCGGTGAAGTTCAATAGAAGACAAGTTTGTGCAGAACTAGAGAAAAATTGAAAGGTTGGAAAAAGACATTTCGCGATTGGTGGAGAATAAAAGACGTGAAAGTGCCAATATCTTGTGTGTGTCTCCTACTGTACTCAATTATTTGGAAAGAGAAAATAAGGAGAGACGTTAGTAAGACTGAAGAAAACGTTGAATGCCTACTTGCTGCTTTTGGAGAGGCATTCACGAATGATCAAGGTAGAATGAAAATCTCAATGTTTTCCTGGTTTTTAACCAAAGGTTACAATTTTTCCTAACTTTTTCTAAGACAGTAAAATTTGCAAACTATCCCAGATTTTTCAAGTTTTCCCTAACCACTGACAACCCTGCATACGACAAAAAAACCTCCCAGAATCTCGAACTAATCGCAGAATTATTATCCACATCCGAATTTCCATGAAAACATGCAACTGAGTTTTGGAGTTACAATTCAACTGTCAAGAATTTTACTGCCAATAAATATGTCAACCCCCCCCCCCCGCCAGTACTGTAGCTGGCTGAAAAGGCATTTTAATTAGCGATGGCAATAGATGCAATCCTACCAACAGCGGTTTACTTGGAAAAACCGAGGGTTTAGAAAAATTCGCTACTTAAATATTTAAATATTTATTGTATTTTTATATCCTCTTAATTAGGCTTTGTTTCAATACATTGATGACTAACTTTCAAAAATACAGCAGAAATAGATTTTTACTTCATATATGGGCTCTCTCTGTGTATTTATCATCTTAAAAAGAAGACTTTTATGAGTAAATGAAAAACATCGTATCTATGGTACCATAATAATAGAACGGTATACAGTTTTGTCTCGTTTAATCAGTGTAATACAGAACTTCGCTATAAAAATTACATTTTATTCCTCTTTTTTTTTATTCAGTGAACATTAAGTGCAATATGAGCAAAGATAAATAATAAAGAAATAAGTGAAGATAAAATTTTGCTTTAAAGATGCATTTTTATACTTTCGATAATCTAAGCATATATGTAATGTATATTTTAAATCTGAGTCATTTTCTCCAAGAATTCATTACTCCTTTTCTTAATATCTATTGCGAGGGGGAAAGCACCCAACGTTCTTTTTCTTGGGTGCATCCCCCTCCCAAACTGTGTTTTTTGTAAGCCATGCTCACTGAAAACTGATTGAGTCAATTACTCTGAAAACTTGGGAAGCTGTTGACGCTGACAAATTGAGTCTCCTTTCATTTTGGAGCCCTTTGTTTAACGAAGCGGCAAAGTCTGCAATGTTCTTTCAGGCGTCGCACTTTAGATATCCGGACTTTTTTTCGTCTTATTGTTGTTATTAAAGCTCTGTCAGTCTGATGAACTCATTGAAAATGAAATTAATTGCAGAAGCACTGCTTATAAACTGTTTTAATGGAAATTAAACACGCCTGAAATGTTTTGAAGAAGTTAAGAGAAGGATTGCCTTGCAATTAAGTATTGCAGTCGCAAACACGATTTTCGAAAATGATTTATTTTTCTGTCATTTAAATAATTTCCGAATCACGAAAATAGTTGAAATTTCTAGAGGTATTTATTCGTGAAAATATATTCAGCACAATATAACACATCATATGAAACTTTACAACAGAAAATTGAACTTTCAATCTGAAACATGTTTCATATTAGTTAAAATTTTTTATTTGGGAATACCTTATTCCCCCGTACACGATATATATTTCGGTTACACACATAACCATCTTCAGTCGTTTCTGGATCTCTCACTAATGGCGGCTTCTTTTTATATCTTCTTCGTTCTTCTTGAAAGTTCGATGCATGACGTCATCCCATGATTGGTCGATTGTATGAAGCGTATCGTTGATGCTGCCCTCTGTCGTCATTATTTCTAAGCTCTCACGAATGTAGGCATATATACTATTTTTAAAGTTGGCTATTTTTTTAATATTTTTAAAATCAATGGTAATGGGCTCTTTCAAAGCAAGACGGGCTAGAGCGGTACTTTGTTTCTGGAGGTTAATGTCTTTAAAATGTTCGTTTTTTCGCACTTTAATTTTCCTTTTTGTAACGCCGATGTAGCAATTTTCTTTATTAGTATCGTTTGACATAAAATTAATTTTATAGATCCCTGCGGTTTCGATGGGGTTGATTGGGTCTTTTTCCGATCTAATGCGCTGAAAGATTGTTTTATTAGGTTTAATTGGAATACGGAAGTTCTTTTTACTGGCGATATTAGAAAGTTTATTGGCTATCCCTCGGCTAAAGGGGATAGCGGTAGTAAAACGTGGTTTATCTTTTTGACGGTTGTCTATAACATTTAATTTACGTTGCCTAGCTTTGAAAACTTTGTCGAAAATTTCTCGAAAAAGGGTAGTGGGCGTCTTGACATTGTTTCTTTATGAAAGCAATTTCTTTTTGAAGGAGTTCGTTGTTAGAACACACTTTGAAAGCGCGGTCGATATAGGAACGAATAGCAGCAATTTTATAGTTGAAAGGGGTTTTAGATTTAAAATTTACTATATTAGTATTACAAGTAGGTTTTCGAAAAATGGTGGTCTCAATGAGATTATTGTTTCTGGTTATGTTCACATCTAAGTAATTGAGGCTATTATTGATTTCTTTTTCGTAGGTAAATTTAATGTTCGGGTCTATGGCATTAAGTTGATTGATCAAATTGTTTTCTTCATTATTGTGGGTGGTAAGGATAGCGAAGATATCGTCGACATAGCGAAGCCAAAGTTTGATGGTATTATTGTGTGTCTGTTTAATCTGTTCTTCAAGGATTCTCATTTTCCAGTCGGCAATTATTCCGGATATGGGGGAGCCCATGGGGACTCCTTTTATTTGTTGGTAGAAGTGATTATTATATTGAAAATATGAGTTATTTAAAATTAGATTTATTGCACTAGTTAGGGTGTTAATTATGTCTATATCTTTAAAACAACGAACTCCTTCAAAAAGAAATTGCTTTCATAAAGAAACAATATCAAGACGCCCACTACCCTCGAGAAATTTTCGACAAAGTTTTCAAAGCTAGGCAACGTAAATTAAATGTTATAGACAACCGTCAAAAAGATAAACCACGTTTTACTACCGCTATCCCCTTTAGCCGAGGGATAGCCAATAAACTTTCTAATATCGCCAGTAAAAAGAACTTCCGTATTCCAATTAAACCTAATAAAACAATCTTTCAGCGCATTAGATCGGAAAAAGACCCAATCAACCCCATCGAAACCGCAGGGATCTATAAAATTAATTTTATGTCAAACGATACTAATAAAGAAAATTGCTACATCGGCGTTACAAAAAGGAAAATTAAAGAGCGAAAAAACGAACATTTTAAAGACATTAACCTCCAGAAACAAAGTACCGCTCTAGCCCGTCTTGCTTTGAAAGAGCCCATTACCATTGATTTTAAAAATATTAAAAAAATAGCCAACTTTAAAAATAGTATATATGCCTACATTCGTGAGAGCTTAGAAATAATGACGACAGAGGGCAGCATCAACGATACGCTTCATACAATCGACCAATCATGGGATGACGTCATGCATCGAACTTTCAAGAAGAAGAACGAAGAAGATATAAAAAGAAGCCGCCATTAGTGAGAGATCCAGAAACGACTGAAGATGGTTATGTGTGTAACCGAAATATATATCGTGTACGGGGGAATAAGGTATTCCCAAATAAAAAATTTTAACTAATTAATCCGCCGTATTAAATAATGTTTTATATGTTTTTATTATGTTTCATATTGCTCTATTTTTTCTTAATGCTTTCTCTTATTTGGACAGTGTAAGAATGGTATGAAAAACTAAGCATATTTTTTTCTTTTAAAATTTCATTAAATATGTATTTGTGCTTGACCATATATATATGTATTTAATGAAACTCTGTAAACGTCTAATGTTGCTGTAACGTCTAATGGCTTAGGCATATCTGCACAGTACATTTATGAACAAAATTTTTGATGTGCATCTCGTTTTTTAGTTAAACGGTTTCTGTCTAGCGCATAAATATATAACTAAATAACAATATTGATCTTTTAGAAGCTACGACATTAAGAAAGTAAATTTGATATGTAAAGAATGTAGAAGAATCATTTAAGTATTATTGCTATTTAATGTCTAACCCAGACAGCATAGCAAACTTGCATCAAACTTGCAGAAAGCTTGATTTATCAAGTCAATAAGCTTGAATTAAGCTTGAAAATTCCAAGCGAGTAAGCTTGATGCAAGCTTGAATCAAGTGTTCTAGTTTACACTTGCCCAGCTTGCATTAAGCTTGACATTTCAAGCTTGAATCAAGCTTGACATTTCAAACTTAATTTCAAGCTTAAAAAATTTTCCAAAAAAAATTTTTCTAAATACACGGGGTGCCCGCTGGCTAAGGCGCCCCACATAATTTATTTTTCCGCGCATTTTCCCCCTCTCCGCTGAAATTTCAATTTAATTTGTTTCCATCGAGTGTTCGTGGCTGGAATAGAACCCGGGCCCTTTGGCTTCGCAGTCGAGCACGCTATCCATTCCGCCACCGGAGCCTTGTGCAGCTATGACTTGAAGTGACTTGAAGTAAGTTTGAAGTGACTTACTCGCCTTTTCTCGCCAGATTGATAAGTGGGCGATGTGTTATTTGTTTCTTTTATTTTTCCATGGGATGCATCAAAATTAAAATAATGTTACGTGTGATTTAGAAACTCTACTAAAAGGGTAATAAACATAATATAAACTTAAGAGCAGCACACGTTTTAAAACTTTCAGTACCGCAACACTCATGAAGCAATACTGCTGGCCAAAATCGAGACAAACGACTGATTTTGAAATCAATTTCGTAGTATAATTGTATTTTATTTTGAAGAATTTCCATATTTGGAAATATAGAATGGTTTACTTAACATAAATTTTGTGTTAAGTAATCTGAAATGAAAGAAACAGATAGTTAAACGTTACTTCGAAATGCTATATCACAGTTGCTAACATGTATGGAATACAAACACTTTAGTCATTTTTGTAAATATTTCTTAAAATAACAAATAATTGAAAAGTTTTGCTATTTTTTAACGCTAAAAATTCTCTTTACAAATATGGTTATTTTCCTACATATTGGTATGCTATATTGATATAGAGCATTTCGAAGAATTAAAAATAAGTTTAAATTAATTTATACAAATGAAAATTTGAATTATTTTCATTGTTCATACTTTATAATTAAAAAAAAAATATTTAACTTCTGAATTTTAAGATGTAAGATTTTTGGGCCCTAAAATCTGCAGGCCCTGGGCAGTTGCCCCGTTTGCCCTGCCGGTAATATGGCACTGGTAATAAAAAACCCATCCCCGTTAAAACACATCTTTTACGAACTTTCAGCCAATTTGAGTACGCTAGACAATTAATGTCCATTCTCTTTCACAGATGGCGCCATCACCGCACTTTGCAAGCGAAAATCCAGCTTAAGCCAACCTTGCATTGCCAAGCCAAATGTCAAGCTTGATTTAAGCTTATGTGCTGTTTGGGAAAGATACTTGATTATGATAGTCAGATAGCCCCATGTAATTTTGCCTTGATCCCCTTCCCTCCTCCCCCCTCAAAAAAATAAATCTGCATGTGAAAATGAAAGCATATTTGACCTTTAGCAAAATACTAGGAATATCTGTAATATTAGAACATGGATGGGCAACTTCAATTGAGAAGATTTGTACAAAGTTAAATATCTACAAAAACTAGTCGGAAAAAATCACATCCAATTCTAAGATGATATGTAGCTGTATAATTCACGCTGATATTTTTTTCTTAATTAGGGTCACGTATTAATCACTAACTTAACATTTTTAATGATCTTTGTTTTATGAGAGAAGTATACACTTGTTAAAAAATATATACTCAACAGGGACGGTTACTGGCACGGTTAATGAAGTTATTTTCCTTAAATGAAATCAGCATTGAACTACTGTATTTTCCTGCTTAAAAATCAACATGTATCTTATGAACCTTTGTCCTCGAAGCTATAAAGTGTTACCAGTAACATGTATATTTTGTTCCTTTTCTGGCTATGTATTCTATGTATTAGAGTGGAGCGAAAAAATAGAAATTTATATCATCGAAACGTAATAGCGCGGGAAAGTTGCCATTGGTACTAACAAATAAATTTACTAAATATTAAACTAATCGGTTAATATTTTTTTGCTTCCGCAAGGGGTTTGAAGTTAAAAAAAATCGTAAAAAATGGTTCTTTCAAAAATATATATAAACTATCCAAATGTAATAGTGCACTTTCTAATAGAGCCTAAGAATTAGAGCAGCATATTAGTAATGTCCCAGGTAAATTTCATTATGCGTAACTCATATCTATTATTGCTGCAAAGGAGCCAACATTTTGAAAAAATGGACAAAATTACAATTTTCCGGTTTTTTTTTTCTTAAAATTTTCACAACGTTTACAGAACTATGTCTAGAGTTAAATATACTTATATTATATCTGGTAATGAGTAATAAATGTCCTTTACTTTTCAAAATTACTTGTATTAGGCAATAAATTACAAAAGGCACTTACCCATTCTTTATTTTCACATGTTATACTATTGTAAGAAAAAGAAAGATTTTATTAGTTGAAACATAAATATTTTGAAATAAAACACGTCAAATAGACTTAAAATGAAGTAGAAATATTTAATCTTGATGAATTTTATATTGTAAATTGGTTTCAAACGAAGCCATCATGTCTCGAGAAGCTAAAGTTGATCTTACGTAACCCTCCCTCCGTTCTGGTCCTAAAATTTTAGAAGCTGCTTCGGTAGCAAGTTTGACGCATCTTTCGACAGACTGTGTATGATATGAAAACTTATAATAGCCGAAATCTTTAATAGAGCTTTCCATATTCACCAATGTTGGGAGTTCATCAAAACAAAAAGGAACCGTGATCGGAGGCTCCATAAGTTCATGTTCTTGCCAATCGATTAAGTCGGTATAATTTTCAGCACCAATGTTTATATCTGGAATGACAAATTGTCGAGCAATATTATTCGTTTTCGCAGAACTTCTTGTTTTGGAAATTCTCTTTATGGCTAGAGTCCGGATAATCTTTCTTTCATCGGCCAGCATTCCAATAAGGACATTTTCATAATTTCCAAAATCAGCGTTTCGTGAAATTACGGGATCTATTACGTTCCGTAGATGTTACGGCAAGTAACGAGAAATTTTGACTATAGTCCACAGATTTCGAGAACCTTTGACACATGATGAATTCCTTTTAATTATGAACCAACCGATGCAATACATTTAGACGATGAATTCAGCTAGAATGACAAGTTCAGAAGAAGATTTATCCGTTACAATGAGTATGGAAAGCTCTATTAAAGATTTCGGCTATTATAAGTTTCCATGTCACACGCAGTCTGCCGAAAGATGCATCAAACAAGTTACCGAAACAGCTTCTAAAGTTTGTGGACAAGAACGTGGGCAGGGTTACATAAGATCAACTTTAGCTTCTCAAGGCAAAATGGCTTCATTTGAAACCAAGTTACAATATAAAATTCATCAAGATTAAATATTTTTACTTCATTTTAAGTTTATTTGACGTGTTTTATTACAAAATATTTATGTTTCAACTAATAAAATCTTTCTGTCTCTTAAGATAGTAAAACATACAAATATGAAGAATGGGTAAGTGCCTTTTGTAATTTATTTTCTAATACAAGTAAGTTTGAAAAGCAAAGGACATTTATTACACTTTGCTAGATTATAATATAAGTATATTTAATTCCAGACATAGTTCTATAAACGTTATGAAAATTTAGGGGGGAAAAAACGGAAAACTTAAATTTTGTCCATTTTTTCGAAATTTTGGCTTTTTTGCAGCAGTAAGAGGTATGATTTCCCCATAATAAAATTTACCTGGGATGCTGCTCTAACTGTTATCCTCTATTATAAAGTACACTAATGTATTTTGATAATTTATATATTTAAAAAAAACGGTTTTTTCCGATTTTTCGGAGCTTCAACCCCTTTTCGAGGACAAAAAATATTAACCGATTAGTTTAATATTTTGCAAATTTATTTGTTATTACCAATGGCAACTTTCCTGCACTGTTACGTTTCGATTATATAAATTTCGAATTTTTCGCTCCTTTCTACCATGTATTTAAATTTTAACCTGATGAATCCACAGTCGATTCTGTGCGCCAGTGTGTAAGAGAAATACGGTACATTTGATTTATCGTGTGATTTAAATTACTCCGTAGACAATAAAATTACTTTTTAGTACTGTGTGTGTACAAAAATTCAAAAATAATGTAAAAATTTCGCCTGCATTTGATCGGTAATTCATACAAATCCCAAATCTTTTGAACTAACTTTAACGATTGCATTGGACCATCCAATGCATACTAATTATAAATGAATTTTTATAATTAGTATGCATTGATGAGCAGAAATGCAAACATTTATAATGTGATCAATACTATGAAAATGCGTAATTTATTGATATGCAAGATTCTGAAAAACTAATAATAAATTGATAAAAATATTGCATCAATTTTTATATAATTCTTACATTTTACGTTTGAATTTCTGTAAAATCGTTAAAATTCTTAAGGCCTCCAATTACTCGTTTTTAGATTTAAAGCCTTTAAAGAGGGGTTCCTTATGCATATAAAAATCCAATCTCGGTGTTACAGTATATCAGTTTAAAAATCCTGAGAAATCAGACAGTATATTATTACCGCGATTAAAAAATCTGTTTTTATAGTGACTAAAACTTGCACATGCTAATGATTTGTGCTCGTAGAAACCACGAGAGCCTTATTTTAATTTTTGTTATGCAATTAAATGGTTCAGCCAAATGTTCTGCTGTTCGAAGTATAGCCCACATTTATATTAATATACTTCGGTAAGAAATTTTTTTCAAGGATTAAAAGCTTGAAGCCATCCACTTCTGGGAATTCATGAAATATGTGCTCTCGTAGTATAATTTATCTCGTATACCGAATAAATATGAGATTAGAAAAATTTTATAGAATAAATAAAGTTAAAATATATGTTATTTAAAACTATTTTATCTATATTTTATTCAAATTTGAAATCATTTAATCTCATATAACGAGTTTCTATAGCATAATGGTGAGGGAAAAATTACTAATACTGGAGTACGTAATTTATTTTCCTGTGGTGTAGGAAATAAAAATAATCGGTTTATCCGCATAAACTCACGCCTGGAGCATCCTCCTTTCCCCTACGAATAATACTTTTTTACCAGAGGAGAAGGAGGAATTTTATTGATGGTGTAAAGATAGGCAATTTACAAGTGATCAGTTGCATTTAAAATATTCATATTTCCCCCCTTTCTTACAAGTCGAGCTTAATTATAAGTTTACGCAACTTTTGCCTTCCAGATGTTTTTAAGTAGCATAATAGTTTTAATCCACAATTAGAATTTTAGGTGTATTTAAAAGAATAAGCATATTTAATTCCTTTTTATAGAATGCTATGAAACATTTAATTGCAGTACTCCCACTTGCGTAGCCTACAGCGTTCTCCTGCGGGGGGGGGGGGTCCAGCTACGGTGCGGGGATCCATTCTTACTAAATTTGATAATTGATAAAATTTATAAATAATAAAATTTGATTGACAGTGAATTTTACTATGAATATCAGGTAAGTTTTCGAAAGCGCTAAAAATTTTTCAGTTTTTTATAGTAAAATGTGTGCGTCACGCACTAAATTATAAAACTTAGAAAATTAATATAATTTTTAAAATTTTAATATAGTTTTACAAATTTATCTTAAATTTGATTTTTTTTGGCGTATACTATTTTGAGCAATGGGCGCAAAAGTTGAATGTTTCGCTATAGTGAGCACTTGTTGTGATGGAGATCACATATCTAATTTAATAATCATTTACTTTGGCTTGCTTTAATGTAATCTATCCAAAATCAAGAATTGCAAATCACTTCTGTTTTTCATTTTTCTGCCATTTCGGTTTTTAAATCTGTATATTTGATTTTCCCCGTATGCACTATTCTTTTTGTTTATTCGTCTCTTCAGACCGGTGTGCTAAAAATAGATTATATTTGCGTCCGTTTGCAAAATCAACGTACTTTTGGATTCCCCTCCTTTGGCTTGGTGTTGGCGTTTTTATTATTTGTTGCCCTTCCGACGTCTTTAAAATTATTTGCTCGCGATTACGTCATTTTAATTTTATTGGATTAACTGTTAGGGTTGCTCTGGAATTGGCGTTATTGATTTCAGCCAAGTGTTTGTTCTCGCCAATGTGTAATTCTGTGCTGGCGTAATTTTTAAGTCATTCCACCTTAATTTCACTGTCTATATAGGACGTATTTTTTATTTCGCTGAGCCACCACCATCCGTTGTAATAAGTTTATGTCTGAATAGTATCTTTTTAATAAAACAGTTTTAAGTATTTAACGTCTTTTTATTATATTGCAACTAAGTGTATCGAACCTGGATTTTCATGTGTCACAAGGCAAGTCTTAATAATTTAAAACAGCCCTACTAATAAACTTCTTTACATAAATTGGTGCCTACCCAGGCACTTAAGTTGCATTTATTCTGGTTGTGGCTTAGCAAAATGGCTAGGGATGGACGCGAGACGTGCGAGACGAGAATCGGGGCTGTCTCGTCTCGTCTCGCAGTGGTAAACCTCTGTCTCGTCTCGCGTCTCGTCTCGTCTCGCAAACACTGTGTCTCGTCTCGCGTCTCGCAAAGAAATTGCTGTCTCGTCTCGCGCGAGACGCGAGACGTCTCGCGAGTCTCGCAAAATTAAGGACTGCGATTTCGTTACCATTTTATACTAACTTATTATTGGGATTTTATTGAAAATTAATATTAATAATAACAATTACTTACATATAGCCACATTAGTAGATATATTAATAACTATATCAGCATATAGCGGCATGTGAAGTAAAAGAAATTCAGATTTAACCCGTATATATAATGTCACACCGAAAATATAGTATTTATTTTTATTTATTTACTAGCTGCGTGCCCGTTCTTCGCACTGTAGTGAACGAAAATTTTCCTAACATGAGTAATTTCAATTAATTTCAGTGATGTGGAATCTAAAATAAAAGCAAAATTATTTGACTCTTGATGTAAAGTTTGCGTCATGAGTATTAACCTGGCATCATTGCAATATAATGACTCAAAATTTAAGTCACCTTAACGGTTTCCCCGGAATTTTCCGAATCCGTAGACACCTTCGCCGAAAGATAAATTGCCACGGTTTCGAAGGAGATAGCAGAGCAAGCTTTTGACAGCGGCGGCAGCGGTCGTTATATTTTTTAGAATAGAGAGATAAAACTTACAAAAAAAGACTCAGACGTTCGCTCACGAATTTTGACCTAATGCTGATGGATTTTAGAGGAGCCTTAGTAGAGTAAAATGCCAGAGAATTAGCTGCCAACCTTCGTGCCAACTCATTTGTTATTTTCGAGAAAATGGCAAATTAAATATTTTTACAAAGAATTTTTTAAATTTAATTTTTTTATAAATAAAAATTTGTTGAAAATTATAAAAATTTTGGGCCCTTGAACAGGGTGGGCCCAGGGCAAATGCCCCGGTAGCTCTGCCGATAAACAGGCCTGCAAGTTATCACTGTTTTTATGTGCTTAAAATCTTAGCCACACCAGATTGTGAAACTCAAATGGCTAAATGCTGTGTCGTAGTGTTAGTTCTATTCTGCGTCGGGTAAGCACGCAGTGGCGGACTTCTATTTTAAAAAGCCCGAATGCCGTACCCAGGAAAAAATTGCGGGGTGGTGTCCAAAAATGGGTCCAAAAATTTCGGAAGGAGACCAAAGGTGAAAAGCCTAAATTTTTCACAAATACTCTTCATCATTATTGTTTTGCTAACAAAATTTTATATTTCGGGGGAGGGGGGACCGGACCCCAAGGCCCCTTGGGTGCGGCCTTGCCGGATGCAAAAACTTTTTTGAGGCCCCAAAATCACAACCGCTAAAAATTCATGAATAAATAAACACACCCTTGTAAAGAGGTCATTAAAGGTCATGGTTTACGCCAGGTTCGAGTCTAAGCTGCATTGAATGTGCACACTAAATCTGTGGGGCCTTGTATCTCTGTTCGCTTGCATTAAGATAGGGGTTACAGGTAAATAATTTTGAAAACTGGTGTGATTATTAGTAGCATAAAATTTTAATCTTATTTTTTTTAAATCGTACAGAACAATTTAAACAAACCTTTAATTGAAATATGCGCTTCTTTCAACATCCACCCATGAAGTAAAGCAAAAGCAGATGACATGTTAAATTTATAAAGTTTATATTTAGGTATGAAAAACCGTAGTCATAAAATTCCACTTACCGCTGAAAAATCCTTTAAAATATATAAAACGTACGCAGATGTTAATAGCAGCGCCGTTGCGCTGTGGGCGCTATGGACGGTTCAGCTCCCCCCCCCCCCCCTAGAAAAATCTGAGCCACCTCCCCCAGGCCAAAAAGCACAGTCATCGAGGAACATTTTTTGAAAAAAATTATAAAGAGATGCAAATTTCTTAATTTTTGTTTCTGTACGTAAAAGCAAACATTTTATGTTTTATGTTCTTTAAAGAGTATTGGAAAATCAATTATTTCTTTTCCTTAGAGATAAGAAAAATCGTATTGCCTGAAGAGGAAATTACAAACTTCGCAACAGGGCCGTGGCGCTGGGGGCGCTATGGACGGATCAGACCCCCTGGAAAGATCTGAGCCCCCTCCCCCCCAAAGAACGCAGGCATCGAGGAACGTTTTTTGAAGAAAATGTTCCTCGATAATGGTGTTAAAAAATATACATCTTTCTTAAAAGAGATGTAATTTTTAAAAATTTTTGTTCCTGTACGTAGAAGCAAACATTTCATGATCTTTAAGGGGACAAGGGACGTTAAATATTCAAAACTTTCCATTTTGAATTTTACTTGTAATCATATGTATAGTTGTTTCACACAAAATCATAGTTGTCTAACATAATAGTTTGCATCTATATTGAAACTAAAAATTAAAAAAATAATAATTTTTAAAATGAAAATTGATATTTTTCAGAAAAAAATACGTCTTCTATTTTTTTTATTTAAAATATCCCATGCGCATTCCAAATTAATAAAAAGCGACATATTTTTTTTAATATACTCTTGCAATATATGTATGAACATATCTGTGCATTCATTTTTATGTGTGACAAAGGTAAGCTTTATATAAAAAATAAATTCATGTGAGATGAAGCTTTTTTTTTTTTGTTGTTGTTGTTTCAAATTCCATCCTATTGTTACATTTAAATTCCTATATCGCTATTAAATAACCTTTGTTTGAAAATTTAATGCACAATTATGTTCATACATGCATTACAAGTGTACTATAAAAAAATTACGGCTTTTTATTAAATTGGAATGCGCATGAGATATTTTGAAAAAAATATTTATGGCCCATTTTTTTCTTAAAGATATTACCATAATTTTTAAAAGGATTTAATTTTTTATTTTTAGTATTAATGTAAATGTAAACCTTTGTTTTAAACAACTGTACGTATACTTTGAGACTAAAAATTAAGAAATGATAGTTTTCAATTTTAAAGTCCCTTTGTCCCCTTAAAAAGTTTTAGAAAAGCAATTATTTCTTTTCTTTTAAGATAAGAAAAATCGTATTGCCTGAAAAGGAAATAGCAAACAGCAAGCTCTTGAAACATCGTAAATTTTCTTCATTGATCTCTTTATTGGGGCGAATGCAGCGAAAACATCTTGTTAAAAAAGGGTGTGTGGGTGGTCCTAATTTTCTCAGAAGCAGCTACTGTCCCGTTTCTACAATTAACAATCACCCCATGTGTCGCCCCTCTACTTGCTCCAACAAAAACCTGTAAGCAATGGAGTGAGAAAACTTCCGGCCTTTTCAAAAGACGAAAGCGTTTTGTAATTGATTACTTCGGCACTGTGTATTTTTCTTACATAAATCAATGATGGACAAACATTTTTGGGTTGAAAGCAATATGATTAAACACTAATATTTAATTAATTTAATTTGTAATTAATCTTTTTTCTTTTAGTTGTAGTTTGTTTTAATATATTAATATACATTTCTTAAATTTGAGGCGGGATGGATAAAACTTTCAGACAGGCAGGGGCTGACCCATGGGCCGTAGTTTGCCCACCCCCTGTTTTTAAGCAATCTTTTTTTCTAGGTTTGAGACTTTTTTCGACACTGCAATGCCTTTGTTGAGTTCGAACGCCCTCTCTACATTTTTGCGACCTTATGCGAAGTGAAGCTGAAATTCCTTCCGGAATGTAGGAAAAAACGCGGAGAAAAAGATCTCCCCCCCTTTCCCTCCATTTTTATTTAAATATTGTACATAATATATACATACATATACATACATACATGCATATATAAGGTGTGTGTGTGTATTACGATGTTTGAACATATGTGAATTATTGTTTCAAATATTATAAAATACAAGCAACTTTTCTATATTTTGAGAATCCACAATTCTGATCTATTATTATAATCACTGAAATTAACCGCATTAAGTACATAGGTATTCCCTTTTTGTGTTCGAAACGATAAGTTAACTATGTGAAGGTCAGCAAGTTCGTGGAGTGGAGATCTAAGAATTGTAGCAGGGGGGAGGGAATTTTCTTTGTTGAAAGACGAAAACGTCCGCGAATACACTCATTCAGGTCGAAATGAAGAAAAAAATAGGGTTTTCTTATGCCTTCTAGAATTTAAAGATGTCACTTAAAAGATTTTGTCTTCTGCATGAAACGTGCACTTTTTATTGAAAATAATTAAATAAAGACGTAGTTACTTATGCAATTAATTTAATAAATTGATCGTTTCATTTTATTATTTGTTCAATTCATTTGTGTTAGGACAAGGACCACAACACAGGGAGTAGAGGGATGACTTGGTTTTATAAATATTTTTTCTGTTTTTTGTTTTAACGTTAATAAAAGGCATTTTTTACAAAGTGGTTTTTGAGAATCCACTTTTGAGAAGACTTCCAAATTTGCACCACTGCAAACTTCAAATGATAAGAGAATACTAAAAGTATTGAGTTTTAAGCAGTGGCGTAGCCAGAAATTTTTCATGGAGGGTGGGGGGGTTACGACTACTGCAACTCACATATATATGTATGTATACGTGTGTGTGATAAGGGAGTGAAGATTATACATTTTGTATGGTGAAAAATTCCTCATGGGAGGGGGGGGGTTGTTAACCCCCCGGGTTACGCCACTGAGACACACCTACACGATGGGTATCTGCCTAGGAGAGGGCGCCTTAAGCGGAATACTTTTTAAAGGGTGCAGGCTCGTATTCATCTGGAGAAAGCCAACTAAAATTCTAGACCTTTAGATAGATAGCGGGGCAGTGAGCCACAACCCTCAACCTTCATATACCATATTCACTATCTTATCCTTTCGGCCACGGTTGGCCCCGAATTAGAGTACACTATAGTATTTATTTGAACCTACTTACTGAAAAGTTAAGAATCAATCATTCATGCTGTTTTTTATTTTAATTTATATGGGGTGAGGAAATCAAAAGAAAACCCTGATAATTCATTGCATTGGTTTATTTTTTTTAATTTTGAATTAAGTTATCTCAATAAATGTTTTAGTAAATTTCTACTTCTTATTTATTTAATATTCCGTTATTTGCTAAGAAATAATGATTATTTAAGTAAATAGCATTAAAAAATATTTCTTAGTTTGAAATGTTTATTTCAATTTACACTCTGTCCATTGTAAGAAAAATAAAAATGTAATTTCTCTCTCTCTCTCTCTCTCTCTCTCTTTTAACTAATAAAGAATCAAATAAAGGACTACTTTTTCTTATTATTTAAAACAACAAGAACTTTGCCAACTAAAAAATAAATAAATAAATAAATAAAATAAAATTGGCTAAATAGAACGAATAAAAGTATACTATAATATTTATTTGAACCTTTATATGAAATCATAGAAAATTAATATGAATTCAAGAAAGAAATCTTACAATATGAAAAATAATTCTCTAATAAAATTCTAATTCTTATAAGGTTCGAATGAATATTCAAAAGCTATTAAAATTTATAAACATGAATTTGATTTAATTGAACCCCCAACCCCCCCCCCTTTGCATACACCACTGTATATTTATATATATATATAAATTTTTTCTGCATACACACAAGGTTGTAAGCAGAAAAAAAATAGAGGAAGGGGTGGAGATGTGGAAATATGTAGCGCAAAATATTTTCGCCTATAACTTATTTTTAGAGTCCACGCAAATAAAAAACTACTAATCCATTGACAAAGATTTCGGGGGTGGAGGGGATCACGGCTTTGTAGATATACATATATTTTATAATGAATAAAACATACCCCCCCCCCAGTGTCAGTATGCTGTACAATAGCTGCAATAAAATTGCTATAGGCTGAAGGTCCCAGGTTCAAACCTACCACGCAGCTGTCGATTTAACGGCATGGAGTTTTAGTCGACTTTTTCCAGATGTAACGTAAATACGCGTTAGAGTCTTTTGAAATGTCCTCAGACCAAGGTAACCCCCCTCCCCCCAAACCAATAAACAGATAATCCCTCGTCTAGGCTTGCCACAGCACAAAACTTAAAATTACTATTTAATCCTGAGTATTCTGAATACTTCTGAAGCTGTGATTTTTCAAGATATTAACAACAAAAATTTCTTATTTTATAACCAATAGCGATTTTTTGAAAATTTCCAAAATATGAACCTCAAAGTTTGCATAAATAAAAAGTGGAAATGATAGTGACAGTAAAATACCTTGCGTGACTAATATTTTCCTTTTTTAGTTCTTGAAATAATTATAACATTACTGATTTTTAAATACGCATTCATAGTTTAAAACAAGTCACAATGAGCGGAATAGCAAAAAGAGGCTGTGGGGCCTGGTCCACCCCGGGTGCCAAGCTGAAAACAAATGTATCGGTAACGGCCGAACACCGAAAATTAGAAAGAATGGGGCAGCAGATCGCCGGACATATGCGCTGCACACAAAGCTATAGTACTTACCATATCCATGACTCAAATTACCGTGTTTACGAAACCCATACAGCCCTGTAGGAGTTTATGGGTAGTCGAATTTTTCTCACTGTATTGAATGCAACTATCTCTTTGTTGGGTTTGGGTGGTCCAATCTTCGCTGAAGTGAATTTAAAAGCCCCTTCTTTTCCGCTGGACAGCTATATGGCCCAGAGGCTCGGCAGCAGGGAAGAAACAGAATGAACTGTTCAAGGGATACGAAATCTGATTCCTTCTTATCAAGTTTGCACCTCACAACGTATTGCTTCACTTTTGCGCTTATTTAGTTTTTCCGAGAAGAATTTCCAGGAGGTCGGGCTCCCCCCTCCCCCGAGAAACAAGCGCCGAACGAAGATTTTAAAAGGCAAATTTGGTTTGCGTGCTTTGAAATTTTTTGTAAAGTATTTTTTACAATACATAAAATAACGATAAATATTGGTAAACAAGTTGAAAAGCGCGGGGCCCTTACGAACGCGGGGCCTAAAGCGTACGCCTATTACGCTTTATGGGAAATCCGCCACTATTTACATGTGCGTTACTGCAAAGCCCATCAGTCTTTCGAACTTTACCACAATGGTGGTGATATTGTTCTGTGTAAAATGCCGCTCTATACATATGTATATATAATATAATATCCATATTCGTAACTTGTGGAACGGAAGGGTGGGAGGGGGGGGGTGTAGGCAACCAGAACGTTCTTTTCACACACCCCTCTTCTCTAAAAAAAAATAAATATCGATAAAATTCTTGATGTAAAATACAGCCCCCGCGAATACCTAAAAATAAATTTATTTTCATTCTGAAATTAGTTCTCTAAAAAGGATCGATGACAACTCTCTCTCTCTCTCTCAAAAAAAAAAAAAAAAAAAAAAAAATCCGTATCTTGCGTTGAAATATAAAAAATACAAATCCTATGTTTAGGCAGAGCTTTGTGGTAATTAAGAACTTATTTGTTTGAATTTACTGTAAATGACATTATTTCCCGGAACACCTAATAGCAATATTACGAATAAAGCGGATATAGTACGTCTTTATTAAATCTCTACTATTTACTTTAACGTCAATTTCAAGTCTCTAAAATATGTGTAATTTTTATATTAATGAAAACAAGATTATATTAACGATAATTATAATTATTTGCCTAATATTTCCAATAACATAACCGTGTGTGCATTTTTAGATTTCATTATAGTATCTCAGTTGGTTAATAGACGTCTTATTTTTTGTTTATATTTTAAATTACTGAACAGTTAATTTGTTGACGACTATCCGTTTGTACTTTTCCACAATAATTTTTAGCGATAGTACTACAGTCGTTATGGTGGCCCTGTTTACAGAAAAATTAAACCATAATCCCCCTAATGTTTATCCAGTGTGGATTTTTAAAAAAAATGAAAAAGACATCAAACAGGCGAAGATAATTTTAGAATACGAACCCAACTGCAAGATAAAATGATGGGGAGGAAAAAAAATTATAAAAGTTTTGCAAGCCGAAGGAAGGGAAAACATGATAATATAATCGAAAAGAGAAATAGTTTTTAAAAAAATTGCTTGCATTTCTTTCCGTCCGATATTAATATATAAAAATAAAAAATGTCATTTTAATCTCTTTAAAATAGGCCAACGATAGGGATTTAACCGCCCCTAGAAAGTTGTCACCAGGGTGCCCCCCCCCTACGCACGCCGCAACGTGCGGGAAAGTTTGAGGATAATATCGGTACAAGGATACCATATTTCAACCTACTCAGACTAAGCATCAATGCGAATGCAAATTGCTCTACTTCTAATCTCTCTCTGATATACTCGAAACGCGATTATCACAGGGGCAAGGGGGGGCGGTAGTCCTGTGCCCCTGAAGAAAAAGGGGGCCCATATATATCCCGATTATCTAAATTATAAATTCATATGTACTGAAATAGTAATTGTGGGGAAAAAACTGAATTTCCTCTATAATATAGGTATTACCTAATTGTCTATCACTAGATCAAGTTAGAGATATTTTTTGGGGGTGATAAATACGATTTGATTAAAGTATACAAAAACTACAGTTAACTGAAATGCAATTTTCGAGTACAACAGCGGTCAAAACTGGGTTAAAATGCTTAAAAAAGGGGGGCTCAGTAAAGGGGCTTAATGCGTAAAAAAGGGGATAGTAAGGGGGGCCCCAAACTTAATGCCCCGGGCCCCGTCTAAAAGTGGTCAGATTTGAACATACCGTACCGCCTTTCCTATTTACTTATTATTTTTCTTTCAACTCTTCTCTGTTTTCTTTTTTTTTCGCCTCTTTCTTTATCCTCTCCTTTAAGTGTTTTGTATATCTCTCGTCTGTTCTAATTTTAAATGTTACGTGTTTGTGCGTATTGTAGAGTGCTGATAGTATACCAGGACCGAAAACGAAGGAGACGCAAGTTAAACGGTAGAGGCTTCAGGCAAATTGTCGCTTTTCAGATCGTATTTATGCGAGACGGAAAAAAATGCGAGAATTCTCGCGAGAAATCTCGCGCGAGACAAGACTCTGTCTCGTCTCGCGTCTCGTCCCGCAAAATATTTTCTTTCTCATCTCGCGTCTCGTCTCGCAAAAAAAAAATGCCTGTCTCGTCTCGCGAGACAATGCGAGAACGCAAGACAATGCGAGAATTCTCGCGTCTCGCGTCCATCCCTAAAAATGGCGGAATCAAATTTCCCGATCAGGACACCTCTCCAACTCCAGCCCTACTCTGCTGCTCTGCTGAAAGTGCATTCAACGTTTCGGCCCTGGCAGTGTTATTTTCTACCTGCGGTAACTTTCGTTTTTACGGAGCACGGAGCTCCTTGATGGACTGACTGTTCTTTAATGATGCGTTTCCGATCGTTCCCTCAATTCATATATGGATTATCGATGATCTTACTCCGCACCACCCTCCGACGAATTGTATGCGAGTTCTACACGTTCCTATGACTATTTGGAGACTTTAGTGTCGGCTTCCTGTCGGGCGGTGTTTGGATTATGTTCTGTTTCCCTGCCTTGCTTTACGCGCGAATCTTACAAGTAATGCTGAACTGTGCGTAAAGCCGTCCGATCACCGCAAATTTGGGACTTTTTTCCGGACGTCCTGCAGTCGCCAGTAGTTTTTTTTCGTGCGTCGCTAAGTATGCCCTTCACTGAACTTGGCGAAGACTGTTTTTTTCTCCTCCTGTGATCGGCGTTTTTTTTTTTTTTTTTTTTTTTTTTTAATGTGTGCACTCGTGATACACCGACACCTTATGCTTTGTAATGCCGTTTGAATTGTTAATTTGATGGACATTATATTTTAAGTATTACTAATGAAAAGTTTTTTTGCTAAATTGTTATTTACTGAAAAACTGAAGTTTTACTCTTGGGAAATTTGGTAAGTCATTTATAAATGCAGGTTTTCTAAAACTAGCATAATAATAATAATGTTCTATTGTCTTAGCATCCATTTTTTTTAGTGTGCAAATAGCACATGCTAAGAATAGTTTTTTAGACGTAACGTGTCAAAGAAAATATTTAATATGTTGAATTTTTTTCTTTATTATTTTACTGCTTCTAAGGAGTTATAAAAAAATAATTATTATTGTTTTTCAACCATGTTTATAAATTAGTTTAAAACTAAATTACTCCTTTTATATAGTATATATGACATTAATATTTTACTGTTTAATGCAATTGTTGGATTACAATTCACATATATTTAATTTTTTTAATACACTTCTTAAATTTTTTTCTTTATGCGCTGTGTTTCGTTTACTCACGATAAATATTATTATTACTCATTGCTTTATATCTTTACTTTTGTGTACAGACCTTTTTATGTGTTTAATCTTCTATTTGCGTACATATTCATTCTTGTTATTTTAAATTATGCTTGCGCTTTTTCTCCTATTATATTTTACATTTTATGTTAATTGTACTGCCTCTATGAGGTACACATACATCGTTATTTTCTTTTCTTTACTCTTTATTTTGATAATCATGACAGTATTCAATTATTAAGTCCATGGCAAGGCCTTTCTAAGGCACACAGTTTTTATACACTCTTACACACTGCATTTTTGCATAATAAAGTCCATAGCACAACATACATATTCTTTAAGTTTTTTATTTCCTTACCTCACAATATACTGTTTCTATTTTTGTCATATATTTTTACACATTTTTTTCTTTGAATATGCTATTATTTACAGTCCCCATGTTGACCGATTTTTTACACATTATTTGTTTTAAATACTTTATTTAAAGAGTACTTTATATTTTTGTGTTCCACTCCTTTTTTTGGCCTTTTTAATATAGTGCTACAAGCTTACCATAAGTTGTACAGTTCACACATTTTTACATTTTTTTGATACACTGTTTTATTGTTTTTTTTCCTGACATTGTTATGCCTCTGTTTAATACATGCATTCTTTGGAAGAGTATAATGGTATTCATTCGATTACCTTTTTTTCCATTTCACAAATACACTATATCACACATTGTTTGTTGTACTTCAAATAAGATTCATACTTGAATAGTAACTGATCTTTGAAGTTTGTGTTTGTCCACAAATACTCTTTTTTCACATTTACTTGCTTTTTTCATGTTGTTGTTTTTATTTACATTGCTTACACTTACTGGCTCTCAACCTTTTCGCATACTTTTTTTTTCATCACACTTGTGTTTGTCTTATATGTTCACATACACAAACATGTTCATACTGATGTTCTGCTCATTGAGTTCATTGTGCTTGTCCTTCCACATTTTGTTATACACAAAATTTTTGAATGTTGTTTTTTTTCTGAAACATTTTCACTATGATATACTGTAGTACATTACAAAATATTTTAAACACATTGTATTTGTTTTGTCACTCTTTTGTGTTCACATACACAAACATAACATCATACTTTGAAATATCTCATTATTTTCTTTTTCTACAATATGATATATTTAAAACTCTTATCTGACTTTTTGTAAATTAATACAATATTATTTTCTCAAATATTCAGTGTTATAAAATACCACATTAATTGAAATATATTTTCAGAGTATTTACATTTATCTGATTACTTAGTTATATGCTTATTTGTAGTGATTTTTGTTAACTGTTGTTTCTTCATATATTTTATTAATAAAATGTTTATGTATTGATCAGATTAACACTTAAGACATTTAATAAGTGAAAATTTAGGGTATATTGTATTGTTTTGTAATTGCATTTTAGTGTTTTTTATTTGTACTTTTGTGTGTTATTCTTTCCCAATTTTGTCGATTTTGAAAACTTTAATGTGTTAGTAAGTGACAAAACTTTTTTCTTTTATTGAACTTCAAAAATTAATAATTAAGTTAGTTTTTTAATACAGTATGACAACAATTGCCTTCAGATTCCTTTTAAGCTATATTTAAGATTATACTTAGCATAATTTCATAACAAGTATAATCCTACATTTTTTTGGACTTTAAAAATCAACTACTCTCATGTTTTTCTCACTAAAATTTTCCTTATCTTTAAATTTTTGATAATTTAATTAGATGACACTGATATATTTTGAGGTATGTGTGTTTTAGTTAATTATTAAGGGTACCCGCTTGATAGGAATGTGTGTTTTTTTTGTGCGCTGTCTGGCTGGTCCAACAAGTATCACAGGTGTTTGAATTTTTGGCTGTATCTATCAATATATCGCTGTGTCTTCGTTAAGGCGATGTCTTTAAAAATTGACACTTAATAAATGCTGACTTTTAAAGTAAATAATTACAACTGAAAATTAATAAAATAGTAATTGTTAATAAAATATCGATTGACATTGTATTATCTTTACGTTAGAAAATTAAAATAAATTCCATAAACAATAGTTACAATTCAACAGCACTTGCACCATTTCGAAGGTCATTTTTACACATTATTTTATTGTAATTAAATTGATGTTCATGGACTGTATTGTACATAGATTCATTTTTTTCTCCAAAACAAAAAATGTCTCATTGTTCGTTTGTGTGGGTATATTTTGTATTGACTATGTGTTTATGTTTCTCCTCTTATGTATGTAGTATACATGTGTATACGTTGCCAGATAATTTAAATTGTTGCTACCACTTGTTATTACCATGGTACAAAACTGGTAAGAAATAGCCATCAAAGCAATTTTTGAACGGCATATTATGGTAAATTTACATATCCTCAAATTTTATTGATTGATTTTTTCATGCATGCATTTTAAAAGCCCTTATAGTTATAACCATTGAACAGCGCTACTTAATCATGATCATGTTGTTTGTTGTAAAAATAGTAATATTTAGAGTACTCAGTCACTGCAATTCTTAGCAGTATATCTTTGATGTGCACATGAGCTTGAAATGCTCAATTAAAAAAAAAAGGGTGTGCTGAAATGCCCCTTATTTGAAAAAAAAGAGGGTGTGCTAAAATGACCCTTGTTTGAAAGAATGTGGTGTGCTAAAATGCCCCTTGTTTGAAAGAAAGGATGTGATAAAATGACCCTTAGTATTGTGAGCTAAATGCTCCGTTTTTATTTTGTCGACATTTAATTTTTATTGCTAGCACTTATTATTTTTATGGTGTCATGACATTTTCTTTTCTCTAAACATTTATTAGGTGGTGATCAGCAGTAATTTTGCAATTGTATAATTTAGTCTGAATATGTTTGATTTTCCTTATTGTTTAAGCCAGCCAAACAGAGCACTTAATTTAAATTTTTAAAGACATTAATTGTAACTGACTAAAAAAAAATTCTTCAAATTTTTTTTCCTGGTTGAGGGGAGTATATATGTGATGGAGATCGCATATCTAATTTAATAATCATTTACTTTGGCTTCCTTTTATGTAATCTATCCAAAATCAAGAATTCTAAATCACTTCTGTTTTTCATTTTTCTGCCATTTCGGTTTTTAAATCTGTGTATTTGCTTTTCCCCGTATTCACTATTCTTATTTTTTATTCGTCTCTTCGGACCGGTGTGCTAAAAATAGATTATAATTGCGTCCGTTTGCAAAATCAACGACTTTTTCTTTCCCCTCCTTTGGCTTGGTGTTGGCGTTTTTATTATTTGTTGGCCTTCCGACGTCTTTAAAATTATTTGCTCGCGATTACGTCATTTTAATTTTATTGGATTAACTGTTAGGGTTGCTCTGGAATTGGCGTTATTAATTTCAGCCAAGTGTTTGTTCTCGTTCCAATGTATAATTCTGTGCTGGCGTAATTTTTAAGTCATTCCACCTTAATTTCAATGTCTATATAGGACGTATTTTTTTATTTCGCCGAGCCACCACCATCCGTTGTAATAAGTTTATGTCTGAATAGTATCTTTTTAATAAAACAGTTTTAAGTATTTAACGTCTTTTTATTATATTGCAACTAAGTGTATCGAACCTTGATTTTCATGTGTCACAAGGCAAGTCTTAATAATTTAAAACAGCCCTACTAATAAACTTCTTTACACTTGTGCTTACACTGAGTAGAGTATCCAGACACACAATAGCCCGTCATATACGTCCTTGAGTATTCCTATAGTATAACGGGGAGAAAGGAGGGAGACAGTGGGACCATTGTGAGACCATTGTGATATTTGCCATTTACCCTAAATAATTACTAACAAGATTTAGTTAAAAATTACTAAATTTAAAATAACTTATTTAATTCTCAGAGAAATGATTAATTTTACACATTTAAAAAATAATTGTGTTTCAAATTTTACTTTCAGAAATGTAAATACAGGTTTTAAATCTAAATGGTTTTTGTTTCATTAATAATGATAAAATGAAACTATCCAGTAAAATTAGTAAAAACATTGTGTAATACCACACATAAAATAGTACTTATCAATAAGAGGATCACAGGAAATGACATTAAATTTAATGTATAGCATTTACGAATGTGAAATATGTAGATTACTGAAAACTTAGAGAAAACGTAAGATTTTTTTTCATTTTTTACTATGAAATGCAATTACTAAAATTTTAACGAGTTCTGTTAAAAATTAACCCTTTCGGGTCCGAATTTTGTTTTTGGCTTGGAATTAGTTTTCCTCGTTTAAACATATGTTTACCTTATTTCAGTTGGATTACATCAGGATTTTCAATGATTTTGACCATCAGGTGGATAATTACATTTTGTGGTGTCAAAACAAAAGGTTTTTGAGGAACATTTGGACTTCTCCATGTGTTCTATTATTACTAAATCTGACTCAAATGGATAAACTAAAATTCAAAAACAATTCAATGACCATTACGTACATCAACCTGAAGTGAATTTATTCAAATACAGTGGATATAAAATATGTCTTATGTGCACATGTTCAATGTATAATGATTCAAACTAATTTCTTTCTCCGTGAAAACACGAAAAACTTTTTGATTTTCAAAAATGAAGCGGTTTTAAGGTTGTATCTTTTTTATTTATACTTTTGTCACACTTTGATCCTTTCAATCATCATAGTTTCTGCAATCGATAATGATCCAATGAATTCATTTCCTTTTACATGCATTTTTATCTGCATAATGCCAAGTTATTTGCATCTTTTCTGTATTCTAACCATGAATTTATAACACTCATTGAAAAACAATGGAAATAAGCGAGACTGTCCACTTTCTGCAATAAATGCTGATTATATTCAAAGATTCTACACATTTATGTTTATAAAAGACCCCCATACATAGATAGTGCTGTTACCTTCGGTCGCTCGACTTCAATGAAGTTTTCATCCTGCTTGCTGCACCTTTTGACTCTTTTCCTCTTTTCTGTGTTTGCTTTCGTTTTCTCTTTTCAGCGACATTATATGATACCATTTTAAGAACTTTATTATCATACCATGTCACTTACTATGTATCCATTTGGTGAAATATTTGTTGTTATAACATCTTTAAATTCCTCAAATTCAACTTTAGAAGCCTCTAAGCCTTCAAACACAGTTACAGCCCCTTGCATGGATAGATTTTTTTCCCAGGAAGAAAAAGAAAGAAGGGAAGAAAAAAGTGAACCTCGAAGGAAAATTATTGTGAATAAAATACTTCCCGAAAAATTATACGTTAATTATATTAGATGACATTGGAAACTATAAATACCAAATCTACATATCAACAGAACACTAACTACCTTGAATAAGGAACATTTCATAATTTTAGGAAGTAATTCCCAAAATAACTTGTGAAATGTATGTTGTGTTAAACTAATTTTAAGAACCAGTGTCCTACTATCAGGACATGTTCAAAAATCCCTTAATCATAAATTGCGATAATTTTTAAGACAAAAACTACATCACACATTAGTTAAGGTATCTTTCTGAAAATAGATAAATTCAAGTAGCATTTAAATCCTATTATAATATTGATAGCATCACTAAACAAAAGTGACCAACTAGAAACACATAAATTCAAAGAGACGCCTATTTTAAAAGAATAGCTGTTGTTAAGCATCTCTCTATTTTGCTTAAAAATTGAATACATGTTTGAAACAGAAGGGATTTTAAAGAACATTAAACTTTCTGGGAAAATTTTATAAATATCACTAACTATAGAGACACTTCAAAGATTTATACTATTACTTGGACGCCAGTCCCGAAAGGTTAACATATCAAATTAAACCATGGTTTCTCGACCTTGAAATTTTGCATATTATTTACAAAAATTTTAATAAAATTTTTTTGCCTAGATCTAGCCTGTATATTTCGAGAATTTATTTTATTACTAATTTTTCATTTATCATAAAATTTTAAACAATAAACAAAAATTATGAAAATCACCTTCTTAATAAAATGAAAATACATTACCTTAATCATTACCTATATAACTGATTTTATTATTCGTATTCAAGCTCCATATACTATCAATAACTAAGAAAGAGGAAAATATCAATAATTTAAACGTAAATAGCCACTTGTAAGGTCAATTCTTTTTGAGACCATAAATAAAATCCGTCCTTTCGGAAAAAAAAAAAAAATTATGCACACAGGTAATGATTCTCCTTTCTCTCTCTTTTTTTACCATGATGACACATACAATGAATCTTCAGTGTTGTCATATTGACAAAAAATTGTTAAATAACATAAGTCTTTTATTAAAAATTTCGATTTTAAATTTTTGTTTTAATGTTCAGGATAAAAAAAATTTGAAATTTACAAGTTTACGTTATATATTTTAGGAAAGAATATAGTAAAAGAGTGAAAACCTAACTAATTTCGAATTTCTGGGTCAAATAGATCTTTAGTTACATTTATTTGACAGGTTATTGTTCCATGCAAATTTTCTGACTTTTTCAAAATTTCACAAATTCATAACTCGGAAATAAAGTGCTTAAAAATATGTGAAATTTTGAATTTTTAATCTAATTGGTTGGTAATACATGTCAACCAAGAAACATTAGTATCTACAGACATTTTTGAACATTGATTAATGCTATTTGGAATTGACTCTAACCAAAATTTTGATAACAGATATAACACGGAATCATGACATCTCATGCTTATTCCATTTAATTTTTTTGTAAAATAAATAAATAAATAAATATCCAAAATATTCACTCGAACTCATATTCAATGCCCTTAAAAAATCTATTTTAAAAAATGAATATTATGCCACGTTGTAATGCTTCTCAAATACCTTTCTCAAATTTCTCACTCGTCCAGAAATTAAAATAAAATGTAAAAAAATAACGATTGTCACAAAGTTACAGTTACAATTGGAAAGATTTTCTTACTCTAATGCTATAATAATGACGTTTTTTACCAATAATTTTTAACAGTTAAAATGACTAGTAATGGTTTAAATACAGAAAAACAATAATTTAGCTACATTTTAGTGTAGAAAAATGCCCTATTAGCCGGCAGGTGCCCTTTCTTTTGGTGACCGTCACCAATGCCCAGAAAACACACTACTGCCCGCAAAATAACGGCAGGGTACCGGTCGTGCTGGCAAAGTGCCGTATGTCGGGAGCAAAGTGCATTGCCGTCGACAGAAAGTCACTGGAATACTGTTGTGTTCGTAAACTCCCGCGACGAAGTACGTTGGGCAGTCACCAAGTGCCAAGCATATTTTATATTGCTTCTGCTGAACTTTCTTACGATGCGGCAGTGCGCTCGATCTAATCGATTCAGTTACAAAGTACACTCTATAACAAATAAATCGACGCACCAAGAAGAAGGTGTCCGATTGAGACAAAAATTGGTGGATAGGAAGACAATGTACAGAATAGTAAATGATTAAAATTTCAGAACAATTGAATAATTTATTTCAGAGTTACAGTAACAAGTTCAATAAGGTGCTGACCCGCCGCTAACCTGGATACAAGCTGCCACACGGCGTAAAGCCCGATAAAGCCCCGGCGATAAAGCTCCCGGGTGGTCTCCTGCGGTATTTCCTTCCAAATTCGCTCCAATTGTCGAAAGACGTCATCAACAGTCCGTGCCAGATGCAATCGCCTTCCCAACATATCCCAGACATGCTCGATGGGAGAGAGATCTGGCGATCTGGCAAGCCAAAGAAGAGTTTGACAAGCTTGCAAACAGTTTAGAGCAACACGAGCCGTATGTGGTCTGGCATTGTCCTGCTGAAAAACCAACCCAGGGCACTGCAAAAGGAACGGTAGCAAAACAGGTCTTAGGATGTCGTCCACGTACCGCTGTGCAGTAAGTGTACCTCTAATGACGACCAAAGGGGTCCGGCTGTCAAAGGAAATGGCACCCCAGACCATAATGCCTTGTTGAGGGCCGGTGTGGCGTGCAATAGTGAAAGCAGGATCCCCCCTTTGCGTCTCCAAACACGTCTTCGATGATCGTCAGGACACAGTTGGAAGGGGGATTCGTCGCTAAAGACTATATGTCCCCAGTCGGCATCATTCCAACCTGATCGCGCTCTGCACCACTGTAATCTGGCTCGGAAGTGTGCAGGCGTGAGTGGCAGGTGGCGTAACGGTCGGCGCGAGCGTAGATTTCGCTCTTTCAACCGTCTGTGAATGGTCATGATGGACACTGGTATTTGGGTTGAACGTCTGATGGTTGATAGAGATGAAGAAGGCGCTGTGACAGCTGATGGGACCATCACTCTGTCCTCACGATCTGTTGTAGCACTAGGTCGACCGCTACCATCCTGACGCTGCACTCTGCCATTTTCCACCCATACTTGCCAGCATCTTCGAATCGTCGCATCGCTTCGACTCAAATGACGAGCGATTCTCCGATTAGTCCAACCGGCCTCTTTCAATCCAAGGATACGACCTCTGTCAAACTCTGACAGTTGCTCGTAATGAACACGAATCCTGCAGCGAGGCATTTAAGTTGTTGAAAGGTCATCTGAATAGCAATCAAACCAAAAGTTTTAACAACCGTTGAAGAACTGCTCCTTATACGTCTGCTGGATGCGCAGTTCCGATGCGCTAGAGATCAAACTATTCATTCATTGGACACCAAATTTGAATCATATGCATATCTGTTCAAAACATTCATGCATACGAAATTTTAAAGCAATCGGATGATTGTTTCTTGGTGCGTCGATTTTTTTGTTATAGAGTGTATTATAGACAGCTGCGGAAAAAAAGGCCCACTTGTAATTTTTTCAGCCGTCGTTCGTCGTACAGAAAAGTTACAGATCCCAATCGTTTACGATTGACGTACACTTTAATTTGCTATGCATAAAAATTGCATAATTGCATAATATGCATAAAAATTGCACAATTTCAGTCCATATTTAAAAAATTTAGCTCATTTAAACCCCGGATACCCATTTTCAATAAATTTGAACTGAAGGTGGGTGAAATATGAGCTTTCAAAATCCCCCTCCCCATATATCAAAACCTTTTTTCATACTTCAATTCATCTCATATAATATTGATAATAAGAAGCTGATTTTTATTTGTACTATTAGAACTAAACGACCCAAACATAATTTAATGTTGTTATGATTTTTTACAAAATATTAACATGAATTATTAAATTAATATTAAAAAATTATGAATAGCGACCTAGGCAAACGTCGATGGAAATAAATGCAGAAAGTAATATTACATGACTGTACAAAATTTCAAATTTTTACGTTCAGTCGTTTAATTTATATTAAATAAAATATGTTTTTTTTCATGAGTTAAGGGACATATATAAATTTATTCAGTGACAATTTTTTGAAAATTGCTTAAAATTAACGTAAATTAGATTTATTTTGTGCAAAAGCACAGTAAAAGATAGCGGTATAAAAAATATCAAATTTTGAAGCAAATAAATTGAAGGTTTTTACAGTTTGATGGTCATTCTATAAAAGCGTCTATTGTTGCGTCCGCTACCATATTCCCCCAAATAAAATATTTTCTACGTATAGAATTAGATGCAGTAGACGTATGTCTTCTAATACAATGTCCTATTTCTGAAAAGCTAACATCCTCAACATTCCAGGCATGAATTTGACCTGTTTTAATATTGGAAACATTAGGTCTTTGGACTCCCCCATATTTTATCCCCCAAACATTCAAAATCACGTTTTTCTGTATTAATTTTCATCTGACTATAAATTGAAATACCGCCAAAAGTCTTATAAGAATATTGCATATTGCAGACGATAATATTAAAAGAAGAAAGTGAAATAACAAACAGAGTGATAATATCGGGTCGGCAAAAAATAATTGAGTTTTTTGCATGAAATTCAAACAAATAAATTTTAAATCATGAAACCATTCTTCAAGTTCGACCGTATCTGAGTAGCATTCATGATTGTAGTCAGAAGAGCAGAGAGAAGCCTCTCACTCCTGCCGACATTTCACCTGTCTAAGAGAACCATCAAGGGAAATACTCAATAACAATTTCAAAATTAGAAAGATTTTCATAATCGTGAGCAGTCGTTTTGCATTTTTCCTTTAGATCATGTGTACGAACCAAGGAAGTTATGAACTCACGGGTCATTTGGACTACAGACTAAATATTATAATTTCTACCCTTAATATTCTCAGTAAAAAAAAAAACCCTTAAGTGAGATGGAAACAATACTTTCTTTGAAAATAATATTTATTTCTTTTAACTCTCGAGAGCGAAATTAATGAAAGACGAACAGTTCGGAACTTACAAATAGCGTTTTTTCAATTTACAGAAAGTCCCTTAAAAACGCGCAAGAATTAATTCGAAATATCTCTGCAAATTATCGTAGAAAATTGGTGAAAATTTATATTTAGTGGAATTTGAAGGTTTTCTTTCGTTTAATAAAGTCAAAATACAAGTGTTGCCATTGAGAAAAAAGAAGTTGATGCAGAATTAAATATGAAGACTGTCCCTTATGCAAATTAAATTAATAGTAAATTAAAGTATGCGTTATTTGCAAACGAATGGTATACATAACTTTGCTGTACGACGAACGACGGCGAAATAAAGAGCAAGTGGGCCTTTTTTCCGCAGCTGTACCTTCATATAACATGTATTAAAGTTATAAAAACTGTTATCTTTATTTTAAAGTTTAAATCCTACTTTAATAGATAGATGTATCGACTAAACATATATTAATTTAGTACTTTAGTCGACATATGTAACGAATTTGATAAATACATCTTTTCAATAACTTGCTTAAAAATATATCATGTAAATGATGACAGAAAGCAAATATCAAGGTTTTATGAATGTTTGATAAGCTAATATTTATTTGACTTCGATGAAAAGCTCTACTTGTCGCAAACGAAATCGCAATTTGAAATAAATTTGGATCTGCAATTTCGAAGAAAAGAACGTTTAAATGAAATTGAGAGTTATCTTTCGAAAGAAAACACATTATACAAAACATTCAACGAAAATCTCTGTTTCGGGTCAACAATTGCCGTACGTGACCCGGAAATGACCCTCGTGGGTTCCCTTTCTCCTGCATAAGGGACCATCTATAAGTTTTTTCTTGTCCAAACAGTATTCTGAGAAGAATGGGGGAATTGCGGAGAAATCAGAGGGGGTATAAGGGGTAAGGTCTTTTTGACAGCTTGACGCAATGGCTGATCGGAGAGTGACTGATTTCAATCTGGTGATTTATATGGCAGCCCTTCCTTCTAGCTCTCAATTCCAGCGCCAGGTTGGCTTCCTGTGTTCACAGACCCTTTTCACTCTCTCAACGCTTTGATCTCTGCTAAAAGGGTCCACGTTTGCTTGCGCTATAATACCAGCCACCGTTAAAATGATTCGGTATTATGTTTCAATAAAACTAAATTGAAAATATGTACTGATTTCTCTATAATCTAGTGCGACGAGACCAGGCGTTGCATACGAAAAGTACTTCATCAGTACGATCTTTCATCTGTGTTGAATAAAAAGCTTTATATCTTCTCCGTCCATCTACAAAATAACTTCTTGCAGGAAAGTTTTTGAAAGGAGGGC
Source organism: Cheiracanthium punctorium (assembly GCA_038373885.1). Taxonomy (NCBI): domain Eukaryota; kingdom Metazoa; phylum Arthropoda; class Arachnida; order Araneae; family Cheiracanthiidae; genus Cheiracanthium; species Cheiracanthium punctorium. The sequence goes on along the minus strand of JAWZYV010014956.1, from coordinate 7,779 downwards.
GAATAAAATTCTAATTTTTTATTTACTTAAACTCCTGAAAACTTTAATCGATACCATAAAATTCTGTACAATTTTTAATGTAACTTTGTTACTTAAGTATAGATGATCAATATTTAAAGAATAAAAGCCTAGGTCATTGTTTATGAGACAAACTGTACATGTATATACAGATGATACGGACTCAGCCTGAAAGCATAAGCCCAAGCCCGTGCAGTGGCCCAGTAATTCACGATTGTGTGCGATCTCGGGCTCACGAGAAATTTATTTACTGACCACACTCCTTGTAAACAGACTTTAAAAAGAGATTCATGGGAGAAATACTTTACTTGCTACTTTATTTGTCCTTGATTTGCACAAAAACTTACGATATTTTATCAATAAAAGTATTGACTTTTATTTATTAACTAGCCTAAATTTCGTTCTCCGGTTTTAAAAACTGATCCCAAACTCATTTCTAGAGTACAGGGTTACCCATAAGATTTTCCCTGATTACAAATATGCGTTAGACAAAAAATTTGAGAAATACTTTTTATCTCGAATTTCCTGTCACATATTCAAAGTTTTTTAACAAGTTACCAGGATCGTAACGACGGAAAAAGAAAATGTCGGGGAGAGTTCAAACGGTGGAAAAGGCAGAATTTTTCAAAAATGACTTCATGATTATTTTGTTAATAAAAACCGAAATTTCAGGATGATTCTGGACCCCTGGGTACGGCCTTGACTGTTGCCTTTTTTATTTCATGAAACATCCTAACATCCATCCCTTCCCCCTCCCTCACATGGCGGCAGTTGGAATATCGCCAAATATCCTTCTCTCAGGCAACTAAATTGCACAAGTAGAAATTAACTAATTGTGAACGCAAAAATCTGAATGTGTTATCTGCACTTCAAGGTAAAAAGCGGTAACTATATGTAGTATTTTTGGATTATGCTTGTTTGTAATCAGGGAAAGACTTCTGTGCCACCCTGTATATCTATGTATATGTGTGTATATTGTACAACATAAGAAGTGCGGATGTAGCCGTTGAGTGTACTCTTCCAAATATTCTGAAGTTTGCATTATGGAGCTAAATTTTGAGTTGTAACATTTTGTAAATTATATTTAAATTTCGTTGGTGATGTATTTTTGTTAAAAATTTTGAATTATTTTATTTTGTGTTCATAGGAAGGAGTTGTTGAACTTTTCCTATTTCAATATATTGTAATATTTGCAAGTTCCACATAAACTTATCGTATTTCAAAGAATAAACTTTTAGAAATAGAATAAATCGATTTAGAAATAGAATAAAATAGAATAAATCGATTTCATGAAAAAGTATTTTTTGAAAATCCCATTGCAGCAAATTAAACCAATGGAAATATTTTGCTATTCAATTCTTCCACAGTTTTCTAAAAAAAAATGGAATTCATTATTTTAATCCTCATTAATCTTTCAATTTTTATAAATTAAATGTCACATACTTTCTACCGATTTTATGCAAAGTGTATTTTATCGATGCGCTTGATGTTCATCTTTAGTTTATGAATTTAAAGCACCTCAGAATTAATTGAATTAGAGAAAGTACTGGAACATCTTATTTTCTGCATAGATTTTGTTAAAAATTGAAAGAAGGGCTTTCCAAGACTGGATTCTTTTATACAGACTTGGACGATGCTTTTGGAATGTTCAAATAAAAGGTGGGGCTATTTTAATGACGTTCTTGAAAAATTATTTTTCACACCGAAATACTAGTTAAAATAAATAGAAGCCAATAAGGACAATTTTGAGGACGTTATTAAAATAACGTTTAAAGTCAATTTATTGCACAAAATAGAATTACACACCTTCAAATTCTTCTCTGTATTGATTGCTTAAACTGTTAGCATTCGTTGCTTAAATTCCCCAATCATTTAAAATTAAAATACGGTAGCAACGGTGGACACATAAGGGAATTATCTGATAGCGGCTTCTTTGCAGCGATTTAAGCAAACAAGTTAAAGCCTGCAGTTTGAAACTTGTAGTACTTTTTTGAATGATTACACTGAAACAATAGTTACATATGTTTTAATAGGATTATCCTATAAAGAGCGTTCAAAAAGAAAAGAGCCGGAGGCCTGGGAACAGAAACCCTTACCCGTATGTCAGAAGTATTGGTCCTGGCAGTTGAGGCATTTGTCTCACTGCCACACAAGGCGTTGAATGGCTGTCTCGTAAAATCCCCGAAGCTGCGTTGTGAACAGTTCACACTGTATTTATTGCTTTACGTCCTCGTCTGACTGCACGGCCTCGGGGAAACGGATTTCAATGATCTTTGGCACAGTGGTAGTATGCCATGTCAATATACTAGGTGTAAAATACTAAGACGCAATACTCAAATACAGTAGAGAAAATTAATATTTATTTTCGAACCACTTCACACACTTTAAATATAAGTTACTCGCAATTCAGACTAAGCGCCGGGGCGGAATGGTTAGAACGGTGGTTTAGAAAGGTTCGTATCTCGTGCTGCGCAAGTAGGTTTTTCTTTTTTTTTCGCTCATTCTTTTTTTAAATACAAAAATACTGATAATTAATTCTTTTTTCAGTCCAGTAAATATTTATTTACTGTTTCATTTATTTATTTTTAATACTTATTGAATTTTTCTATTATTTATTTACATATTTTTTAAATTTTATTTCTACTATTCGAAGTCCATTTAGAATTGATTATAGTTATGATTATTTGAATAGAATAATTATAATGCATAATGTAGTTATGAGAACTTTTTTTCTCCCTATCTGGTACATAGTAATCAGACGAGTTAACTTTAACTGATTCGAAATTTTCTTCAATAAACTTTTCTTGAGCATGAATCAATTCCCCATCAGTTACAAACTTCTTTTCATTCAACACATCTCCCTAATAGCACAGATGGTCACAAAAGAGTCGCTGTGACGTCACAGAGGGTCACAATTGTCACAGGACTGTCAAATACTACTCACATTGTGACCTGTGAGTGATGTGACTCTACTGTGTAGTCACTGTGAAGTTTATTTGTGACCAGTCGCCGTGAAGTCACCATGTGACTAGTATGTGATCGGTCGCTAAGTGACTCCACTGTGAAGTCACCATGTGACTAGTATGTGATCGGTTGCTCAGTGACTCCACTGTGAAGTCACCATGTGACTAGTATGTGATTGGTCGCTCAGTGACTCCACTGTGAAGTCACTGTGTGACTATTTTGTGACTACTGATTTTTTTGGACTTCAAAATGACGTCACACAGCCGCTTTTCACTCATTTTTTCGAATATTTTGTGGCAATTTCTTTCGTGAAACATTTAATAAATAAATCCGAAAATAGTATTTCAATAAAACCTCGCAGTTATGTAGTAATGAAATTTAGTTTAATTTATTAATTTTTAAATTATTTCGTTTAAACAAGACAATATTATTTATAAAAAAATATTATTCTTAAAAATATTAGAGTTGAAAGTTCTAATCACAATGGTGAAAACTAAGTATCTGTGAGTAAAATTAAGAATTTCTTTCATATCCCCATGTCATATATGTTTCTATAGCGTAATGTAAGGTTTAAATTTCAGATGGGGGGGGGACTATCCGGTATTTTCAACTTTATTGTTACTAGAGTAAATACAAATGTCTCAAAATTTCAGTTTTTTAATAATTGCTTTAAGTTTGAGATCCCCCCCCTTTAAATACGTCTCTGGTATGTTTGAAAGTTCCACTACGAAAAATTTGAGGTAAAACTTTGGGTCTAAGTCAAAAATACTTTATTTATTTTATCTAATGCATGTTTTCCCAATTAATTTTATTTATTTTTATATGAAATCTCTTTTAGGCAAAATATAGCAAAAATATAAATCTTATCCCTCATGCCTTAATATATATCAAACCCCACATGTCACACATTACAAATTTATTTCATAACCGAATAAAAAATTTCAATAAATCATTAGTTTTTTCGGATGAATACTTAAATAAAACAGCACATTATCTCCTGAAAATAATTTATGTGGAAAAAAAGATTTCCAAGATTTTTAATTTATATTTATCAATTATGATATTTTTTATATTATTTATAAAATACTCACAGAATATAAAATTTATTTATAAAATAAATATATATATTTATATATAAAACTTATTTATAAAATACTCATAGAAAAATTTTTAATTTCCAAAAGAAGCCGTTGGAACTAGCTTTTGCAGCAATCAGTTTACTTTTAAAGGATCTCGAGCAAGGTAATCACAGCGTTGCGGTAAGGTGCGGGGCTACTAACCGTTAGCTCCACAGTTCATTCTGGACCTCAACTTTTTCTTGCCTGAGACTTTGGTGCTGCCATCTGGTGTATATTTTCGGTAACTCTTTTTCCCCGAATTTTTTCGCTGTCGCAAAACTGTCCCATCGTGACTTCTCTGAACGGTAACAATGCGACTACACAGCGAGAGGACATAGCGACTCTGGCGTGACTTTGCTGCGGAGTCGCGGCGACTGTTTGTAACTCTATTGTGACAGTATTGTGTGGTCGCATTTCAGTTACAGGGGACTGTTGTGCTATTAGGACTTATATATTATTGTACAAGTCTGTGCGTATCATCATAGCTTCTTCAGGTAGTGTATCAGAAGCTGGTGTTGCAATTAATTGTTTTTTTGAGAAGTGAACTTTCGTGATAAGCTACTTCATTTTTTAGTCACTGCTTCAAAACATCATTGTGTGTAGAACTATCAGTAGCTTTTTCATCACAACAATAAGAACTTGCTTGGCCTGGTGGCATATTTGTAACTGTGATATAATTCTTGAAAATAAGTTTCACTGCTTAAATACGTCTATTCGAAATTTTCACATGTGATATTTTAAATGGAAAACCCATCAACAGAGGACAGACGATTAAAAGAAATAATGTTGCTGTGGCATCAAGAACGGGTGAAAATTAGACAAAAAAGTCTCTTATGATTGTGACGAAAAGAAATGTACCTTAAATAAACATTGAGTTTTGTGAGTGTTAAAAGTGAATTATTTTGAATGTGTAAAATTATGATTCCGAAGTAAAGATTTTGCAAGTAGAAATAAAATTTAAATAATAATAAAAAATCAATATGTAGGGACTGACAATAAATAAATAAATAATAAATGAATAAAAAAATAAATAAATTATTTACTTGACTAAAAAATGAATTAATTATCAGTATTGTTGTATTTAAAAAAGAGTCAGCGGGGAAAAAACGCAGCACGAGATACGAACCTAGGACCCCAAGGTAGAAAAGCACCGTTCTAACCATTCCGCCACGGCACTTAGTTTGAATAGCGCGTAACTTATATTTAAAGTTTTGGTAAAGTGGTTTGAAAATATATATTAATTTTTCTCGACTGTATTCTAGTATTGCGTCTTATTATTTTACACGTAGTATATTCACATGGTATACTACCACTGTGTCAAAGATCATTGAAATCCGTTTCCCCGAGGCCGGGCCTCCTCCTTGTGAGGTGAATCATTTGCTCCTCAGAGCCTTTTTTAGTTGACCAAAAATGACGTAATGGAAGGGAGAGTGGTCTGGACTGTATGTAGGGTGACCGAAGACCTCCCACTTGAATTTCTCGAAGGGTGCCGTGATGCCATTGGCCGTATGAGGTCCAGTGCAATCATTGGACCTCAGCAATGGGGTTATTGTATAGCAGAATGACCCCACTGCTGAGCAGACTTGTGCTTCCAACATTTGGATGTTCTGGAATCGGTATAGGAACATGTGGAGTACATAGGGCAGTAGCTTTAAAACAGTTGTCTCCGGCATGTCTAATACAGGAACTGCAGAGGCGGGTACAGGCGTGGGCGATGTCAGTGACCGCCCACGGCCTCGCGTTTCCAAGGGCCTCGCATCACATAGTTCTCATGAAGGGATCTTCGCATGGTCTCGAACGTAAATATTTTTACCTTATAACTTAGAATCGGAAAACTAATCATTTGAAATCTGATTTCACCATAATAGTATGGGAATGTTCCTTAGCAGATTTTAAAAGAAAAATTATGCAGGTCGTCCCTCCTCTCGGGAATATTTTCTGGTTATGGGCATGTATCTCGGGCATAGTTAATAATCGGGCATAAGTTTATTTAAGGGTGCAGTTCGAAAAAACAAAACCTGACTCACGGACCTGGTATACAAAATAAAATAAATTACGGACTCAAAAAAAAAAAAAAAAAAATAGCGAATGAGTCTTCGTAAGCTGCATTACACACTATAATAAATTAGAAAACTGTGCCTTTTATGAAACATTTAGAAAAATTTCTTATTCGTGGAATTGTACTACCATTTTAGATATCCATAATGGACTTTTGTATAGTTTCTGCATCATCACTTCGGCTTTAAAAAAATCGTAATAATGTTTTTGCAGCATGTAATGCGTCGGGTATGCTTGGTATAGGCTCCTCTGTTTCTTTACTACATTATAAATATAGGACTTCAATCGGGACCTAACTTCTAGGTACGTTATAACCGATAGTACGTTATATCCCAGGTCCGTTATAACCGGTGCGCACTGTATTTCCTTTCTTAAATTAAACTACATCAACCAGCAAGAATGAATAAATTTTCGTTTAACATGCAGAGCTGAAGGGTCAATGTGAATGCATAAGCCAACATGAAGCATTAGCAGATATTTATGATAATATCTCCTTCATACCGAAATATATATATGTATTCACCCATATATGTATATAAAACATACAGTATGTACATTATTATTTACATTAAAAAAAACTTTTAGTCAACAAAATGCCGAGAACCTACGAATGGTTCTTTCTTTTATATAGCATATGACTCACAGGATACTCAAAATCAATTTATCCATATGAAATAAAAATATATTTTCCAAATCTTAGTCTTACCCGTGTGACTGAGTCTGCGAATGCCATATGCCTATTTAAAAAAAAAATATGTCGATGTGGGCGGCTATTGTCAGTTGTAGTAAAATGTTTTACAGTACTACAGACTATAGATTTTGCGGAGTGAAACGTTTGGCCAGTTAATGCTCCAAAGACTATTTTGGGGCTGTTGTATGATTGGATTGCGTAACGGTAAGAGCAGTAGCTCCTTCCTGCTATGCTTTAGCTTACCGCTGATGGCGATTGTGAATGGGCGATACGATATGAGGCTCTCGAATCACGCGTCAGTGGAAAATTGAGTCCACCAGATTGAAGAATAGAGTGCCGATATTCTTTACTTTTACCGTTGATTGTATAGTTGACTGTATTTTTCAGGTTCACATTGCTACAAATTTTAAGAGAAAATTACATAGCTACAAATATGTACAAATTATGTATCACAGCTAGAAATTTTAACGGTAAAAACTAGCTACACACAGCTTGTATAAAGCTATAAATATGTACAAATTATTATCATACCCAGAAATTTTAAGAGATAAAAGAGGGAAAATATTCCCCTGTTTTTCTAGTTTGATGTATATTCTTCCTTTTTCTTTCTTCTTCATTTACAAGCGTCCATTCAACTTTTAGTCTTGCTGAAATACAGGGTGTCCGAAAAGTCCTTGACACATTTAAAAAAATTGATAGAAAAGCAACAAATTGTCGTATGAATATGCGGTTTGCACAATAATAATTTTCAGGTTCTCGATTTTTTTTTTTTTTTTTTTTTGACATTGTAAAATAAAAATTACTTCCAAATTGTGTTCATTGGTGGCGCTGCACCGTCACAGTAAGAAAAACAAACGTAATTTGAGGTGTATAATCATTTTATTAAGTAGAAGAAAGCAATACCTTTCGCTACCAGAGTTCAATGTGTGC